>OZ025885.1:4235243-4785243 GCA_964019415.1 Ianthella basta | reverse complement strand
GATATTTTATGTTAGTGTTTTGATATAAGTTTTATACAGGTTCTTACACACAACAACTTACGTTCGTATAGTGATTAGTTCACACATTGCATGTGACTTTTGACCAATGAGATGCGACTGACATGAAACCATGTTGTACCTAACTGTATTCACAGTGTGTGATGGACCGATAGATGAATCAAGAGATTGCTGCCACAAGAGGAAGAATGTCAGACCTTAACTCGCAGTTTCTTGGTCATGGTTGGAGTGAGAAGGCACTGCCCTATGCAGCTTATCTCAGTAGCAGGTGACCACTATACTAAGTGTCTGTAACAGACAGGACAATGTTACTTGCCTTTCAACAGGAAATGGAAAAACTGCGACCCTTTACAGTAGTGTCACGGTGCAAGGAAGTGTTTGAAGGGATAGGACTGGAGAGGAATGCAACAAGG
Organism: Ianthella basta; assembly: GCA_964019415.1. Classification (NCBI taxonomy): domain Eukaryota; kingdom Metazoa; phylum Porifera; class Demospongiae; order Verongiida; family Ianthellidae; genus Ianthella; species Ianthella basta. Next base: position 4,784,812 of record OZ025885.1, on the reverse strand, counting down.
CTGTCGTTTCCCTTGTATTGTAAGTGAAAATGAAATTTAAACCTTGACAAGTTTTTAACAATATGCAGTGCAGCAATGTCCAATGTACGTAACATTAACACATGCTTCACTTACGCTCTCATACCCTGCTCATACTTATACCTCTGTCAATCTAGTAAGTACCACCCTCACCCTGATAAGCAATCATCTCAAGACCCTGAACACACACACATACACACACACACACACACACACACACACACACACACACACACACACACACACACACTTCTACGACACACACTCACTCTTTCTGTTGCGTACATTTAGCACGCACTCTTGCCTTAGCTGCTTCTTTAGCCTCTTGTGCTGCTTTGGAGGGTGGATCATACTGCAGTCAGTGAAGTAATCCCAAGACAAAGGGACACACAGTGCAGGGACAGGGAGGGTATAGTCACTGTGGCTACTACAGTCAGTATAGGATGCTTAGCAGCATCTACACTGGGAAATGTATGAACTATAAAATGCACTGCAATGCAAATGCTTACAGCTTGGTATCTGCTTTGAGCTACGCGAGGCATTGCAGCCAGCTCCTTAGCGGGAATTTCCCTCCAGTTCTCAGCCACAAACGGTTCTCCTACTCCTCCTCCTCTGCGAGTCAACCTGTCCACCCTGCTCTCGGCCTTCTCCTGCTGCTCGAGTCGTGCCTGCCGCAGCAGTTTCTGCACCTCCACCGGCATGGTCCGCTGCTTCTTAAGTGAGCGAATGTTGGAGGGCGCGTGACCACGAACAGCGGTGAGATCCGGGACGCCATCCTCAGGCTCAGGCTACAATGAAAGCAACCAAGATAGTGAGTGAAAGATAGTGAGTGTGGGTCAGATACCCGGAACGAAAGAATTCTGCAAATCAGCGTCTCTGAAAAAATTAAGGTTCACTACATATCAAGCATCTGAAGGTCAAACATACCATCTCCTTTTCTGTGCTTGCCATTCCGTTTTCCACTAGCTAGGGTCCTAACTTACTTATCGGCTGCCATCTTTGCGTTGTCATGGCATCAGTGCCATGAATCTCATTAATTTAGCTCTAAAATGGCGCAAGGAGACGTTGTTCACACTTCTCATACTTCAGCTGCTGAAGAAGACCATGTAGAGCATTCGGCAGTAGAGGGTAAGGATCTCTTCCAATTAGTGGTCGTAAATAATGCCCATGTGTTTGTATGCAGAAGTGTTCAACGCGTTTAGGCTGCATTCCAGTACACGAGTCGTTCAATTTCTGTGCGTTGTAGCTGCCTGACATTGTAACCTGTTTTTTCATTATTTTAACCACGAAACAATAATACTTTCTGTGCTTCCCATTCTCAGAAGAAGACGATGTAAATGCTCTTTTGCGATCCACAGTCAGCCAGTTGGAGAACGCCTTGCAGGAATCCAAGGAACTGCTAGCGAAACGTGACCAAGAACTACGCATGCTCCATGAGGAGGTGAATAGGTACAAGCAACAATTGACGAGGGAGATAGTCAGCAAGACCAAGATAGCACAGGCACTGGATGATTCTGAACGACAGGCTCGTGAGAGAGACGTCTTATTGCAGCAGTGGCAACTGGACCTAAGGGAGTGCACACAGCAGAAGGAACGGGCACAGCAGATGCTTCACGATGAGAGACATAAGAGCCTTAAACTGTCTGAATCCATGGCACAGATTCGAGAGCAGTTGTCTGATAATCAGAAGGAATTGGAACAGGTGAAGTCACAACTAGCACAGCTGCGAACTAGATCACCCTCCTCATCAATCTCACATGCAGTCAAAGTGAAGCAGAAGAAGGCTGACATTGGCATGGAGGCCACCCAAGTAACCTTCCTCCGCCAGTCCATCTATCACTACCTCACAGGGTATCACGCTGAAGAGCAGGTGAGGGCGATAATATCCATGTTAGAATTCACCCCTGAGGAGCGGAAAAGAGTTTACGCAAAGCAGCAGGAGAGAAAGGCCAAAGGCTATTCATAGCTAGTGTTATTTGTGTCTTCTGTGCATCTGTATGTGGTGTATTCACTGTAACTGATACAAGCACTTGCATATGCGCCACGTTAGCCTCGTCCCCAGGCCATCTGCAATAATTAGTGTGGGCGGGAGGGCCTGGAGATGAGGCTAGCACCACCTGTACTGTGTGTGTGTGTGTTCCTGTTTTGTGTTTACCTGTTCTGTTTAAAATACACTCCTATTTGGATTAGTTTGGCAAGGTAATGACTTTTTATCAAAATGTATTTTGTTCTAACTCCATTGTTTTGTGCTGTTTCTAATCTGGAATAGTTTGTCTGCCTAAGTGACATGATTGTGAAATTCTAATGTCATTCATCCTTGTGATTAAGAAGTGAACTCGGCCACATTAAACCACATTGGCACAAAGTGATCACGCGGCACGAGCAAAATTTCTCGTTGTCTCCCCCGGGGTGGGGGGACGGTTTGCGAGGACATTTTTCTGCCGGTCACATGCACGCACGTGCACTGGCGGTGAAATAAAATGGCGCTTCTTAGTACACCGCGAACTGCCTTGATTCCCCTCCACCAGCAGAGAAATGACGCCTCACAGCAACTTGTACTGTCAGTAAGTTGATTAAAATGAGGTCCGAATCACGAGTAGCCTGTATTATGTATCATGCATCTTAGTTTACTCGAAGTTGAGTGTTGTCAAGTAAGGATGTGGTCTCCTACCCTGAGGCTGTATCTCTTCTCCTTGGGTTTGGTGTGTAACAAGGTGTGTACAGTGAACATGATTCATGTGTAATAGCTTAGTCTGACAATTGGTGTTTAATCACATACGAGCTGATCACTGACAAAGCAAGTAAGTGTACCCTATTGACTGTGTGTGTGTGTGTGTGTGTGTGTGTGTGTGTATGTGTGTGTGTGTGTGTGTGCGGTGTGTGTGCGGTGTGTGTGTGTGTGTGTGTGTGTGTGTGTGTGTGTGTGTGTGTGTGTGTGTGTGTGTGTGTAGTACAAGAATAGGTACTGAATAACTGCATAGGGTGCCATTGGGGGATTTTTGTCCACTTTTCAACAAGTTCCCAGCAGTCTGTTTCAGCTTCTTCAAGATAGATTAGATTGGTTTGATGTGAAGGTGGCAATGTAGGGAGGGAATTGTCCATCTTACTGGGGTGATGGGTCGCTCAACCATAGTCCTGGGAGCCGTTTACACTTCCATTGAAGAAGATTGGCGGCCCCTCTCTCTTGGTGAATAAAGGGTGTGTGGCTGTGACCACATGGGTATACAGCATGTGATTGAGTAGCCACATGCAGTCTGTTTGAGATTTAGATAGATAGATAGATAGATAGTTAGATAGATAGATAGATATATAGATATTCTATTTTTCATTAGGAGTACTGCATCCACGTCGTGCAGTGGATTTTCATGCAGGTCCTGGACAGTATACAAATTAACATGGGGAACATAGTATAAAGCACATGAAATGAGTGCATTAAGTGTATGCATGAAATATGTGGATTGTATTTGAAGCGAATTAAGTAAATTAATAAATAAATGAAAGTAATTAGTAAAATTGTGAGTCAATTAATGTTAACATTCGTTCAATTCAAGATGGCTACTGTTGGATACTCTAGTTTCTTTGATTGCAGGAAGTATGTAGGGAGTTGTAATAATACGGCCCCTGATATTCGAATACTGTACAGTAAACGCTGGTCATGGGACGCTTCAAGCTCAGGTTGTTCCTGTAGTAGAGGGGTGGTTTACATTGTAGGCCACATTTGTAGTGAACTCGGTGAACAAGAGTCCATGGGCTCTGTTTATCAGGCAGTGGTGTACCCGACCTAACGTAGCTAGGTGCATTCTGTAATGTACGTAGGGTGGTCCACCCTAGCGTTTGTTGGAGTGTGTGGCTTCTTGTTCTAGGTGGTTTCTGAAGGGTCAGACGCATGACGTAGTTCTGGATCTTGTCAACTCTGTCACTAAGAGTGGTTCCACATGAGTGCCTAACAGCAGAACGATAGTCTAGATGTGCGATCAATTTTGTGTTATTAGTTGTCAGAGTTGGTTCTTCTGTGTTTGTACTTGTGCAGGGAAAGCCCCGTTCCTCTGGACTGCAAGCACCCATAATGCAGCTAACTGGACACGAGGTGAACACATGCACACATGCATCACACACACACGTGTGTGCACATGCATGCACACAGGCATACGTACACACACACACACACACACACACACTTATTTTCAGTATACATTGTGAATTGTATGTATGGAGGTCATTGTGGCTCTTTCCCTCCCTGTGTGTGTGTGTGTATGTATGTATGCATAGGGAGAGATTTATTCAGCACGATTCAGTCCTTTGGGAGCCACTCTTGCTTCTGCCTCATTTGAAAGGAAAATATGTGAGTGCCACAAGCTGTCCTGTCCCACTGAGTGTGACAGTACACGCACACACACGCAGTACCTCATCCACCTCACACCCAAGATGTAGTGAGTAGCTCCTAAGTGGATCCAACACCTCCTGCATGTCAATATCTCACTATGTGCAAAGCTTACAGCTACAAATTTTAGCAGCAACTAAATTTAGCATTTTGAAAATACAGGATATGGCAGGTGTACTAATTTTAACGATTTTTAGTGTATTTTTTTACAACGGCAAGGCAATCAATTACATCTTATAATAATAAATAATACCAAACAATCAAACAATGTTCAGAGTCAAATGCGAGTCAATACCCATCCCCTCACAAGTCCATGGGTCCCTTGAGGGTTCCCAGCACTGCCACAGCATTTCCCCGCTGCACTGCCACAGACACACGAGAGACTGATAGGACCTTGACTCTCCAGTTGCTCCTTAAGCCGATGTCCTAGATCCTGGAGGAATAGAAGAGCCTCCTGAAGTTTCCACTGCCAATGGGACAAAGTGGTGGCTTGCAGCCAGATGGGCATACTTAGTCCTCTTGGTGTATTTATTCATTGTAGCTTAGTGTAGCACACTAGCCAAAGTTAACAATTGTTCAGACATTTCAGTGACATTGCAGTCAACTTCATCCGTGATTTCGAGTTTTTTGTCTGAATAGTTTTCTGCCGATACAAAATTTATGGGTACATTTTTTGTGATTTTTGCATTGCTTGTGAAATTCACTAAAATGAGTACCTGTTAAAATTCATAGCATTAATGTAATACATACGTAACTATAATATATGGTCTATAGTACCAGCTGTACACCACCTATTCTAATAGGTTAATGCAGTGAATGTAGAGTGTATTTGGAATTTTGGTTGGCTAGCTGTTAGAGTGTGTACTATGTCTGGTTGTCACCTTACGCACACACATACACACACACACACACACACACACACACACACACACACACACACACACACACACACACACACACACACACACACACACACATGCACATACACACACACACACTCTGGTGCAGTTCTCTGGAACGTATATGGAGAGTGCGAGAACTACGCAGTGATGCAGGGGCACACGGGAGCCATCCTGGAGGTTGCTTACTCGGCAGACGGAAGGTGAGGGTGGCCATTTTTCTCTATGGCACCCCCCATGGTGTGTGCCTCCCCCTCCTTCATGGTATCCCTCCCTCTGCCCCCCTCTTCTTGTTGCAGTTTATTGTTCTCTGTTGCCACGGACAAGACGGGCAGTGTCTGGGATCTGGAGACAGCGACAAGAATCCGCCGCTTTAAGGAGCACACTTCTATAGTGAATAGCTGCACTGGCACTTCAAGGGGAGACCAGTATGTCATCACTGGGTCAGATGACGGCACTGTGAAGGTGTGTGACTGTGTGTGTGTGTACACATGTACAGTACGTGTGTGCGTATATGACCTACGTATATATGTTTCTATGTATGCCTGTGTGTGACCACGTGTGGATGTTTGTGTGTGTGTGGATGTTTGTGAGGGGAGGTGTGGAGGGGGGTGAAGTTGTGTGTGTCTGTGGTGCAGAGCTAAGTTAAGGAGAGAGTTTGACAAGGGCACTAATTGTCTCTTTCTTTGTGTTGTCTTTCTGTGTTGCAAATTTCACAATGTATGTACTGTAACTGTAACTCAATGTACAGTAGCTGATCTACCTCAAGAGAGTTATCTTGAAGACAGAGTGCAAAGTCACAGTTAGACAATTGGTTAGAACAGGGTGTAGAAAATCAGAGTTAGAGACTTGGCTTGAAGAGAGAGTAGAGCAGTGGAAATAAGTAACTTTACACATGACTTACTGAAGTACCATGTTGTATGCCTGATTGTAGCATCATATGTGAAATACAGACTGTTTCTCACGACGCTGAGAGGTGGTTGTGATGCTACTGACCCTGTAGTCCTAGACTGTTGTGTCAGTGTGCAGGTGTTGTCTGTTCTGCAGCTCTGGGACACAAGACACAAGTCATCTGTGCAGACATTTCAGAACACTTACCAGGTACTGTATACGTGATGAGATATTTAGGGGATTATCACATGATAGTGAATGGACTATGGTACTAGTGGGCAGATGTGTAGCAGGCAATTTTAAGCATGGAAGGATCTTTCGACCTGGGTGGACTTCATTTATCAGCTTGTAGCTGATGATGTATGGCATGTATCTAGTGCATGCTTATGTACATACATAGGTAGATTTATAATATGTGTGTGTGTGTGTGTGTGTGTGTGTGTGTGTGTCAGTGTGCGCTTACATGCACTACTTATTTATCTGTGTTTGTAAGTGAGAATGTAGGACACTTGTGGGTGCTGGGGTGCTGTACACTCCACATACATAGTGTGGTCACCTGCAGGACCTCCTAACTTGGTAGCACCTGCATTGCAGAGGTACACTAGACTGTGGTGGTGTTGGACCTGGGAGGGTGGCTGCCTTAAGGAGGTTGTTCCATCATACAGTACAATGGCCCCAGTACACAGAGGCCACATGACATGTACAGTGGAATAGCTTTCCCTCTTCCTCTCCTCTTTGTTAGGTGACGGCTGTGGCCTTCTGTGACAACACCCAACAGATTATATCTGGTGGGCTCGACAATGCCATTAAAGTGTGGGACCTCCGACAGAACCAGTTGGTCTACACCTTGCACGGTCATAGTGACACAGTGACGGGTTTGGACGTCAGTGCGGATGGCTGCTACCTCGCCTCCAACTCTATGGATAGGACGGGTGGGTGATGGGTGGGACTAGTGGGTGGGGCTGGTGGGTGGGGCAGGATGGCGGGTAGGGCTAGTGGGAGGGGCAGGAATGTTGGGTGAGGGGGACTGGTGGGTGGAACCAGATTCAGGGGTGTAGCCAGCCTTCTTTATTTTCTGCGTATCCAATTTCTTGTATCCCAACATGGTATATGTTATAACATTGTATCATCAAATTGGTCACCCCACTCGAGATAATCTTTTGCAGTGAGGTATAATTGTGGGGAGGATGGCATAAACGTAGGCAGTGACTGCGTTCAGCAGTGTACCAGCAATAGAAAGGGCTGGTACAGTGTAGCACTATACCAGCGGGTAGTGGAACTTTGCAGTACTGGTCATTAGTGTACCACGTTATCATTATGTCTAAATGGGGTATCCTAGAACCCTTGGAAACCCCTCCCTGTGTCCCTGGGACTGGTGGCCGAGGCTGGCTGGTGGGGCAGGGCCTATGAATAACTTGGAGTACAGTCAGAGGCTTGGGTTTGTGTATAGGATGTGTGGAATCGAGCATTAACCATCAGTATGCCACACTGATAAAATTTGTTGGATGATGGGAAGGGGGGGAGGTGATCACTGATTGCTACAAGTGGGACTTCCATCCGCCAGTCTGGTGAGACACCATACTGGTGTAGCGGCCTGGTAGGCCCAATATCCTACAGTTACTCTTCTATTGACAGTCATATGTGATTCTGTTCCTATTCACACCTCCAGTTCGCATTTGGGATATTCGACCCTTTGCTCCTCCAGAGAGGCAACTGAAGCTCCTAGAAGGAGCGCAACATGGCTTTGAGAAGGTAAGCTATTACATGTGTGTGTACCACAAGGTTTGTGTTAGTACAGTGTACATGACGTCAACATTAAAACAGCGTTACGTTGTGATGATGTGGAGGTTGGTCATTTACTGTGCAATCAACCAATCAATTACGAAAAGGATTTATCTCCAGCACTGGATCATCCACTAATACATTATAAACAGTGGGTTAAAGTTGTCAATCCTTCTTAAGCGTGGTCTTCCTCTCGGCCTCTTCCCTCCATCTCTCCAGCAAACACTTTCTTAGTTGTCTTCTCAATGTTCATTTCTTCTAGTCTGCCCTTCCAACTCTCCTGCCTTCTCTTCACGAAATCTAAAACACCTTCTTGATTGATTCAACCTCTCCCTAATGCCTGCATTTTTGGTCACTTACAATGACACATTTTACTGCTTATACACATTTTGTGGTTGGCGTTCACACGAGGATTGTTTGCGCCAGTACTCCTTATTGTATACATTGTTGTAGGAGTATTATTAATGTTTACACTCCCAATTAGGTGTTATGTACTTTATTACACTTTATACAACCAATACACAGGCTGTTACTTGTATTCAGTGATACAAAAGTGCTGAATACTAGTGTGTACATGGTGAAGTAGGGAAAGGAGACTTGGGCATGAATCGTGTGGTGCAGTTCTGTCCAGAAATTCAAGCCATTACGGCCCCAAAAGGACCTTCAGTCAGTGTTCTCTCTAGGTTGTTTTTGAAGGGTACAGAACCATTCTTGCTCCTTTAAGAACCCTCCTTGAGGCTGTAAACATGGCACTGTACCCTCCTTGAAAGGCACAGTGCCACTAGTCATGTGGTGTGGGCAATAGCGTTTGCATGCATACACACTGTGTCATGAGGCTCTCCCTGTATTCAGCTAATGCACCTTGCATACGAAATTGACACCCTCTCCCACACCCAGCCATTCACTAGCCACTCCTCACATGACTGATGGTTAAGTGTACACTTCTTATATTATTTCTGGGAAGAACACTGCCTTCAGTTGCAGTATGCATACATATACAGAACACTTCATGTCCTTTCCCTACTTCTTAATTTCTACACTCTGATTCGATAGAAGCTGATAGCTGCCTTGGTTGAATCAACATGAAATTTAGAGAGCAATACTGCAGCTTTAACATGGGGTGTGTGTGAGCAGGACATTTTGACCCGGAGGTCTTTGTATTCAGTTGCCAAAGACCACCGGGTCAAAATGTCCTGCTCACAGCTCCTCCTTGTTAAAAGCTGCATGTGATCTGCATGACCTCTCAGCTGTACCTCCCCCACTGTTAACTGCCATTTGTTTCTGTCGTCATTTGCTGATTAAACCCTTGGCCACAGTACAGTAATTACGTACCACATGTTGACAATCCTGCCCACATCTGTGTAGTGTTATGTTTCAGCCATCTTTGTTCCACACATAGAGTGCATTCTTCCCATGTAGTACTCGCACACACCTCCACAAATACAAAGTGTATGACCTTTACAACTGATAATACACTTAGCTTGGTCGGGGGGGTGCTAAGCTTGTGATTACTTTCATGGCCACCACTGCTATGGGCTATTGGGTATTCTTTGTATGTCTGTTGTGTCTTTAACACTGAAGTACACGTTACGTCCCTCACTGGTACAAAGTGGACAGCTTTTACAGCTGATGGTCTGTTTTGCTAGGTCACGAAACCACTTGTTAGAATATACTTGCCTACGCACCGTGAACAGCTGCTGTGTAAGTCTGTGGTTCTTGTTAATTAATGAGCTTCTCATGTTACAGTGTAGCCTTGACTACCATTTGGTGGTGAAATGGAAGCATTTTGGCAACTCATGTTGTCTTATAGAAGGTAGGGGAAAGTGATTCGCTTTACCCCCCCCCCCCCCCCCTCCCACCAGAGGCAGATGTGAACACGTGGTTTGCTTATCGTAGCTTCGCCATGACCTGTGCATACACTTCTGCACATGAACTTGTGCTTACCTCCTCGAAGAGGTTAATTGCCAGCAAATTGTTTGAAATGGCACCCATGCCTTAGGTATTCCTACAGATGTGATTACAGTATGTCTTTGGTTACTGCTTTGATATACGTAGCATCACAATTGGTGCATGTTAGTGATACTCCACTCCTACTCAGCCTTCTCTTACTGTGTCATTCTTGCTCTCCCTCCATGCATTCTACCTTACTTAACATCTTGCTTTGCCTTTGTTCCTTCCCACTTCTCCTTTACTGTACCTTTCTCCCATTGCGAATCTGCGTATGCGTATTCACTCTGTCTCCACCCCTGCCCATCCTGATCCACAACAGATGCTCATTCGTTGTCGATGGTCTCCTGATGGTCGAATGGTGGCAGCCGGATCTTCAGACAGGTTAGTGAGATACACACTTTCCCTCTCATTTGTAATGCTATATTCAAATGTACTGCTCAAGATTACCCAGTTTTGAGGACTAACCCGAGGCCACTAGAGGCTCTCATAAACTAAACAGGTAGTCTGAACAGACTGCCTGCAATGGTGTATTATTAGAAGATATGTAGTTGATCTTGACGTGGTGTAACATGTGTGTGGATCACCACTAGTCCAGCTAACTGCAGTGTCCATAAGGAACATTACTTGGGATGGAGGCAGCCTCGTCCATCTGCAGCCTGCTTCTGGCACCATTTTATGTCTGTTATATTAAATGGCAGCTGGAAGTGGGCTGGGGACGACATTAGAACAGTGGTACAGTCTAACAGGCATAGCGTGTGCAATGACGAGTGAGATGCATTTCTAAGAATACTGTAATAGGTGTAATGGCAGCTCTTTCCATAGCTGTTCCAGAGTCTGCAGTGATTCCTTCGCTCTCTTCCTAGTTACAGTAGCTTGACACATGAACTAGCCGCTTTGCTAGCAAACCATCCCTTCCGAACATTCCTGGTTGGCTTTGAATGTGGTACGCATGCGATTAATGTAAATGTCAGTTTTGTACGCAGCTGACAAAGACCTTAGGGCCGAAATGTCCTGCATTCAGTTGTTGAATAATCTGCTACGTATTGCCCACAAACTATTCGCTTACGCATGCGATTCTCTGTCTGAACACAGCCTGTGTCGTATTGGTACGTATATGGTGCTTAGTGCATGGTCAATAGCACTCTGTACAAACAGTCTTGTTCCTTTATATGCTTTACATCTTGTTTGTGGTTGTGTGGATGGGCATCACGTCACCGGGTGTATGTACAACACGAATGACCAATGTGCATTTGAAAAGGCCTGAGTGGCTAGGTAGATCATCCATGTCCGTAATCGTGGACACTAGTCAAAATGAACAAAGGATTTCCAACGTTTCGGTAGCATACAGCTACCTTCATCAGGGGATAATGACAAGTATGTATATATGACCAATGCACATACAAACACATATATATGACCAATGTGCGTTTCATTGATTTGACATTTCCTGGCAGCAAAGAAGTGGTATCTGTAAACAGTGGTGTCAATGTACAGGGCCAATGGGCTGTGTGTTGTTTACAGATACAGGCTTACCGTTGTTATGAAGGTTGGCTGGCAGCAAACCATGTGGTGGCATCGGTGTTGCAGTCTAGTTGGCTGCCTATTCTGCATTCGATGTGCATGCATGTGTCCACATTAATGGGCAATTTTGACTTTAGGTTAGTTGTGGACTTTGGTTGATGGCTATACACAACAATTATTCTTTGGGGTGACTTAACACTAACCAGTTTTGTTACTACTGCCAGCCAGCCTCGTACCCTGACCCTCTACCAGCTGCCATTTTACTTGCTGCTGACAAATAAAATGGCTTCCGGCAGAGGGGTTTGGGGTGCGAAATTAGTTGTCAACAGTAGCACAGAAGAGAAAAGAGAGACAGCACACAAACACTGCCATCCCCAAATAGGCAGCACTACTGTGCTGTCAGACAAATGAATATTGTCAGTGATCTCATTTTGCGCTCCCTTGTTTATGCAACCATAGGGTTGAGCCGGCGTATGGACAATCCTAACCCCAGAGCAACCCTCACATCTACAGATGAATGGTTTCTTTTGAGTGATTAATGGGCTGATAGAAACATAGTGTTAGTTGTTGCCATGACATTGGCCAGGCACATACGTGCTTCATGGAAAATAACTGGAAAATACCAATTCCAATACCAATTTAGAGTCACAATGGAAAAGGATGCTTCACCCTTTATTTCACTATGCCTATGTATGTATAGTACAGGCTAAGCTCAGTTGTGTGTGTGTGGCAGGGACAGATGTACAGTCTCGTGTAGCTGAACGTTTTCTCCGCTCCATTTATAATTGATGGCGAAATCGGTCGAATACGTCATCAATTAAAAATGGAGGGGAGAAAGCAGTTGGCTACGCAAGACTAGCAGATGTGGTAAACATAGGAACGTGCTGTCTCCTTCTAACGGTTGGCGGTCTCAGACTCTGTAAGTAGCAGTGCAGGTTGGTGTGGGAGTGAAGGTGTTTGCGTGTGTGGACTGGTCATTGGCTAGAAGAAGGCTAGGGATTAGGTAGGATGGGGTCAGGTTGACTCGGACACAACTGCCAAGGGAAGAAGGCTTACGCTGTGTACATGTACATGTGTGAGTGTGTGTGAGTTGGAGACATGCATGCATGTGTTACATGCACTCCACAAATACCAAACACACATTTGTCTGGTTTTGCCTGACTTCACCGATATGGCAGATGGCTTCTGATGTTAACGTTCTTCTCCTTTCTGTTCTTACACATTCTAAGTGTTCGTATTCACCACCACAAGAGTGTGGTTGGCATGTGTGTACACACATTCATGCTAATGAGTGCATTTGTATGTGAACAAGTGCATAGTAAGTGTTCGTATTCACCTGCCACAAGAGTGTGGTTAGTACGTGTGTGCACACATTCATGTGAATGTGTGCACACATTATTATGTGTGGTGAGTGCACTTGTGTGTTAATACGTATGTACACACTGTAAGTGTTCTATTCACCTTCAACAAGAAGGTTGTTAGGAGGCACTTAATATATATGCATTCACAAGCATGCTTTAATGTTGTGAGTGTGTTTGTATGTGGATACACACACACTTGAAGTGTTTGTACATGTTCCCTGTATGCGTAGGTTCGTGTATGTATGGGATTGTGTGAGTCAGCGGATCCTGTACAAGCTTCCAGGGCACAGGGGTTCAGTCAATGATGTGGACTTCCACCCCAAGGAGCCAATATGTGAGTTCCTGTGCAAGCACACACATTGCATGCTACCATGTGAATGTGTGCTGGCAGTGGCAACTCCTCTCAATCTACTGATTCACTGTTGGTTCGTACAGGCTTTAGACTTCAGAAAGTGTATCTTTGTGGGCTGCTAAAAATGATACTGGGTCATTCCTCAATATGTAGGTATTCTATGATTTGTCTCGTTACCTTTCTTCCTTCCTTTGGTGAGCTGAGTAGCACACCACTAATGCGTTCAGAGTCGTCTTTCAGACGTGGTACTTCAACCATGTACCCCAGCTACGTAGGAACACAGCTTCCCCTCTTGTATATCTGGTTAGCTGCTGTGGGCATGGAGCCCATCTGCCCTGTGTACTTCAGGAGGGAAGCACTAGAGTGATGTCTGTTACAGCGCAATGCATTGTGAATGCAAATCTCTCGTGAGATTCGTTGCATCTGGCCTGCTTCGGCTAGACACTGTCTTTATGTGTCATGGGATGCCGGACCCCATTTTGTGGTAGAATGGGACTCTGTCAATAGCCATCCCATAGTCACCAATAAAACACATTAGGAACGCATCTAGCTGTTGCTTTGAATGTGCAATGCTAAACTCTACACCTTTGGTGAGGGCAGCTACGTATGCGAGTGTTGCCTGCACATTGCAGCAGGTATTCTTGTTCCATTAACCAATTAGTGAAGAATGAGGTGGAATGCAATGCATGCATGATATATCCGGTAAACTCATGGGACACTGGCCTGATAACAATGCAATGTCATTAAACGATGAATATGGAAGTCTGCAGTTTCATTCCATTTTGGTGATTAGCTATTCAATGCGCGCTTAGAGTGTGTTGTGTGCATTCCCTTCACTTTGGTACGTGTAAGATATTGACCATGTCATTAAACTCATTACTAGGGTGCATTTTGGTACAAATTTCTATTTTTGGTAAGGTATGAAGTGGAATTCGGTGCACCAGACCAGGTATGAGTTGTACTTTCCCTATATGCAGATAGTCGGCATATATTGATCGTGTGAGCGATCACACACAATGCACTGTGCACGTCATGTACGTGTTGATAGTAGGATGTGGAATTTGATGCACTCACTCACTTCCTGTCCACCTGTGGAGACACTCACCAGATAATGACTGTGTGCGTAAACACAGCCCAGACGGCGAGGTGCTCATGATTCCACACATGTTCAATGTGCATTAATTTACATTCCACAAATGAACTTGCTTGAATTCATTTAATTAGTGCTCGGATCACCTCATCCTCCCCACCTTCCAGACGTATGTGGTGGGAATGTTGACATTTGGTGCATTGCCTTCCTGACCTGGTGAATTCTGTGAATAGAGCTCCAAATATGTAAATACACTCACATCCTTTTGGGTAATGGGTGTCCATGTGAACATACTCTCACAATGGACACATGTTGACATTTGGCACGTTGTTCGAGGTGAATTGAAGGGAAACCCTTGCCTTTATGTCTCATTTTTGAGATAAACGTCAGCACATGATCTTTCCTAAATGGTGAATGAATGTGGTGCAGAATGCAGCAGATAGCCCCACTTTGAATCTGTTAGCTGGCCTGTTGCTAGGATACATACGTACTGTATGTGTTTTATTCCCATATCATGCCGCCATTATGTCTGTCTCGTGCAGAGGGCTTGTTGGAATGCATTTCCATTTCCACATTGAATGCTACGAGTGGCTATGAATGTGACCTGTTTGCAGTGACCTGTCCTAAAACTCTTGAAGACTTTATGTTTTTTACAGGTGTCCTCTCCTTACACACAGCTGGCATTTCCTGGCCAGTAGCAGGGGTGTCCAATATTATGCATTATACATGTATGTGTGTATTCATAAGAAGTTTAAAAATGTAGGCTATGTGATGATGGTAGTCAGTACAGTAAGTTACTTTGTAAGTACTTTAATAGATACTGCAGAGTCCATTGAATTGTACTTCCCATTTAGCTTTATTGATTGATCATAGCAGATCTTGTTGCTTCTGTTGGCATGTAGTTAATGGTTGAAGCAACTCTGAAGTGTAGTGTTTGTCAACTTCTTGTTTCTGTGGACACTGGCTGTTAAGTGTGTGTACAGTGTACTACGTAACCTATGAGATGTTAACCTCATTCAATCTATTTGTTTTCATTCAATCTCATGGATTCTCTTTGAAACTCTCACCAACAAGAATGTACGTAACATCCCCTAGTGGCAGCCATTTTGCTATTACGTAACCTTTTCACTGTGGTAGTACGTAGATAGCCTCTGCTTTCAGTACTGTTAGGCTCATTTGCTTTAAGGGACTGGGTGTTGTCTACATGGTGTAGGCATCATTGTCCACGCAGTAGGAAGCTATCTATTATGGCCACACAAGGGTGGGACCCTTATCTGCAGCCGTGCTATTCTTCAAGCTTACCGATGTGGTATGAGTGTACACCCTTCGAAGTCTTCCTTTGCAGCAAGTGGGTGCTAAGGAATGCAGATTTCAGCCTGAAGAGTTATCAGATGTTGCAAACAGAATCCATATGGCCCATATTGCTTGGCTGGATATGTACCCTTTCACATACTCAGCCACCCGCAGACATAACTTCATTTTTAATTGGAGACAGCAAATCAGTAATGGCATTCCTGAAGGCTCCCTCCTTATCAAATTGCCCTGCTTCTTATAGACAGCCTGTCTGCCTGTTTGTGTGGCTGCCATGGAGACCGAAATACTTTTTTCTCACATGGCTGCAATTAGCACTGATGAGTGCCGCACAAACTGAGGTATACATACTTTAGCATTGTCAATATTATATTATTCATTACTATTTGCACAAGGAAGCAACATCACTGGCAGTGGATATCATTCCGTGATCTTCTTTAGAATCCAACTTTGGTTCAGCAGTATTGAGTTACTGATAGCCCTGTAGGCTTGTTCTATTGCTCTCAGGGGGAGAAGCCACACCAGGTGGTAGAGATGGCAGTTTGGATACTCCCTTGCAAAATTTTGTTGGATTGTAAGAAGATTTCGCAAAAAGATTTCTTGAGTGAAGTTGGACAGAGGAATGTGCAATTTGTGTGGTGTTGAGTCAGAAGAGTATTGAGCATAGTTCAGTGACCTCACATGCTACATTAAGCCCACAGACCAAGCTCATGCTGCACTTGCCAGTTGTGTGGTTTCTGTTAGTTATGTTCCAAATAAGATGACAATGGCTTGGCATTCCTGAGTCATTGTGGAGCCTTGCATACGCATAGCTCACATGCACTGCAGTACACGAGTGTGTGATGTAGGGTGTGCAAAGGTAGCTAAGGAAACAGCATTGTGTTTGTTTGGTAACAGTGAAGTTGTAGTCGCATGTGTCCGTGTGGCAGCCACTTTTGTCTGTGTATGACATGTGGACATGCATGTGTGTGTGCGTGCGTGTGCGTGTGCATGTGCATGTGTGTGTGTGTGTGTGTGTGTGTGTGTGTGTGTGTGTGTGTGTGTGTGTGTGTGTGTGTGTGTGTGTGTGTGTGTGTGTGTGTGTGTGTGTGTGTGTGTGTGTGTGTGTGTGTGTGTGTGTGTGTGTGTGTGTGTGTGTGTGTGTGTGGTTGTCCTTCTGTACTTAGCTACGGCTGGACCTTTTTCCCTTTGGTTTCCTTCTCTCTTCAATCCTCCCACCCCCTTTAGCCCTATAATGTCATTACATGGAGACTAGTAGATTTACCCCTTTCATGTCTGCAGCCATAAGGTATACAGTAATATATGATGTTACCATGGCAACTGGGTGATACCAAGTAATCCCATGTGTATATAAGGAGCTCATTTCATTGTGTAGTCAGTCCCCCTGTGTTGGTTAATCTCTTTTCAATTGAGTTGGTACACACACGAAAAGCTCCTGTTCGTAACACTGGTGTCAGAAGTGGGATCACTTTCGAGCTTGCCATGGCTACAGGAACACGTAGTTCCACTCGAGTGGAGGAGCAAATGGCCGCATTGATCCAAAGAATGGATGATCAGAATCAACAGCTGAAGAGCCTGACGGAGCACCTTTCCTCTCGTGTAGATGGTACTGAGAAAGGCCAGCAGCAGATGATGTCAGCACTGAGAGAAGTGGAAGCTTCCTTGTTGGAAAAGCAGGAGCAGCTACGCGAGAGCATTCTTCAGGAGGTGGCAACTGGAGACAGAATGTGGGAGGGGGGCTCACAAGTGGACCAACAGCAGCCACAAGGAGCCAGCAGCTGCCCAACTGTTGTACACAAGCCTGTTCCATTTGATGGGAAAGTGTCTTGGGATTCTTACAAGACACAGTTCGAGATGCTCGCCAAGATGAATCACTGGAAAGAGCCAGAGAAGGCTGCCCACCTGGCGATCAGCCTTAGGGGACCAGCAATGGGGGTTTTGTACAACTTGCCCCCAGAAGAACGCCAAAACTACAATGCTCTATCTACGGCATTGGATATACGGTTTGGAACAGCTCATCAGGTGGAGCTGAGTTGCATGCATCTGAAGAACAGAACACGACGTCATGATGAGAGTTTGCCTGAGCTAGCTGAAGACGTGGAAAGACTGACACGGTGTTCCTATCCAGATGCAGCTGCTGACATGATTGAGGTTTTGGCAAAAGACCAGTTCATTGATGCCCTGCAAGACGAAGAAATGAGGCTGCGAGTGCGCCAGAGTCGCCCATCTATCCTGCGGCAAGCCTTGGAAACATCGCTGGAACTAGAGTCTTTTGAGTTAGCCAGCAGACACAGACCAAGGATGGCAAGGGAGGCTGTTCTGGAGGATAGTGAATTGGAGGAGAATCACTTGGAACAGAAGGCAATGGACCAGTTGGTGGAGTTGGTGAGACGTGCTATGAGAGACCCACAGCAGGAACAGAAGGCTGAGGGACGTGTCAGACAGCGCCACCAGAGGACTGTTTGGTGCTGGAGATGTGGTAAGAAAGGCCACATGCAACGGGACTGCCGTCAGCAGCCCCAACCAGGTCAGGCTAATTTCGCTCCAAGCTTGTCGCAGCTAAGTTGGCGAAAGTTTGCCTTAAAGCGCCAGAATCTACCAGAGATGGCATAAGTTGAATCAGAGGTGACATAAGTTGAATCAGAGGTGGTATAAGCAATCTAGAATACCTCCGTTGGACCAATCAGATTACAGCAATTTGTTGCATCATGGTGTAACTAATACGTACAGCTGTGTGTCTCTGTAGCAACAGATCGATCTTGAAAGCACTCACAACAAACTGAGCATTCCATAAATTTCTCAATTTGGTTGGTTCCGTGTTCATACATGAAACAAAAGTCAAACTCACCAATCAAACATGCTATTCCCTTTACATCATTCAGTGTGACATTCAATGTTGTGTGTGGAGTGGCCACACTTTGAATTCCAATTTCACCTTTGTGGGACAACCAACCCAAAATTAGCTGTAAAGGGCTCCCTATAGAGCTACTTATGTACTTTGTGTACATATATCTCTGCACATTGGCATTCAGTGTACAAGAGCATCTAAGAGTACAGTAGGTGCTCTAACAGATTGCCTATAGCTCACTATGTGTACTCTCTGATCTACAATATACAGTGGAACCTGTCTAAGATGGTCACTGTGTTAGGCAGCCACCTCTGTAAAGCAGCCAGCCTCCCTGACCCCAAATAGCACTAGACCATTGCAATCTACCTCTGTAGAGCAACCGCCTCTCAATTAAGGTCTGTTAGAATTGGCCTGAAGGTGGTCATCTTAGACAGGTTTCACTGTATTTCACTAATGAACTGTATAGTAATTCAGGTGTCAGTGTTTGAAACGATATCACAACTGAAATTCAAAGCTAGCATTCAATGATGGAAGAGTGATCTATAACTTATAGAGTGGTATTCTAACTCCACTTTGCATGTACAGTATAAGTCTATCTGTCAGTATAAGCCAACAATTTTAAACAGAATTGGGCCCGCTGTGGTTCTAGAGATTTAATTCCAAGTTGCTCATTTCCTAGTTTTGTCTAAGTCTTGTTTCATTTCATCAAAATGTGAACAAGTCAGTGTCTGTTTTTGTGTGGAGCACAATAGACATTCATTGTGGTGAGTGCTCCATTGGATAGAGGTAGGTACTGTATAAAATGCTGTGGTGTTGATGCTTCAAATTGGGAAATTCTTCCTAATAAAATGTATGGCATCATTTGTGTGCGTATGGCATCATTTGTTTGTGTATAGCATCATTTGTGTGCGTATAGCATCATTTGTGTGCGTATGGCATTATTTGTGTGCGTATGGCACCATTTGTGTGCGTATGGCATCATTTGTGTGCGTATAGCATCATTTGTGTGTGTATAGCATCATTTGTTTGTGTATAGCATCATTTGTGTGTGTATGGCCAGCTAATTGCTCACAAATGATTGTTAGTCCGCTTGTGGTGGAGTGAGGTTGTTTACATGTTCTACAGAGCAGTGTAGCCAATTAAAGCTAATAATGTTTGCAGCGTTGTCATGGTAACTATCTCTGTGTTCTGTGGGAGTACTTTGTTTACTGTAGTGTCAGTCAACCTCCATTTTGTGATATGAGAATGAATGGGTTATTGCGGTGGTGTTTCAGTGATGTTCTGATATGCAACATCGCACAAACAAGATTTGTGGAGGATACCATGCTGAATCTTTGTTGTGTTGTGCAGCTGTGTGTGTGTGTGTGTGTGTCTGTGTCTGTGTGTGTGTGTGTGTGTGTGTGTGTGTGTGTGTGTGTGTGTGTGTGTGTGTGTGTGTGTTGTGTGTGTGTGTGTGTGTGTGTGTTGTGTGTGTGTGTGTGTGTGTGTGTGTTGTGTGTGTGTGTCTGTGTCTGTGTCTGTGTGTGTGTGTGTGTGTGTGTGTGTGTGTGTGTGTGTGTGTGTTTGTGTGTGTGTGTGTGTGTGTGTGTTGTGTGTGTGTGTGTGTGTGTGTGTGTGTGTGTGTGTTGTGTGTGTGTGTGTGTGTGTGTGTGTCTGTGTGTGTGTGTGTGTGTGTGTGTGTGTATGTGTGTGTGTGTGTGTTGTGTGTGTTCTGTGTGTGTGCATGTGTGTTGTGCACATGGTTATGTGCATGTGTGTTTGTTAGTCTCCCTATAAACCTATATCGCTACCCTAATAAGCACAATCACTAAACACCAAACCACAATAGTACATATACATAATGCGTACAGTGACAAGTAACAGGTTTGAATTATGACCCTTGTTATGGGCAACATCATCAAAGATTCCTTTGTGTATGAGAATGCAGCAATTTAATTTGATACACTGTGATACCTGTAATCGGATTTGTATGATATGTTTGTCTGAGGGATGTGTAGACTAAACAGTGATTGCTCTTGGCAGGTAAACAGGCAAATGCTGAAGTGTTCCTCTCTCTGCTGCTCTTCACAACTTCACCACTGGTGCACATGATGTGGACCTCGCTATCACTTGCTTCCCTAGTGATGAGAAGGGATTCTGGTTACAGTATATTCAATCAAGTGCTAATTCATAACCATCATAGCATGTTTGGTATTTGGACTGTTTGGCGCCGTTTGTTGGTTATTTCCAGATGATTGATTCATTGCAGCTAACGGTTTCTTAGGAAATGAATCCCTGGTGTGCTAAGTTAAGCTGCAGATATGCGATGCAGCAAGACCATAGAGATGGCACAATCCAAAGAAACATTTGCCTCAGCTGCGAATGTCGTCATTAGTTTTGGAACTGTAACTATAGTTGAGAGAGGTCAGATATTGTAAGGTATCCAATGTATGATAGCGCTTACCACTGTGGGAATCATGTGGCTGTATTCTAATCCACACTGTAGCTAAAGGAATATGTGTCCTATTGCAGGACTCCTCAGGGCTTCTTTGAGTCTTTTTGGGGACCTGGTACATATTAAGAATTTTGGCCCCCTTGCAATGCAATGTATTTGTAGTTACGTATTCGGCCCCTCACACTGGGGGCCAGAGGCAAACTGCCTTGTTCACTTCCTTATCTTGGCAGCCTGTAATTCACACAGAGTCCAGATGGAGCACAGTGAAATCATCTCATGGGTCTTTGTCAACCGGCACTGTAGTCTGAGGTGTACAGAGTGTAATTGTAACTATAGTAATAGTAATAGTAGTAATAGTAACTATCACATGTTGTCTTCATGCAGTAAACAGGCCGATAGCAATGATGGGCACATGCAACTTGTGCAGCCCATCTTAATGTAGGCATGGCTGGCAGTGCTAAGTGTTCGTTGTCAAACAAGGGTCTGAAATCACCAAACACAGTGCCCTCATTGCTGTACTCAATATACGTACATGTAGCTAATTTCTCATCCAAAGGAGTTTGTGGTGTTTAGAGCACTCTCAGAATGCATCTTACTATTTTTGTAACGGGATCTCCATGTGTTGGTTCTGAGAGTTTTAAGACAACACGTGTACCCAAGCTATAAATAGTAACATTATTCTGTAAGACTACCTGTTGCTTTGCCCTCATAATCAAATGAAACTAGAAGAAGTAGAACTGAATCAATTCACTGACAGGAAATGGTAACAGGCAGTTTGGAAGTTTTGTGGAGTTTAATCCAGTACCAAGAACACCTAATGCAGCAGACACCTGTGCAGCCCCTGATGAAGCCAAAAACAGATGGGGGAGATTTCTACCCATCTTATGTATGTGAATGGTATGTGTGAGACCTAAGAACTGCTACCAACCCCAAGGACTGTGCTGTCTACACAGGCTGCCCTTTATGAATCTTCTAACTACGTAGTGTAGTACAGTTAGTACGTGTGTTCTAACATTGCATAATATGTACAATGTTAGGGGAATGAAGAGGCAGTGTGGTGTATTGTCTGTGTGCGTGCGTGTGTTGTGTGTGTGTACATGCACATACATGTATTCAGATTGTTCTTTGCCTACACCTATCTCTTCACTGCTCCTGTTTCTTCTTTCCTGTTCAGTCTTTTACTCTTACCTCTTCGCTTTTTCCGTTACCTTTTCAACCTATACCTGTGCTCCAATTGGACCCAAAGCAGTAGAACTTTACATTCTTATACCAGCTATGAGAATGACTGTAAGAAGAAGCCTAAGTGGGAATATTGAAGGAACACTAGTGTGTGTGTGCCTGTTGTCATCAAGATGATGTGGGTGGAGCCGGCGTTCGCATGCCTGAAGGTGTCCAGTGCTTGCTTTTGTGTGGCAACCCACGAGTTTTAAACAGTAAAATCTCAATTTATATTCTCAGTACACCTTTCTAAAACGAAGAAGAAATTGCCACCAGTACTCAATCAGCTCGTGCTCTGTACCATGCACATCTTTACGTCCAGCATTTTGCAATTTTGTTGTTGCAAAGGTTATTTGATTCACGAGTCACCTCTGAACATGCGCGACTTCACTTGGTGCCGTTAGCAGGGGGCCTAAACGATTCAGGTATTACAATTACCACTCCAAAAGTGGAGCCGAAGTTCAGAAGTAAGCTGTGAGTCAAATGACATTTGTCAACCGTGTACAAAATGCTGTTATACTGTAGTTTTGTGGTGAACTTAGACATATGTTAATTCACAAACAATGACACCCTGAAAACTATCCCTTCCTCTTCAGACTTCCTCCCTTTCTCGTATTTGTTGGTTTCTCCTGTTCTTGTGGTTGGGACATACGTATTTGGGATGCTTTGGAGGCCATGCCCAATAATGGACTACTCATCAGGACATGATTCCCTTTAACTCACATTTGCTTCAAAATATGGACTGTCTACCAGTTTTGGTTTAACCCCGAGCTTCAGTCACACAATGTACTGTAAAGTGATTGGCACATCCTATGGCGCTACTAATGGCAGTCTTGATTGGTTACCACTGTGTTACCTTGTTGACGATGTGTATCATTGCATACATGTTATATATACCATTTATTATGTTACAAGTGCTCTGACCTGTATTCCCATTGTACACACTCGCCTTACAGTACTACCACAAATTTTTGTATTGTGTTGTGCACATTGCATTTTGTGTCTGTGTGTGTTCCAACTGCTGTCATTTCTCCACGAATGCAGTGCTGTCTTGTTCAAGTGATAAGTCCATGTACCTCGGTGAAGTGTAGCTGTCTTTCAAGGCAGTGAACTGTGGTGTGAAGAGGACTGCTAAGAACTGTGACATTGTTTTTACTGTTGAAGGATTTCAACTCAACCTTGTTAGGAGGTCAGTTAGTGATATTCATATTGGAGAATACATGGATGAGGTGTTGAGATCTTTATGATGCATGTCTGCTTACTGCACTCTCGCACACCATACTGCACTTATTCCCAGTGCTGAGTGGGTACAGCATGCAATACACGTAGCTATAGTTACATACTATCTTGAAGTTGCGGGTGACAACCCCCTGTACATTCTCCTATGATACCTGATGAGCTCTCAGTACATGGATATGCATATTGGGCAGATAAGCAACAGTCTGGAGAGTCGTCCCCCCTCCCCCCCTCCCCCCAGGCCCCCCCATCACTGCTACCACCAACAATTGCAATGCTGTATATTTTATCCATGGGTATATAGTAATATATTCTTATGCTCATAGAAGGCATGATACCTTCACAACTGGGTTGTGTCTGTCCAGTGACTACAGTGGAACCTGTCTAAGACGGTCACTGTGTTAGGCAGCCACCTCTCTAAAGCAGCCAGCCTCCCTGGACCCAAATAGCACTAAAACATTGCAATTTACCTCTGTAGAGCAGCCACCTCTCTATAAAGGTCAGTTAGAACTGGCCCACAGGTGGCTGTCTTAGATGGTTTCACTGTACTGACCTGTATTCACGTATGTAGTCTTCAGGAGGGAGGGACAGTGGCCTATAGTTTTGTCCTATACAACTCACTCACCCTCGGGCACTGCACTCCTTAATTTGGTCTCACCACTTTCCACACCCTTGTACCCATGACTACCCATTGCAGTGTGTTTGTGTGTACATACAACTTATCACTATGCATGAGTTAGCTTTAGTTAAGTGGTCAAGTCATTGGCATTTAGCATTACAGATTATATTGCTTGGTATCTACTTACTGTAACAAGGTCTTCGGCAAGGTCACCTCTTTATCGCGCTGCAGTCTGTCTAAAGTGGTCAGAGTGGTTGTTAAGCAGCTGTATGCTCACATGCCGAAGGCAGCCACCCTTCTCTCCCCTGACACAAGCAGCAAATCAGTACAATGTACCTCACTGTAGAGAAACACACATACAGTAAGTATGGTGAAACCTGTCTAAGAAGGTCACATACTGTGAATGGCAGCCACCTCTCTAAAACAGCCAGCCTCCCTGGCCCTAAAAATTGCATTGCAGTCTACCTCTGTAGAGCAGCCACTTCTCTATAAAAGTCAGTTACAATTGGCCCATGTGTGGCTGTCTTAGACAGGTTCCTCTGTACTTGTTAATTCTTAGTGCATTGAGGTAGGCAGTTACTCAACTAGTTGGCATGTTGGAACCTCTCTGCCCTATGAGTGTTTGTGTGTCGTATTGTAAGCGCCCGGTGGAGAGGGTTAAGCGCGCTAGACCAGTACACAACATGTGGTGAGTCATGCATCTCATTCCCTAAATGGGTACATGTGTAATTTGACACCTTGTCTAACTCATCTTACGCCTTGTCCTGTGTTATGTAATTGGCTTTATTTCACTCATCCAATTGTGTATTCTAAAGACATGCATGCGCAGTGGTATCATATAGTTGTGGTTTGCACAGATCTGCATGTACGTCATATTAATTTACCTCATATTACAGTATAATATTGCATGTAATGTGATTGTATTTTCACGTCATGTGATAAAGATTGTTTTATATCCTCAAGTAGCAGTATTTGCTTAATGCGGTTGGCTACGAACCACAATACTGGTGATTTCCAAGAATTAGGAAACGTTCCCACTTTGTTGCTTCCTACTGGTATTAAACCACGGCTCAAAAGACACTAAGCGGATTAGAGCATTTTCTCACTATTTTTAATAGCCTCTAGTTTAGATTACAGTTGTGGCAATTAGTGGTCAATGTGTTAATGGTTGCGGCAGATACATGCATGCCCAAAGCAGCTAAACAGCTTAATTGCCTGGAGCTTGCCTCAAATACTAATACACTGTCAATGTGTGGAAGGAATTGTGGGCGTAGTCACAGCATGCAGGTTTCCTGATGGAGGAGACTGTGGTCCGGCCGGAGACCGATACCATTCGCAGTGCCTTCCACACATTGACTCTGCACGCAGCAATCATGCCGTATTTGTGTAGCTACTAACACGCCGTGTTAGACCACTCTGTGAACCCACCTGTTTATGTAGAAGGGGTCTACATTATACTTAGGCTACATGAGCTCTAGCCCCCAACTAGTAGAGTGCACCCCTGTAGTGCTGTTATATGTGAAGTATATATCGCCATAGCAACAAACCAATTAGCCAGCTAGGTCGACCATGCTGGAGATGGGATTGCATGGCCAGGAGTCACCTCTATACTGAAGACCAGATAGCAACAAGTGGGTTCAACATGGACTGGCCATATGCAGGGAGACCGCGCATGTTAGGCCGGGCCTGTAGAGACCATGCTGTTTACTTGTGGCTACCTGTATCTGTTGCCACTGGCTCCGGAGCACAGATCTATCTGCCTGGTAACACTGCATATGTATGAATGTATGTATGTAAGAATGTGTATGTGGATGTGTGGGATTGCGAGTAACGCTTTACATTATGGTTGTGTATAGTGTATGAAAGAGAACTGTGAAGTGGTGAACGATGAGGAGACTGAGTGAGGCTGTACAGCAAAACAATTAAGGTGACAGCCTTATTTCATCTTTCTTTCCAAAACTATTGTAGCCTGATTCGATCGCTTGCACTGCCAAGCAGCCACCCGCTGGCCATGCACACACCTCATGCCTACATGTACCACACGAGACCCCATTAGAAGGAGCCTGCACGCATGGCATGCAGTGTATGTACTATAGTACATATACCCCACATACAAACACTATACAGTTATCATTATTCATTCTAGGCTTCACACACAGACACCTATAGGGCATTTGCAAACTTAATATACCAGTACGTGAGCCTTTTAATTCTCAATCTCATTACACATTGCGAGTACGTAATTGCAGGCATGTGTACACACACATGCCTGTATACCAGGTGTCTGCGGCCATCAATGATCGATGCAGCAACATTTCATACTTGGTATACGGTCATGACCATGCAAGGAAGGACTAGTGTGTATTGGAATTTAGCTGAAATAACTTGCATACTTTCATGGTGTAATCTGTATACACTGCACCTGTAGACATAGAGGCTACATTCATGAACTAATGAATTAATTAGCTACAGTACATGCCGACAGGTGTGTCCATTGTGGCTACCAATTAAATTATTAATCCAAGTATGGCATGTGTGCATTGTGTGCAGCTGCAGGAAACCTAACCGAGAGCCAGTTGGGCTGACGCCTGCTGCACATGCATACACCCAACGGCTGCAGCGTGGGTTCAGCTAGGCCACTGCATGCACATAGCCAACAGATGTACATCCCCCAAGTGGCCGTAATTGTAGGTGCTGCAAGCATATGTACATACAGGAGCCAATCAGTTGAATTCTTCACAGGTGTGGAGGAGCTGATACAGATATAGTGTGAGTTAATCTTTAAGGCTGATAGGGAAGTAGAGGTGCATGGTATCATAACGTGGTATCATAACAAACGCATGGTAGGCGCATGGTATCATAACGAACTTAATTAATGCATGCAGCATGAATCATAAAGTAGTAGTGTCTTGCTCTTATCATTACGTGTACATGCAATAGTGATATGAGCAGCTCACAGATCTAGATGCCGAGCCACATCCGGCTATGTATAGGCATACCAGATCTTGAATGGACCTGTCCTGTATGGTTTAGCTGTGTGTAGCTCACTGGTGTCATTATGCGACAATGCCATTTAACAACATGCAAGTACGACGCACAGTCTAAGCCATAATATTATGCATACGATGCAGCCTATATGTCCATACACACATGCTCAAGTGCACTAATCTGTGCTTAATGGTAAGGTGATGATGATGATGTCATGCTTGCACAAAACACTTAAAATGCACAATAATATTAAAATTAATTTAATGTGTACATGCTTGTATGTATACTGCTCTTAGAAGGCTTTGAACAGCATTTCAATTGTATATAATTACAGTTGGTGATGTATGTGTGAACAGTTAGCTCTGATATACACACATGTATGTAATAGTTAAATGCCACCCAAGAGGTGTCTGCGGGATTTAGAGCACGAAACCCGAGGGTGTGAAGTGTCACACACACTCTGTTAAGTCTACGGGATTTGGAATCATGCGCAAAGCAACTGGAATGCATGCTTCTCTGAGATTTAGAAGCATTGTTTAGACGCATGCTACCATGGCAACCAGATCTATGTACTATTACATAGTATAGAGTTTGGATGTAGTTCTGAAGATGTTACATTCATGAATAGAGTAAGAAAAGTACATTATTCAAACAGGAAATTGCACCGAGCAATACAGCATGCAGAGCTCCGCATTCAACGCAAGAAGAACAGAAATACTTGCTTTCCTGACGCAAGAAACATCCAGAACAGGTTCTGACTTTACTGCCACGGTAGCGCATGATACCTTACTGCATCTTTTAGAAACTTGAGAAACTTGAGATTATGTTTGCTGACTAAATGAATATCTGAAATGGATAACAAGAAAACCATTCACACTTCTCTGCAAGGGCTGAGGAGTGTTGTGCATCTTGTGACCCTGCCACCTTCAGCAGGAAGAGGTGGTAGCAGGGAGAGGTGGTAGCAGGGAGAGGTGGTAGCAGGGAGAGGTGGTAGCAGGGAGAGGTGGTAGCAGGGAGAGGTGGTAGCAGGGAGAGGTGGTAGCAGGAAGAGGTGGTAGCAGGACATTTGAGCTCCAGAGCCTTTGTGAGTTACTGTAGAGCGGTACAGAGTATTGTTGGAGGAATTCCCTGCTTGAATATGTACCAATGCAGCTATGTGTGAACCTCTACCAAATCAAAGTACACTATCTAATAATGACTGCCTACCCCATTGTCTCGTACAGAGCCCTTTTGTGTGTGAGGAACAATAGAAAGAGGTTCTACTAGCTTCAGTAGCTCTGACGTGAGCTGAGATAAAACCACATCCTACACACAGCTATTTCCCACAGAATTACCTCACAGACCAGCACATCCCATACCACACCAATCACATGACCTTAAACTAATCCATTTGTGACTTCATTGCAGCTTAACAATATAATGCATTTGGATGCAGCCACTGTAATGCAGTCACCTACCTGAAACAGTACCAGCCTACAGGGAAGGCTGGCTGCTTTTGACAGGTGGCTGCATATTGTACAGTGATTACTATAGACAAGGGACCACTGTACAAACATGCATATATCTAATGTTGGGCCCTGCTCCAACATTTGTTTGGAACTTGTCTATAGTGGTCACTGTATAATGCAGCCACCTGTCTAAAGCAGCCAGCCTCCCCTGGTCCAAACATTTGATGTACAGTGGAACCTGTCTATAGTGGTCATTGTATAATGCAGCCACCTGTCTAAAGCAGCCAGCCTCCCCTGGTCCAAACATTTGATGTACAGTGGAACCTGCCTATAGTGGTCACTGTATAATGCAGCTATTCCCCAAGACCTGCATACATAGTATCAATGCACTGTATTACAGCTCAGTAAGGCAACCACTGTCTAAAGCAGCCGGCTAGATCAGGAGGTCCCACAAAGTACTCATCAACTCAGACAGCTGTGGGTCACCTACGTATGTAAAAATATATAAATACATTGCCACTACTGTGTACTCGCGTTTGGTACATGTGCCACACCAAATTACTCCAACCAGTGCCGGGTTATAGCAGGTTAGGTACAACAATGCATATATAGATAGTTTTCTGGTAGGAGTGTAGAATGTCTGGCATGAGTGACTACTACAGTGGAACCTGTCTAAGATGGTCACTGTGTTAGGCAGCCACCTCTCTAAAACAGCCAGCCTCACTGGCCCAAAACAGCACTAAAGCATTGCAGTCTACCTCTGTAGAGCAGCCACTTCTCTATAAAAGTCAGTTAGAACTGGCCCACAGGTGGCTGCCTTAGACAGGTTCCACTGAACTTAATTAGGTTTGCAGGCTCCAACACATACAGGTACATTGATCACATACAAGGGACATGTGAACGAGGATTGATTATGCAAGAGCAGACTGTTGATTCACAGCGATCGTCATAATATTGTGCATGTTTGTCTGCCTGACTTCAATAGTCTTAGCTCTATATGCAAATACATTAATATAAATTTGCTCACTTCCTTCGAATGAAACCATTTGGTGAAAAGATCACTGAAAGGATTGTTGAAGTCTGGAGAGGCTGGCTAATCCCAAACAGTACTTTGCTGCACTGTCACTTGACATGTCCATAAAAGGTAAGATTGGAAGTGTAGCACACACTGTTTAGTGCATGGTACACATGGGTATGTGAGGAAAGCAACTACGCCCAAGTCTACCTGCCTCATATTGCATCATGTACTCGTTGGCACACATGTGTACATGTTCTGCTTTCAGACATTTCCACACGTGTACAGAACGCTAACACTTGTGAGGTTCCTTCATTAGTGTAAGTCGAAATACTGGAGTTGGTGTATGCATGGCCGAGGTATGCTAAAACACCTTACTGTATAAATGACTAGTGTACGTTGGTTGGTGCCTCTCAGTTCTGCACCTCACAAGGACCTTGTGGTTGAAACAGCTGCAACCAGTCATATTTTGTTACATAACATTAATGCTCAATATTGCTACTCCTTAGCAATAGTTTCACAGCAAATACCCTGACATAGACTCACAGATCGAAACAGGACCAGACATAAGAACACAGGTGTGAAAATTTTCATTTGCAGGCCGACATAACCTACATAAATGGACACCTCCTTCCAGGTCAGGAGGGGAATGGATGTGTTGACTGACATATTGTACTAGCCTTTGACTTGTCTTGGTGCAGGAACCCCCCCCCCCCCTTCATCCATATAGCACCTACATAAAAGACACAACTACATCCACCGTTACCATGGCAACAGGATCTATATTAGGCATAATATATAGAGGGGGAGTCCTAAAAAGCAGAAAGTGTAGCACTGTCATTCACTTGCAATAACACTTCCTGGGATTGTCTCCTGTGCTTTAGAACACGTTCCTCACAGTATACATAACAAGCTCCAGAGCAATCCAAGGTTAAAACTGCTGATTGAATGTACTTTCTGCATGAGCTCTGTCATTACTATTAAACTGTTGATTGAATGTGCTCACGTCTTTGATGTCACAGCATAATACTTCCATCATTTCTACCCTTGATGTTCTTAAACAGCACTGAAGTGTATTGCATCTATACAGTTACATAGCCGCTTATATAATGCAGCACTGCTGCATGTAAATACACAGGTAGCCCTCTATGTGAGCATAACTAAACTGCTGGGACGTAAATTAATGTAGCAGAACAGTGACTGTGAGACCTCCGAATAAGGGAATTTTTCGTCTGAGTAGAAAGTCCTGCCACAGACAAGTAAGTCTCTTCACGGACAATTCAACTTTAGCTTGCCTTCGACTTGGACACTGTGCCGCCATTTTGTTACAGATGATGTCCTCGACCCCTGAAATAGACGTCATTTTCCAGCGGGAACTTTTGCGGATGCTAGGGGTTCGCGAAACCGCAAAAGTTTAGTCCCGCGAAAATTAAGGCCCTTACGGTATATCCGTAGGGGCGTGTATAAAAGGGGACCTTCCACCCTTCGGATTCAGAGATTCAAAGACTCGAGAGCTTGAATCACCTGCGAAGAACTAACGCGCTGCAGCTTGGAATCGCATCTTTACCCACACTACCACGTCGACATGAAGACCTTAGCTTGGGCCGTGCTCCTCTTAACCTTGACCGTTTGCAAGCGGACTGCCGCGCAATCGGGCATGCCAGAAGAGTTGAAGGAACTACTGAAGCAAGCCCTAAGCGAAGCTGCTGGTCTGGACGCCGATAACTTGGAGGACCGCTTGCCTAAACAGCAGCAGGGCGCTGTCCCGCAGTTTATGCTGGATATGTATGACTGTTGGAACACAATTGACGACGACAACGAAACAAATGTCTTGCAGCACTGCCGCCGCGCCATCGTGGATGAGGAAGAAGAGGAACTGCCAAAGATAGTGCAAGAGGCGGACACGATCCTCACTTTCCTGCACGAAGGTATGATTCAGCACACGCTCGTCAGGGCTAATTTCCGCGGGTTTGTCGCGAGTAGCGCGCTCGAACACTCCCTAGGACACAGCAGTTATTTGCACTTGCAAGGCACATAGGCTGACACGTGTAGATGTGCGGGCATTGATCTCATAGCTACCTTCTCAGCAAGCTGTTGTGCCAACTAACGTTTACTCATTCCTAGGCTATGAATATAGTTAGTGGTCGATTTTATCAGTGAAAAGTCATGTGAGTTGTATCCCCCCCTACACACACACAGACTCCCCCAAGCGTCATCCAGTGGATGCAGCAACCATGAAGAGCATCGGTGGACATGTGTCCCTACAGTTTGTGCCCAAGTGCCAAAAACATAAACCAATGTCAGCTGAGTTCCGAGTGCACAAAGGAGTCACAAACATGGAGAAACTCCCTGAACAGTGCAAGAGATCGATTGAAGACGAAGGCCTCACTGTGAAGTTATGGGCCACTGACCAACGCGATGGAAACAAAACGATAGAGTTTGTGAGACACATTCAAACTCGGCAGGTTATTTTGCTTGGCCAGCAATGGGTTCTGTTCAAAGATTTGCAAGATGTCACCAACGAATGGTTCCAAAACAGTAGCCAGTGTGGACAGAGGAAGTCGCTGTACATCACATTAGGACAAGGCTGCAGTGGAATGGACCCCGCACTTCTTGGGTTCAACACTGGCAACGCTACTGGCGCCCAGGAGCAACCATTTTTCTCGGTATTCAGCAAAGATGATCAGTCATCTTCCCACAGCGTGCTTGGAAACGATTTGCAGGTGAATATAACTGAGCTCTATGCGAAGCAACAGCAAGAACGACAGCGCAGGGACGTTAGCGCACAGTATGCCCAATACTTGCAAGATAGGATAACACAGAATATAGAAGAACAAAAGAGAAACACTTGTCAGTCCTATGACATCAGAGTGAGTTTCCTCACACACACACACACACACACACACACACACACACTGCACCAGCATACAGCGTTCCATGTGCTCTGGGATGAGGCTAGATACAACCTTATACAAAGAGAATAGGGTGCTTCTCCTATACTGACCGTCACTTATATTCCTCCTTTTCTCAGCTTGAACACTCGGACATTGGCTGGCAGGATATCATTGTAATGCCCGCCACTGGCTTTACCACCAAGTACTGCCAAGGTCACTGTCTCTTTCCTTTGGACACGAATCGTGACACCTTCCATGCCGTCATTCAGGCTGTTGCAAGCATCCACCGCCCAGATGAGATACCTCCACCCTGCTGCGCTCCCAAGACCCTAGCACCTCTCCCTGTTCTCATGCGCACCAAAGATAACCAAGTAGTATTGATGAAACTCCATGGAATGATAGTTAAAGAGTGTGCCTGTTTGTGAACCCTGTCACACGTAGTAAGTATCTCCCTCCCTGCAACATATCATAGAACCGTGCATGAATCAGTCACATTATTTCACCTCACTACCTTAAACTCTCAAGCAACAATTTGTACTCATATTTAAACCATTGGATTGTAGCAGTACATCCTTTTATTCCACTCATTGTATGAAGTATACTAATGAACAAGTCCATCCAGTCTTCTTAGTTCTTTACTTTTTACCAGCAAAGGCTCAATTTTAACAGTATTTACTTGTAATGCAAATGCAATTGAATCCAACACTTCTGTCTTTAGTGCGATCGAATTAGAGGCAATTTGGTATGTAATTCAGGTTCTGGTGTTACTCAATCAAAGATGATTATGAGAGCTAGTCGTTAATGTGATAATTTGGTCATTATCGATCGTGATGGTTAAGATAGAGTTTATCATGTGTGGGGTGCATGGTGAGGTCAGTCCCCTTTATACAATGTATATGAGCCAAGATGGAGGGAGGCACCCACTCACTTCCATTGCATGCACCCACTGTGACCCACAGTACACAAAACCCCTTACACACACAGAACATGTCCTACACAGTGTCTACATATTACATCAACTTATACAAAGTTACATAAATAGTTATATGTAATAATGTGTAAGAGGCTCTCAACTGCAAATCCCTAAATTACTGTACATACATAAGGTCCCAGCTCTCCCACACACTCTCTCTTGGGGGCACTGTACACAAAGACTCATGCAGTCCACATATCACAATAACATAGTGCACCCCCTGGTCAGGTCTCGATTTGATAAGACTTAAGTGGAGCACAGTGCATGCCTCCAGAGAGGCCCACCCAAAGACACCACACAAAGGCTGACACACTGTATGCCAGACACAGGTAGAGTGGGGGAAGGGCCATATTAACGATATTCATGACTTTAGTTGACCACCTGTGTACACCATGTGTGTGTGCTAAGTTTGCATATTATACGGAGGTGTGGGGTTATAGGCCCACACTGGCACTTCTCTGGGGCAGCTTGTACGGAGGCATACAGTCTGATGGTGGTGGTGGTGGTGGAGCACCGCTGGGAGCTTCTGATGAGCCTCCCACAGCACCTATAGGAAAGAAGGAGATGTAGTACGTATATTGTGCCTACTGTGTATAGTCATTTTCATGCACGTACACACACATATACGCACACACACACACACACACACACACACGCACACGCACACACACACACACGCACGCACGCACACACACACACACACACACACACAACAACACACACACACACACACACACACACACACACACACACACACACACACACACACACACACACACACACACACACACACACACAACACACACACACACACACACACACACACACACGCACACACACACACAAAGAGAAAGAGAGAGAGAGAGAGATAGACGCTATAACAACAGGTTAAACTGTTCCAAATGGCCTGAGTGATGGACACATACAAACTACTGATAGTGAAAAACAGTCACATTACACATAATTATATCACAGTAACAATGAAAGTACAATAGTGCAGTTGAGGTGCCTGTACTGTAGTCAAACACTACACAACACACGCGCTCAGATTGCACCATCCACAATTTTCCATTAGAGATTAATAGAAGAAATACTAATGGTAATGATGGCAATATGTGAAACAATCTATTCGACCATAAGTGCCAATTCTTGGAAAAAGGGGTGCTACTGTTTGTTTCTTGAGTTGCAGGCAAGTACAATTTTTCAGATAGAAACACAACACACCCACCTACAGTACACACACACACACACACACACACACACACACACACACACACACACACACACACACACACACACACAACACAAACCACACACACCCCACACGTAAGAATAGCATAATCCGTCCCAGCTTGGGAAATAATAGAACTGAAGGTGTTGACATCCCCACAACACACACCACCATGTCCAGTAATTGGCAGTAATTGCTGTCTGACACACACTCTGGAATGTCTATTCTTGAAATTATTTAAGACATCATCCTAATTATACAATGACAAATTAGTCAAAGCCACCACCCCTAATAGGGTTGTCCTCTGTGGCAATGCAGTATACACAGGGTGAGAACAGGGCAATGGGTTCAAGCCACCATAACAAGTCAACAGAACAGTGGTATATAGTGTTCTTAAGATGTGGGCCATATGTCATTTCATGTGAAAACAGGACACTGTCCACAACTGCATCAAAGGGGGAAGCCACACACAGGTTGGAATACAAGGCTTTGTACGTACGTATGTACAGTATATGCGTACATGTACAATATACAGTACGTACATACACAGTATGCAAGTACATACTGCGAGGGAATAACAATCCTCAGCTAAGTTGCTTGCCATGTCCTTCTACAGGGTTAGCTACAGGTGACAATTAGTTGACGGGTAGCCATTTGAGCTCCAGCCTCAACCAGCAGCTACCCACACCATCTCCTGTGAAGTACGTATTTGAAAAGCCCCAGCACATGACAGCACCTGGTGACTGTGTTATAGAGGAAGACGACCCCACTTCCCCTAGGCCCAGTAAGCATGCGAAGACACATGTGGTGTCTACCAAACAAAGCTGTATGGTTTCCATTCCTTCATCAAGATGAGTCATACACCTAAGGCACACACACAGAAAGGAGACCTTTCACAGGAAATGAGTGTAGCCACCCAACAAGTGAACACATCACATGACATGATATGCTGCAAAGAACAGCAAAAACACATCCAATCTCTGGGATAGTGTGCACACAGTACAGTAGTCCGTGAAGCTATGTATGTACCTGCTTCATACATTCATCTAAACCGGTCCAAGGGTTCACTTCCTATAGTTCGCCTTACACAGCAGCAACCATCCAAATGAATGACAGGTGGCATTCAATGTCGGGCATTGAGACTGGCAGATCAGACATTTCTAAGGCTTGTATCAAGAATGTACACAACAACACAGCTGGCAAGGGAGGATGACTGCCCTCTCCCATGTCCTGCTGCATACGTTATAAACAGCTAATGACGATTGCATCACTCCCAAAGTCCAACGCATGAAGGGTGACCAGTGGGCCAGCTGGAGCGATGGCTGATTGAGTACTTTCACCCAGTTCACAAAGTTTGTCTGCTTTGCGTAACTAATTGTGATATACAATATATATAATTATACTATTGCTACACAACATGTATCATTTTCACTACAATTATTGCGACATTGATTGGTGCTTAATGATGTTGACTACAAGCGAGTTTGAACAAATGGTGAGTTCCAATTTCAGGACCGTGAGCATACAATTTAGAAGCACTTTCTACAATGTACAGTAATAGCACAATTCTCCATTTGCCGGCTCTGTGGGGTTGTTGTCAGGTACCCATCAGTTCAGATGACACCTTACACCCGCACTGGGTCCAATACATATCTGTCAGGTTGCTGTTTATTAAATAACACCTGCATATCACAATACAAACAAACAAACAAACAGACAAACAAATGCCAGAACAGAAATTCTTGAATTGTTTCTTGAACACTACTTACTTCTGCTGTTGAACAAATTTCCCCTTGAGACACCTAACACAATAGGGGCAACACAGGATGGCCCATTAGGGACTATAGCACACTATACCTACTAAATACTGACTTCATTATGGACAGGAATGTACTGTGTAAGTACCATGTGTTGTATGACCTTTCAGTACGTTGGTGAGGCACGGAGGCAGGTAACTTGCTACAAAGTATCACAGAGCATATATCAGAGGAGTGGAAGCACCAGACCGAGGAGAATTGGATTACGCAAAGTGAATGATATAAACTCGTTCAGTCATTCGATTGTAAACAGAATCGGACACTTAACTTGCCTGTCCCTGAGAAAACAGAAACAAAATTGACACTTAACTCTTCTTTAAGTGACAAATAGCCACATCTCCTCCCTTCCTCTCCCCCTTCATATTGTTACTGGTTGCTTGGCAACCACACATAACAGAAAATGGCCATCATAATAACGTGTCTGCCCTGTTTATGGAGATACACTGTAGTACTGCCCCAAGCAGTTGCATACATTGCTGTGTGCATTACTTCTGATCCTGTCAAGAGAGATCATCAGCATAAGCTACTGGGTTAAATGCTAAAGCTCACTACGATTTAAAGAGATGCTAACATGTACAGTGTAGAGGCTAAGTAGAGTACTGTGCATAGGTGCACTGTGGATGAGATGAGGTACGTAAGTAACATCATTCCTGAATGACATGTACAGTAACACACTCACATACATATGTACGCAGACACCCACCCACATAGACACACACAGACACACACACACACACACACACACACACACACACACACACACACACACACACACACACGCACACACCAAATAAATGAACCACAAATGTACACGTCATGCATGTACACTCACCAACAGTGTACTGTCACCCACCCACAGCTGACCCACCCACAGCTGACCCACCCCCAGCTGACCCACCCCCACCGGTCACCCACAGCTGACCTACCTCCACCGACCACCCACAGCTGACCCACCCACAGCTGACCCACCCCCACCGGTCACCCACAGCTGACCTACCTCCACCAGCCACCCACAGCTGACCCACCCCCAGCTGACCTACCTCCACCAGCCACCCACAGCTGACCCACCCACAGCTGACCTACCCCCACCGGCCACCCACAGCTGACCTACCTCCACCAGCCATCCACAGCTGACCCACCCCCACCAGCCACCCACAGCTGACCCACCCCCACCAGCCACCCACAGCTGACCCACCCACAGCTGACCCACCCATAGCTGACCTACCCCCAGCTGACCTACCCCCACCAGCCACCCACAGCTGACCCACCCACAGCTGACCCACCCATAGCTGACCTACCCCCACCAGCCACCCACAGCTGACCCACCCCCACCGGCCACCCACAGCTGACCCACCCCCACCAGCCACCCACAGCTGACCCACCCCCACCGGCCACCCACAGCTGACCCACCCCCATCGGCCACCCACAGCTGACCCACCCCCAGCTGACCTACCCCCACCGGTCACCCACAGCTGACCCACCCCCACGGTCACCCACAGCTGACACACCCCCAGCTGACCTACCCCCAGCTGACCTACCCCCACCGGTCACCCACAGCTGACCCACCCACAGCTGACCCCCCCATAACTTACCCACCCCCACTGGTCACCCACAGCTGACCCCCCATAGCTGACCCACCCCCACTGGTCACCCACAGCTGACCCACCCACAGCTGACCCACCCATAGCTGACCCCCCCCCCCATAGCTGACCCACCCCCACTGGTCACCCACAGCTGACCCACCCACAGCTAACCCCCCCATAGCTGACCCACCCCCACCGGTCACCCACAGCTGACCCCCCCATAGCTGACCCACCCCCACGGTCACCCACAGCTGACCCACCTACAGCTGACCCACCCACAGCTGACCCACCCACAGCTGACCCCCCCATAGCTGACCCACCCCCACCGGTCACCCACAGCTGACCCCCCCATAGCTGACCCACCCCCATGGTCACCCACAGCTGACCCACCCACAGCTGACCCACCCCCACTGGTCACCCACAGCTGATGGCTCTGCTCTATTCTATTGAATGTGCCAACTGTCTACAAACACAGGTGGTATGACCGGTCAACAATAGAAAGCATCACATGTAAACACTCAAGCACTGAACCTTCCCAGACAACATTTAGAGGAAGGCTGTGTGGCAAGGGGGACAAGTTTTTAAGTTTTCCACATAAATGCAAGAGTATGGCTTCCACTTAGGGTCACACAAACAGACACACACAAACACCCCATGCATAGATACAGACATGCAAACCCACACAAGCACACTTGCATAATCAGACATGGACACACAGACACACACAAACACCCCATGCATAGATACAGACATGGACACACAGACACACAGACACACATAAGTACCCCATGCAGATATGCACAGGACACACACAAATACCCCATGCATAGATACGCACATACACACATGCAAACCCACACAAGCATACTTTCATAATCAGACTGCACACGCACACACACACACACACACATACACACACACACACACACACACACACACACACACACACACACACACACACACACACACACGCACACACACACACATGCACCCACATGCATGGTTAGTGGCGATGTGCAGCCAGGAGGCACTAAGGCACTCCACTTACCAGTCATGACCAGCTCAAACGGGTAGTCTCCAATATTGACCGGCTGGTTCACCCACTTGTCCCCTAGGAGGTCAGTTAGAGTGGCACGGGACTTGGGGTCAGGGTGCAGCAGCCATAGTAGTACCTTCATCAGACCTGGGGGGCACCACACAGGACAGGCACATACACCAATACGCATACTCTACACACTGCATTTTTGTGTATGTATTAATACACAGACGTGACTCATACAATGAGATGGTAGATGTACATGCACATGTATAATTTATATTGATAGTATAGACATAGGCAGACATACTGTAAGCATGTACACACGGGCCTTAATATATACTCATACTAATGCATACTTCATATTCTTCTAATGACATTCATACGTAGCTACAACGGAGACAATAATATGACACTGTGCCGATTGTTATGGTCAAGATAAGCGCTAATTGTTTCTGTAGCTTTGGGGGAGTTGCATGAAGGTAAATACCATGTGTGGTGGGTGTGTAAGAGTG
The DNA here is from genome assembly GCA_964019415.1 of Ianthella basta. Classification (NCBI taxonomy): domain Eukaryota; kingdom Metazoa; phylum Porifera; class Demospongiae; order Verongiida; family Ianthellidae; genus Ianthella; species Ianthella basta. The sequence goes on along the minus strand of OZ025885.1, from coordinate 4,745,401 downwards.
GGAGTGTGCGCGCGTGTGTGTGCACGCATGCGCTCATGTGTGCGCACTAATGGGATGGCGTGATTACAGTGCAATCCTAGCTTGCACCTTACTCGGGTGTCTCCCAAAGTCATCAAGCAGCTCAGTCACATACGAACAATAGCCATTGACTGCTGGCAACTTAGGCAGCCATGGATACCAGGCATGGAAACCATACGGCACCTCCCTTCCTCTATGTACACTTGACTAATCAAATGGTCCACGCCCTCACCCACTAGACAAGGAGCACAGACAGAGCCTGCACCATCTATGCTGGCTGGCTGTGGGTTGGGGTGTTTACACATTCCTTCCTATAAGTGGGCTACAGCTGATCAGTGCTGTTTGCAGTGCTGTCATTGCATGCATGCATGTTAATACCACAGCAATGTGTACCCATTTTCCATATGGGCTACCTTGCACGTGCTAGTCTTCATGTAGTGTGTATCTGCATATATATGTGCACACGTGTGTGCAGATATGCTGACTTGACGGTTTAGGACAGTCCAAGTGTCCGCATTAGAGAGGAGTCAGTTCAGAGGTACGTATTTAGTCTTCTACATGTCTCTAGGTACCTGGCTGGGACAGTAGGCACTGTCCTCATTAGAGAGGTGCCCTTATTTCAGAGGTAGTTTTGTACACATCTCTATGTAGCTGGGACAGTAGGCACTGTCCTCATTAGAGAGGTGCCCTTATTTCAGAGGTAGTTTTGTACACATCTCTTTGTAGCCGGGACAGTAGGCACTGTCCTCATTAGAGAGGTGCCCTTATTTCAGAGGTAGTTTTGTACACATCTCTTTGTAGCCGGGACAGTAGGCACTGTCCTCATTAGAGAGGTGTCCTTATTTTAGAGATACGTAGTTTTGTACACATCTCTATGTAGCTGGGACAGTAGGCACTGTCCTCATTAGAGAGGTGCCCTTATTTCAGAGGTAGTTTGTACACATCTCTATGTAGCTGGGACAGTAAGCACTGTTCTCATTAGAGAGGTGCCCTTATTTCAGAGGTACAATTCTGCACACATCTTTACATACAGTAGCTGAGACAGTACTGTCTGTAGGCATTGTCCTCATTGTCACCCAGACCAAGGCATTGATCCATACACACTACGTACGTACATCCAAGAAGTTCGCAATTTCATGCACACATACAGGATTGTCGGGAAGCTTTAGGACACATACATACATCTCCACTGTGTTAAGAATGGTATTCCAAATGGGCTTTTCAAATCAATCTGCATTCTGTGGCACCGCAAAACTAGCAGAAAACTGATTCTGATAATGGCATTCATACGTAGGTCATATTTACAAGCAATAATTTGCCTTGATTAAATCATTATGAAAGACAACGTTCGGAACTACACATGGTAAGGAAAGAGGGGGGAAGGGCAAAATGGCAGTGAACCGGACCAGCACCGGTGACCTCCAGATCTTTAGCCGACCCTTTAGCAGCCGGATCACTGGTCACCGCCAACAGCCACCGATCCATTCCCTGTTTATATATCAATATTGCAATATCAAGCAATCACTGCTGCTGCAGTTGGTACAATAGATAGGAACACCTAAATACCTGGGGTGCCCTTGGCACAATGCCTTAGTTTGGATAGTGAGGTTGTCCCTCTAACAACAGTACCAGTGATGATGACAGTCCTCTGGTACCAGCTTGAAAGGGACTTTTCTTAGATCATGCCTCTAATCAGGAAGTGTGGGGTCTGTATGTGTGGGCTGGCACTTGTTGCATGCAATCAGTAGGATGAACCCAATCACAGTGGAGGCCATTGTGAAGGTCCTTTCTATAGAGCTGATATGGCGGGAGTGCCAAGTGTGTGTGTGTGTGTGTGTGTGTGTGTGTGTGTGTGTGTGTGTGTGTGTGTGTGTGTGTGTGTGTGTGCGCTGTGATAGAACCCAAAGGACATCCTAGCACTTCTAGACTTTCAAACTCAACTCATGGCAAAAAAACAGGCCGTTCATGACTGCGTCATTTGACTGCTGCTTGCAACTGCAGACAGTGCACATGCACATCCAGCCTAGCTACCACAAGGCCCTGCATCCATACATCCCTTCACCTCTAGTGTGTACATATGTACATACGTACAGTGTAACTAGTCTCATGCACAGCCAACTGCCATTTTCACTTTGACTCCTCCTCTGCAAGAAGTTCTTCATGGAAGCAGAGTTGAAGCAAAAATGGCTACCTAGTAACCCACACAGGAGCACAATAGGTATAAAACTAAAATGATTCTTTATTCATCATACTGTATTGGCTGCTGCCCACAAGGACTGTTGACTGTTCTTATTACAATGGACTGTTGATTCTTATAATGACATTCATAGACCACACTTGCCATTTTACAGACCGTCATGGCACCACAATGCTTGTGATAAGGTACAGCTGGCAGCATGATGGCACCTAATGAAGAGGTGTGGGTCTGAGAGTCTCCTAGACTTTCATGTACAGTAAGCATGTACTGTGATCCAAAAGTGTAATATATACCAATTGTAAGACTGGTGTTCAACTGAAATTGGTCGACAGTAGTTAAATATTACTGTAGTATGTAGCCATGCCACGTATCCTGAAATGTTGAAACATGTCTAACAACGCCACCTCTGCCACGTTATATGTAATTGGTCTTATAAGAGAGGTGGTTGCATTACAGAGGTAGACTGCAGCGTTTACTCACACTTGCTGCTAAGGGGGAACAATGGATGCACGAGGCTCTCTGTGTGTGCTAACCTCAGACCTGGCCGTCTGTGGTCCAGTACCAATTGAACAGGCACAGGTACAAGGACATGTGTGCACACATAAGATACACAGATACATTTGTTAGTTCTATGATATGCAGCCAAAGGTGGGACCACAGACGACAGAGCTGTCATACAAGAGTCCAAGTAAGAACAGAACTATGTACTTTACATAGTGTCAAGATGACTGTGTGCGTGTGTGTGTGTGTGTGTGTGTGTGTGTGTGTGTGTGTGTGTGTGTGTGTGTGTGTGTGTGTGTGTGTGCGCGTCTGTGTGCTTGTGTACATACTGTTGGTCCACATGTCCTGGAGGTCTAATCTTTACCATACACAACATGCCATTTCAGCTAGGGAAGTAAGAACAGACCACATACATACACAAATCCCCAACAGGTGTCTAATTAGGTACTGGCCTGCAAAGGTTTCCCCCAGCACAGTGAAGAAAGTCTAGTGCAGCTAGTCTAGCTAGTCTGGTGGATGTGATGTCAGTGTAACAGCTGACAACTGGTGCAGCTGAGTGATGTGATTGAGGTTTGAAGACTGTGAGGATAGCTAGGGAGATACAGAAACCTCTCAGTGCACTTCAGCTAAAGACAGAATGGCTGTCCGAATTACAGACGATGCACTGTCAAAGTGCGTTGTGACTTCTAGCACGCCATTTCAGCCATATCCACCACTAAGGATGACAGTACTAAGCTGTTACACTATGGCATCACTAAGCCGTCACACTCTGGCGTCATGCCATGCCATTTACCAAAAGTGATTTACCATCTGCCATTTGGACAACAATTCTGAACCAACTGTACCAAACCCGTTCTCCTTGCTACACACACATAGACGGTATGCTTGATTGCACTGGCACTCAGCACAGAGTGCCTTACACAGCTTCGGACACTCTTCAGCTGTAACACTTCACCCATGCATCTTTTCAAGTCCTCTAGGAGATTCATAATGATTTAGAGCAATCCCATCACCTGCCATTTATCCATGTATATACGTACATGTAGCACCAGTGAAGGTAAGGCACCCGGGCTGTTAGTTTAGGTGTACCTGGGCTGTTAGTTAAGATACTTAGGCTGTTAGTTAAGATACCTAGGCTGTTAGTTTAGGTGTGATTGGGCTGTTAGTTAAGATACCTAGGCTGTTAGTTTAGGTGTAACTGAGCTGCCAGTTCCTTAATTTCAGAAGTTCAAATCACTACACCTTGCATGAGCAATGAATCACTCTACAATTCGTTACAAGTTGCTGTACATACTAGCTTCAATGACCTGCAGAGTACACACCCACAAACACCCACCCACATACCCATGTACACCCCCCACACACAACACACACACACACACATACCCATGTACACCCCCCACACACAACACACATACCCATGTACACCCCCCACCCCCCCCCCCCAACAAACACACACATACCCATGTACACCCCCACACAACACACCCACACAATGCCCACATGAAAAAACAAGTGCTACAGAAGTACAATACAACATTACCAGCCACCAACAGTTACCTGTCAACAAACACCACCGTCAGCAATCAGTGTATTGTGAGGACAACACCACACCAGTCACAGCCAGGCAGCTCAATTAGCGTTTGATTGTCCCCTTAATTAGCTTCTTCTCAGCTCACAATCACCTTTGTTCGCACTCTGCAACTACTGCTCTCCTGGGTATGTACTGTGTACAGTATGTGTATATCTTTTGAGAATATTCCCAAACAAGAGTACACCAGATCAACGCTTCTCCACACTTGTAGTGCAGCATATGTGCAGTACATACAGTGGAACCTGTCTATAGTGGTCACTGTATAATGCAGCCACCTGTCTAAAGCAGCCAGCCTCCCATGGTCCAAATATTTGATGTACAGTGGAACCTGTCTACAGTGGTCATTGTATAATGCAGCCACCTGTCTAAAGCAGCCAGCCTCTCCTGGTCCTAACATTTGATGTACAGTGGAACCTGTCTATAGTGGTCACTGTATAATGCAGCCACCTGTCTAAAGCAGCCAGCCTCCCCTGGTCCAAACATTTGATGTACAGTGGAACCTGTCTATAGTGGTCGTTGTATAAAACAGCTAGCCTCTCCTGGCCCTAAAATACTAAGTTAGCATTGAATCATTGCAGACTACCTCTGCACTGCAGCCACTTCCCAATTGAGGTACTGTACGTAATTACAACTGGCCCAAAGTTGTCTGCCTTAGACAGGCTTCATTGCAGTGCACAGGTGCTACATACGTACAGCAGAGGCTGTGCAACACAGCAGAATACCCATTCTGAGGACTGTACACAAACTACAGTGAGAGACTGCAGCAGATAAGTGCAAGTGTGTCTACACTTGGAGGAAGTGGGTTATAGCTATGTAATTTGTGGCCCATTCCCATGGCAACGCACCTGATTTCATTTATAGGCTGTACAGTGGTTAGTGGTTCCCCTGTCAGACCACAAAATGAGACCAACTTTTTCAGGTCATGACAATATACACACAACTGAGTCCATACAATGCACATACAGTAGTATAAGATTAGTACACAGACAAGCAGCAACTCGCAAACAGCTGGACAGCAGAGTTACTGTATGTTGTCATGACACAATTTTCCAAACCCCATGGCAGCGGTCACTTAGGAAACAGACAACTACTGCAGACTTACACAATGCTGCAATCACCCACAAACCCTATAAGCAGTCACTGCCTAGGATATGCCATGGTGCGTATCCTAGGTGAAACCGGGTAAAGGTTCGTATCCTAGGTGAAAACGTGCATCTACATTCCACACCCTAGATGACCACTGGTCAAGTTCTGGGAATTATTTTATAGCCAGGAGGTATGGTACAATTTGTAGCCTAGCGCTAATACTGTACTTGCACTTGTGGTTCTTTCTCTCTGCCCCTTTTAATGGTGCACACTGTAACATTAGCACATATACAGACGCACGTATTGCAGCTCATGTGCACTGTATGATGGTGGTGGGTGTATGTTGTGTCAATTCAAACACTGCCTCTATTAAAGAAATACTGCTCTGATCCTGACTCCTATTCGAGTCCCGGACCCAATTTGAAGCCTGACATTAATTTTATAGAGACAAATATTAGCTTGATCCTTCTATTGGACGATCCAGCACACCTGACCTGCAGACACTCGCCAATTCAGTGCAACGTTTCACCCATCACATGCAAGCTTCATCAGGTATACAAAACTCACAAAAAGAAAGGTGGCAATACCATTAAAAAAGCTGCCACCGTTTTCTTTTTGTGAGTTTTGTATGCCTGACGATGCCTGTGATGGGGTAAGTGTTGCGCTAATTTGGCGAGTGTCTCCAGGTGTGCTCGACTGTCCAAAAGAAGGATCAAGCTACTATCAGCTAAGCATGCCTAATAACTTTTATGACAGACAAATATTCTATGTCGGGTACAATTCTCCATTCACACTATACCAGGATTGCACAGATCTACTGTACTGTAACTTGGTGGATATGTACTACAACACTGTGCCATGAACAATAGTGTCATTTGGAGCATCATGTGCACGTGCACCAAACAGTGCAATGTGGACACATGCTATGAATAGCCAGAAGCCAGAGGCAACAGCAATGCTATACCAATATACATAATAACATACAGTGCATACAGTACAGTAGCTCAAGGAGATAAATCTTAGGTTTTGAGGTATGGTAGTGAATTCCACTAACATCTGGCAGCATGTCTGCCACACACTTATGCAATAAGTAGCTAAATACATTACATAGGAAGTGGTATTGTACACAGCTCGTTGCAGTTTAAAGACATTCAAATTGCTGTGTCACCCAGCTGCGCAAGCGTGGTAATTGCTTTATGACTACAGGGTCCTGTAAATGAAAACAACCACAGACTACCCAAGTGGCCCCCAAAGTAGATAAGCGAACATCACCTTGTAACTGCATTGCAGTGTTGTACACATCAGCAAAGCTGCTTACAACAGCAAAGCTCCTTACATCAGCAAATCTGTGTATATACCATGTACGTGTATGTACATACCCTCCGCCTTGCCACCTGGGGGGGATGCAAACTCAGCCACGCAGTCTACACCAGACTGAACCCAGGGACATTGCGGTGTCTTTGGGTACAACCACCTCAAAGGCAAGAAGGCACTGCTGTTTCCATACATCCTTAATTTAGTTGTACTTTCAGTTACAGCTAACAACTGGTTACAGCCCATGTAAAAGTGAATCATCTTTGAGGTCGCATTGGAGCTGGTTAGACAGGTGAACAGTAACAGGCACACATTAAGGTATTTTAAACCTTCAACAGGTGCTGAAATAACAGTCATGTGGTAGGCATTTAGCCCTATTACCTCAATTAGCACTCTGAGATCAGCTCACACACACAAGCATGTACACACACTCAGAGGTCAGCCAATAATGAGATGTTGGTACACAATGAAAGTGACCAAATTGATAATACCACACTGCAGCTGATGGTGCTTCCTACACCACTGAAGGTCTCAGTTTATCACAAGGAGTTGCAGCTGCTAACATCTGGTGCATCCTCACACACACACACACACACACACACACACACACACACACACACACACACACACACACACATGCACACACACCTACACGCATACACACACACACACACACACACACACACACACACACACACGCGCGCACACAAACACACATGCATGCATGCACACACATGCACACTCACACACACACACACACTCACACACACACACACACACACTCACACACACACACACTCACACATGCACACTCACACACACACACACTCACACACACACACTCACACACACACACACACACACACTCACACACAGCCTAGCTGATTCACTTCATACTTAACCTGTGGAAACAGCTCAAAGCTCAGTACCTCGTTCTGACATACAGCAACACACATGTGCACTACTGTATGATGTCAATGTCTTAGAAACTACGTACTACTATGTATGAAGTGGGCACAGGAAAATGAACCTCAAGTGGAACGTGTAACAGTACAATGCCAAATTGTACACTGAGCCTTTAATAGCACATAGCCATTTGCAACTGACTCTCACTTTGGTTGTACTCCTGAGCATATGTACAGGTGTGCATATGTACTGTACTGTCCGTACAACACAATTGTGGTGAGTACTGTATGAGCCCATACAGGTATACAGGACACAAATGCAGGTGAGCATGACAGGTGTCTATACCATAGAACAGTACGGCGGAGCTCCTTTACTCTCATGCAATCCTTTCAGCTGCATTCACTCTACAGGCCATTCCCAAATGTGCACATGCACAGATATGTATGTGTACATGACACACACTGCTCCCTCCTTGAATTCACACGCCCGAACTAGTCGCTGTACCTGACTGCTGCTATCCAAACTGACGTACGTACGTACGTACAAGCTGGGGTGTGGTCCGTGTGGATGGGAAGAGCCCACAAGCACTCCCATTGGGTGCTGTGGGTACAGCACCTGACTTCCATGGGACAGCTGTCACCACCCACACTCCAAATTAGGAAAGATTCGGTTCCTAATGTGAACCCGTCAAGGTGGCTCCTTTGAGTGGACACAAAGGGAGTCTACCTTATATGCCTCTCCCTTACCCTATTTAGGAAGAGGTCTAGTGGGAAAATGATAGTAACAAGCCTATGCATGTGCGTGTGTGTACGTGTGCGCACGCGTTTGTACATACATAAATGTGTGTGAACAGAAAATAACCCAGAATAACTGTATGCTTCAAGCTCAAGAGAGCGCAAGGGGGAACTTCAAACAATAAAATGATGTGTTTTGGGCTCTGGTACGTTTCCGTCCATTGCTGAGTTTACTAGCTAACAGGATGTCCCACCACCCTCCACTAACAGTGCACACCTCAATCTGCTCCTGGAGGACTGCACTGATTGAGTTGAACACTGAACACCTACGGCTACCTACAGTAGGTGTAATAGTGTCCAAAGACAGCACATCTCCCAAATAAACATGTTTGCCAACAAGGTTTACATACGATTAGACTAATAGGCCATTAGCGTGCATTATCACTAGCAACAAAACACAACCACAGCTGATTGGGTGAAGAAGTACATAAACACACTGATCTTCAGCTCACACATGTGCACCACACAACACGTGTGCATGCCAATGTCATTGATGGTGTCTATCTGTTTAGGAAAATTTCATTAGCACCACTTGGAGGTGCAGTGAAACCTAGCTAGGTCAGCCACCTGTGGGCCAGTGGTAATAGGCCTAATTTGACTGCTGACAGTTATCCTCCCAACACTATGTTGAGTGTCTGGCTGGTATGCAGATGTTCATCTCAAGGTAAGGACTGCATCAATGCCTTCATTGGGTTGAGTATATACGTACTGTAGTTTCTTTAACCTATGCTATCATACACATGACTTAGCCCCTCCCCCCCAGGTTGTACCACTTTATACTTATCTTGTGATCAGATGTACAGTACTTACATAACACCCAGTGTGGTGCAGTCTACCACTATCTCACGGTTTTATGTTTGTAATAGGGAAGTATTTCTACACTAACCATGCTACACTTGACTCACTTGGAGATGCCATAAAGGGTGGGTGGAGTCTGCCTGTTATGGTCTCCTCCACATCATGGAAAGGGTTCTCCCCATAGACCAGAGTGTACAGAGTCACGCCCAGTGACCACATCTCAAGTTGAGGTCCTGCGTATCTATGGAATAGTCACAACAAACAGGGATGTGAGTTCCAAGATAAGGAGACAGAGATACAATAATGTAGATACAGAATCTTAAGACACACACAGATAGAGAGAGGGAGAGGGGGAGGGGAGCAAGGAGGGGGAGTAGTGAGTGGAAGAAGAGGGTGGGAGGTCGAGATGGAGGGAGTGAATGAGTGAGAGTGAACAGGAGAGCAGGAAAGAGAGGGAGTGAGTGAGGGAGGGAGGGAGGAGTGAGAGTGAGCACACAGAGAGTGAGCAAGGAGTGATGGAGATGATGAGAGAGAGCAGGAGAGACAGGAGGCAGCAAGGGAGGAGAAACTGCTGCACCCAAGTACTTTGACTGTCTGACATACACAAGTGCTGGCCCTTTGGCCAACCCCTTTAGGGTAGAAGCCACAGAAGAACAAAGGCCTCATTAGCCAAAACAATCAAATAAAGAGCACAAAACAATTAAAAAACACTAGAAGAAGCCCAACAAAGTACAAACTTGCTCCTCTAAGAACCCTCCTTGAGGCAATGAACATGCCAAAGTACACTACGTACCTTCCTTGAAAGGTACCACTAGTCATGTGGTGTGGGCGATACCATTTGCATGCATACACACTGTGTCATGAGGCCCTCCCTGTATTCAGCTACTGCACTTTGCACCGTAAGACACCCTCTCCCCACCCAACCGTCCACTAGCCACTCCTAACGTCCATTGCAGCCTTCTTTAACTATTAAATTTTTGTGGAGAACACTTTCAGTGCAATGACATAACATACACACATACACACACTGGTCACTCTTGGGAGGTACTGTATTGATACAATAGAACACATACTGCATGGTGAACATACAGTACATATATAGATAGCACAAGCCACAGCAAATGCATATAAAGGTCAACTAATGGAAATGCTAGGGATGCACAATGACACAAGTGATGTAACCGTTTGTTGAAACCACTACAATACACACACAGTACAGTACAGAGGCATGACATGATCACTTTTGTACCTATTCTTCATAATAAGTGCAACTGATTAGGTACCATACAATAGAAATAAACACTTCTGGGTGACCTTTACAAAATAGTGCTATTACAGTAGATGTGATCATACTGTAGTGTGGTCATCAGAAATCAAGTAGAGTGGCCTTTGCAGGAAGTTAGCTACTTGTGTCGACACACATGCACACACACACACACACACACACACACACACACACACACACACACACACACACACACACACACACACACACACACACACACACACACACACACACAGACAGACACACAGACACACAGACACACACGGATGCTCCGATTGCACTGCTAATGTATAGTACCAAGGTGAGTAGAGCAGAACCTCCTTATAAACGAATATCTTGAATTCAGGGTACCGCTCTAATGAGGACAGAGCGTACTGTCTCAGTTACATAGAGGTGTGTACAAAGTAACTCTGAAGTAAGGACACCTCTCTAATAAGGACACTTGGACCAAAGGCTTCCGGAATAGAAAAGTGTTCGGTATGTCTAGGTTAGGAGCTCATGCAACCACCACCCATGCAGGTAACATCCCAGTTAACATCTCAAGTAACTTTCATTGACAGCAAAACATTAGCCGAATGCTTAGCAGTAAGATAATAGTGGATGATCTAACTCCATAAGAGCATGGTTGTCATGGAAACTAATGTGCATAGGTACACACGGTTTAATGTGCCCTGGCAAATCTGATATTGCATGGCTGTACTCCCTGGGGGGACGTGGTTGCTATGGTAACCAAGACCAACTGTATCGCATACACAACTTAAATAAATTACCACCTCAGGTGCTCCTGGGACTCCCTTTACATTATCATTGAACAGACACCCACGCTGGCTGGCTGAGACCCAGTTGTACATCCAGTGGACCCAGTGGAGGCGTTAGCTCAAACAAATCACTTGGGAGATCGATGGCAACAGTGGCAACAGACAACAAGCACGTTTGAACGTTTGATGACATTGGTCCACAGCGTGTTTGGAAGCATGGTAATGGGCTTAGAAGTGTAAGTCTATTTAGAACACTACCTGGGGGGGGGGGGGGGGCAGTACCATGTACACACAGTGTTGCTGATACTCACAATACTCACATAAACAACAGCAGAAGTATGCATTACGGCTGTATTTCTTCAAATACGCTGTAGGAATCATGAACTATGCCATGTCAACACTTTCATACAAATGCACAGTAGTATATCATATCTTAGTGATAGCATTCATTGCTTAACCTGGGATATTTCGTGTTTCCTCTGTACATGAAGAAGTGATGACCTGCCTCAGTCAAACACATCCGTACTAGTCCCTAACACTCATCTGGAAATGTTTAGCATGCATGGTTGCCATGGAATGCTAGTGCCCAGTTACCATGGCAACACACTATGCTGCAAACAGCTACATGGTAGTGCAATGGTATCAGTAAACACACACACACGTATGTTGTATGCATGCAAGGTGCAGTAGGACGGTATAAGACCTCCACGGAGTGAAGACAAACTGCAAGAGTATGCCCTTGTTCTCAAGATAGAACTCTAACTTCTGGCGCAGGAGAAGAGGGCTGGGCATAAACTTCAAACAGCCCTTCCTCCTTTCCCCAAAATTCCCAAAAGTGCTGCAGTGAAACATGTCTAAGACAGCCATCTTCGGGCCAGTTCAAACTAATCTTTATTGAGAGGTGGCTGCTCTACAGAGGTAGATTGCAATGTTTTAGTGCTATTTGGGGTCAGGGAGTCTGGCTGTTTTAGAGAGGTGGCTGCCTAACACAGTGACCATCTTGGATAGGTCCACTGTATACAATAATGCTATGCTAATATTCAAATCAATAAAAAGCTACCAGTCTCCACACACACACACATACTAAAAGACACACACTAAACTTCCTAATCCTCTGGTAGGGAAGCAAAATGAGGCCTGAAGGAATGCACCCTCTACACCTCCTGGGACAATACAGGTCATTCTTACAGGGAGTTCACATGCTGCAATGTGGGTTCCCCATAGTGTCACGCACAAGTCATTAACACCTAGTCTCACGAGCCAGATCGCCACCTCTCCTCCATTTTTATATGATTACGCCATCGATCGACATAATCATATAAAAATGGAGGGAAGGTACGTAGCAGTCTGGCTCGCGAGACTAACAAACACCCCCAGTGGTCAGATTGCCAACATACATTAACTGTCTACTCTATTGTGTGTGTGTAGATCACCTGTTTCCAAGGAGGACCTCTGGAGAGCAGTACTCGAGGGTACCACAGAAGGTGCTGAAGAGCTTCCCTGGTTCCATGTAGGCTGCGGAGCCAAAGTCAATTAGCTTCAGGTGGAAGGACTGGTCGAGAATGATGTTTTCATCCTGTGGGGACAGTGTGTGTGTGTGTACATGTGTGTGTGTGTGTGTGTGTGTGTGTGTGTGTGTGTGTGTGTGTGTGTGTGTGTGTGTGTGTGTGTGTGTGTGTGTGTGTGTGTGTGTGTGTGTGTGTGTGCGTGAATATGCACACGACATAGAGAAATTGGCAGTAAATTTGGTACAGCATATTGTATAGCATAGGGTATAGTTTAGTACAGCATATTGCATTGAATAGTGTGTTGTACAGTACAGTACATTGTGTAGTATAGGGTATAGTATAGTACAGTATACTGTATAGTATGGTATAGTGTAGGGTATAATATAGTGTAGTGTGGTGATGTTGTCACATTAGATCCTCCTGCATACCGTACTGATCGGTTGTTAAGCACATGCGCTTACAGCTCTGGCAGGAAGAATGCACCTAATAAAGGATATGCGCTTAACAAACGAATGGTTCAAGTAATTATAATGATATGCAAACGTCACATTAAGATGGCCGCCACATAGCGCAGTAAGTGAGTCTCATTCAAGCGCTATTTTTACTAGCTTATAGTCATTATTACACTTCAGGCAAGTGGCTAGGTTACCATGGAGACCTTTTATGCGCCTAATAGAAGGGGTGAACCCCTAAAATAACTATGCGCCTAACAATTAGGGTGAAAAAATGGTAAAGAAATGTGCACTTAACAGAGTTTATGTGCTTATAAGGGGGTGCGCTTAACAACCGATCAGTACGGTATGTGCCATCTGCCGACATACATACATATTAAAGCAAGATGTGTTGCAGGATGCATAATTATGGAGTTTAGTGTGTGCGGAGGGAACACGTCTACTGTACATATCCAGTTCCTACGTATGCACACAACCTAGCCATTATGTACAAACTGGTACACAGTGAAATTGTACAACACTATCTGTTATGTAGGCAAGATACAGTAGGACTTGCACACTTTATTTATGTGAATTCATACTGCGAACAAGCTTGTACTGTGCAAGACAACCACACTACATCCACATGACCACAGTTACAGTGAAAACACTACAGTGCAATCAACATCGTAGTAACAGAAGCCAAATTCTTGGAAGTATAAACACCTCATCAGCAGTCACAGTGACATACACAGCGGGACAGAGTGGGAGAGGGGTCAGATGACGATGATACAACCGTCACCGCTGTGGATCAAAGCTGATTGATGGGTTTTGCCCTCTGAGGTGAGTCTGCCCTTCTGATGTGATCGCTGGAAGCCCGTCCATGTGCCGTGGGAGTCACCTATGATTCAATGGTCCACTTAATTAAGTGAGACCAAGCAATAACAATCACTCCATCAACACAGCCTTTAACAACTCAGCAGTTTCCAGAGTGGTTTGCAGTGGTTATTCCATTGTGCGGGAACAAGTGGACTGAACTTCCTCGGCTCCTCCAGCCTCCTGTCTGCAAGTCCACGTCTTCTTAAGCATCAGCTATCAGCAGCCAATTAGAACGAGTTAGTGTAAATCAATGTATTGACCGCATATCCAGGGCTGCTGCCCGGGACGGTGAGGTGGTTTCACCATCTGTACCTCAATCACAGCTCATACATCATCCTGGACAGCACCATTGAAATACAATACCTACTTAGTCTAGATAGACGCACAACATTAGTGGGACAAGCAAGTGTGAGAGAGAAGTGCCAATAGATGTGGCGAATGGCAGACAGCCATGAATGTATATTTGGGGAATCCCTGTGCACCTCCTGTCTCCTGTCTAGTGCACTAAGCCAAATGGGCCGGAAGGTGCAGCAATAATGTGACCATATTTAGTTCAACAAATGAATTAGCTGCAGCAATTCTTCTTGGAGTTGCCACATGTTGTGTCTTCATCACTGGACATAAGTACGTGCGTACAAATGTACAGTACATAGAAACATACATGTATACCAACTCCAATACACAGTACGTACAGTGGAACCTGTCTAAGATGGTCACTGCGCTAGGCAGCCACCTCTCTAAAACAGTCAGCCTCCCTGACCCAAAATAATAGCACATCACAATCTACCTCTGTAGAGCAGCCACCTCTCTATAAAGCTCAGTTAGAACTGGCCCACAGGTGGCTGTCTTAGACAGGTTTTACTGTATCACCTACCTATACTCACTAGCAATGTACAATGTATGACTACGTATGCATGAAGTGAGGGCTTCTCAGCTGGCTCAGGCATCAGAAAGGATTGGTTCTCCAATACCAGCTTCACAACAGAGTTGAAAACCTTGCCGACGTTTCGCCCCGAAGAAGACCAGAACATCTGGTCGAAACGTCGGCAGGTTTTCAACCCTGTTGTGAACCTGGTATTGGAGAACCAACCCTTTCTGACTACGTATGCAGTTGCCACTAGCTGTGATGTGCATTGCTGACTCAGTACTCTAAGAAGCTGACCCTTCAAGTAGCTCAAGGGAAGTAACCAGACAAAGGAAATGGCTAACTAAACATTGAGACAAATAAGGCATGATATTGCATCAACAGTCTAGCCATTTGAATTGAATTGGCATTCAAAACGATTGCAATGGTTTCACGGGTGTACTGAAGAGCTCTTTATGTGGTATTCTAATTTCTTTTATCCATATTCAATATCATGATGTCATAGCATTACATCATCAAAACGGCCGCCTCACACAAGATGAACATTTAGAAGGCTGAAATTGTGGGGGACAACCAATCAATACGCAGACTGCTTTCTATAGGGTACCAGCCATAGAAAGGCCAGTAGTGGTAGTGTAGTGTAGTGGAGCTCTGCAATACTCATCAACAGTTCACTGTGTTACCCATTATTCCTGAGACCCTGCGAAAAACCTCTCCTTAAGCCCCTGTGTTTAATAGAATGTGCCAGATACAAAATGTCCTCTTTGTCATAAAGTGTCAGTGTCCTTAGCTAAGCCCATCTTGATAACAGCATTGCACACACACTGTGTAAAGGGTGTAAGATGTCATCACAAAAAGAGTACACACATGTATGTAGATACTCTCCGCTTGTAGAGCTGAGCTAGGGAATTTCCCATTAGCTTCCCAATCTGTTGCCATGCACACTCAGTAAAAGCTCTCACCTTGATGTCCCGGTGCAGAATGCTCCTCTGGTGCAGGTAGTCCAGGGCCCACACCACCTGACGAAACATGTAGCTGGACAGTCCTTCTGTGAGCAGTTGGCAGTTGTCAATGAAGGAGAACAAGTCCATGCCTTCTCCATGCTTGGTCATGACCATCTGGTAGTAGGAGTTGTTCTCGTATGCTTCTAGCAACTGGTGGCAGGAAGGGGAGGGGGGGGGAGAGGAGAGGGGAAGAGTGGAGGGGAGAGGAGAGGGGAGAGGAGGGGAGAGGAGAGGGGAAGAGTGGAGGGGAGAGTAGCGAAGAGGAGAGGGGAAGAGTGGATGAGAGAGGAGAAAAGAGGAGAGGGGAAGAGTGGAGGGGAGAGGAGAGAAGAGGAGAGGGGAAGAGTGGATGAGAGAGGAGAAAAGAGGAGAGGGGAAGAGTGGAGGGAGAGAAGGGAAGAGGAGAGGGGAAGAGTAGAGGGGGAAGAGTGGAGGAGAGGAGGAAAGAGGAGGGGAGGGCGGTGAACATGGGGGAGTTATGTACGGACAAATGAGGTGATAGAAAAGGAGAGCAGAAAGCAGAGGAAGGTAGTTGGAGCAAGGCAGCAGCAAAGGCAGAATGGAGGAGGACACAACTGTATGTGATATAGTGCATATTTTATCATACTAATCACCTGCATATGTACAGTACACATGCTGTACTATGTAAGCCTATACTGTAAGTACAGTATGTTGCCAGGGCTACCACAGTACAGTGTTGTCTTCCAAGGCATGCACAGTGTGCCATGTGTACCTCCACTATGTGTGAGTGCGAGATCCTGGCCAGTAGAGCAATCTCCCTGGGCACCACGCCCATCTCCTCATCCTCCACCCAGCCATCTGGGAGGATGCTTGCTGTGCGGAGGAACTTCACCACAACCTGCAAGTTGGACAGGGAAGGATGAAGTATGCAGCACCGCACTTTAAAAGAACATTTCAAAGGAGGGAATTGCCTGAAAAGTAGTGCATTGTTCAGCGAGGCCATGTTAATTATGTAACATACTCTACTGCATGTTCAAATACAGTGGAACCCCCTCTAAACGACCACCATAGAAATACGACTGCTTGGGTTTAGTCCCAAATCCTTGCCTACGTATGTGGATGTACAGTTCTCAGAATTAAAGACCACTTCAAAAACAAGACCACTATACATGGCCGGATGGGGGTCTTATTTCTGAGGTTCCACTGTATACAAGCATAAGTACATGTAACCAGAAGTTTACAGTTACACCTGTCTCTTCTGGACACCATTTGGGAGTTTGGTATACAGCCAAGTGTCCTGAGGTACCCCCAGGGATTTAGGCATCCCCTGGAAACATGGGGCCAATGGCACTAAAACCCTGCACGCAAATTAGATGCAATTACATTCTGCCACCAAAACACTAGACTGTTGGAAGAAAAATCTAAAGAATACCCTACTGTATAAACCTAGCTCGTCAAGTATTCTCCGTACCAGCTTGGAACACCGATTGAATTTCACTGGGGAATATGACATCCCCCAGGGATTTAGGCATCCTTCAGGGATTTAGGCATCCCCCAGGGATTTAGGCATCCCCCAGGGACACTGAGCTGCTCACCATCAAACCATCCTCTCTTCTCCTTGAGAACGCCACAAACCCAAAAGCACCCTCTCCAATCTGCCTCACTGTCTCGTACACTTTGGAGTACTCCCCTTCAGTGGCACTGGCCACCTCACCGCCACCACTGTGGCCCTGGTGTGACCGGGGGCCTCTCACAGGGGGCGTGACATCAGGAGAGATCTGCAAGGAGGGTCAATAAACACATGGAGGAGAAAGTTGTTGCATAATATTACACTGTACTTACACAATACTTACACAATACAGTACATTATGCATGCAAGGGCTACTAGTGGACGAGGCTACTGGAATGCTGTTACCTGGATGAGGAGGTTTGAATTATGTAAGCTACACCACTGATACATGTACACAGCTTTGTACGTAGAATACAGCCTGCACAATGTACCATAAGACAATTTAACACATTACAATGCACGCACTGTACATTGCAGCTATATTAGCCAACGCGTTCTGTTCCAGCACACAATGTACAGTTGTAGCTAGCTCCTCCATGGCACAGCCACACCCTCCAACTGCAATACATTACATGTTGACACACACACCACACAGCAGTACATACCTGTACGGATATACGTACATTCGTATTGTATATGCATACGTACATGAATGTACAGTGTACTTCAGTACATACAACAAATGTACACGTACGTCCACCCTATGTGCAGTTATAACACGCTCACTGTCTGGCTGTATCTGAGGTCCTTTGGTGTGTTCCTTGAGAGGCTGAGGTCCATGGCCTGCGACAGCTCCTCCTCATAGTCCTTGGACACCCACATGCAATACAATGGCTGACCACCCGACAGACTGATCTTGCGCAACTGTGCAACACAGGAGGACAGTGATGACAAGGATAGTTCTCTAACAGCGATGAACTAAAGACATACAGAGGCTCATTGCTATGGAGATGATAAGGGTAGATGGCTCATGTGGGAACGGATAGCAAGACATTTGACCATGGGCGTCTTTATCAGTTACAAAACATGGAGGTTCCACTGCAGAGCACACTGTATGATATAGCTGTACTGGAGCCATTCTATTGTACAGTTGAGGCCTGCATGCAGAGAATAAGCAGTGTGCTCACCTGAAACCATACTGAGAGGAGAGATCCGTCCTTGTGCAGTGCACTGCCGGCGTAGAACCCCTCCGGCAGGGAGTCCAAGGTCATGTCAGACCCACCTCTATCGGTGTACAGGGGATGCCTCAGACCAGCACTGGAGTAAGGGGTGGACTCCACCTATACAGTGAAAGGAGGGTAGGGATGGGTATTGCTGTGTGGGCTGGATACAATTTGGCTTATATCGACACACACACACACACACACACACACACACACATACACACGCACACACACACACTAGTACATGTACCTTAGGATGTCGAGAGTCCATCTCGTCCGCATCACAGCATGGAGGAGCCACCTCCCTTGTAGCATCCAATGGAGTAGAGGACAGTCTGCGAATGTGCTCACCGCCATCCTGACCCATCTCTTGCTGCTTACTGGCAGTGGGGCTTTCACTGCCCACCTGATCACCCCAAGCACTCCCACCGCCACAGGAGGAGAGTTCCTTCTGGGAAACAGGTACAGAGGGAGACACAACACTAGCTCCGTTCTTCCCGGCTGGCTGAATTGGTGGAACTGATTTAGGAGAGTGTCTCTCCAGTTCGTGCACACTATTACTGTCAGTGTCGTCTGTGTGCTGAGAGATTGGATCGGTAGCTTCCCCATCACCTGCACACAAAGGCGGGGAGGGAGGGATGGGAGGGGTCATACAGGAGTGTACGCAGGTGGACAGAACTATTGCACAAGCATAGTGTGATGGGACATTACCCCATTTACAACAACAGTCATACGCCGCACTCCACACACCTTCATCTTCTCTATCCTCCTCGCTCCTCACAAGACTGCCTCCCTCCTCCCCTCCAGCCACCTGGAGCACAAAACCACTGACACTTCCCTCATTCACTGATCGTTCAGACACAGTGTGGAACACAGAGCTGTCCTGGGTGGTAGCTAGCCCCGTCGACTGGCTCAGGTCAGGCCCCTCCCCCTCAATGTCCAAAGGAGGCAGAGGGAGGGCGTAGTCGTCCAATTGACACAAGCTGGACAACAGCTCAGGGAAGAGATCAGTGATGTCCTAGTGGAGCAAGGAGGGAGCGGTAGGAGCTTACACATGAAAATCCCACATAAGCACACTTAACACACACACACACACACACACACACACACACAACACACACACACACACACACACACACACACACACACACACACACACACACACACACACACACACACACACACACACACACACACACACACATACACACACAAACACACACACGAGGGCACACACACAGACCACACATAAGTATAACCATACATCAAGCAGTATGCAGGTACTACACTGTACATACATATCAACAGCCATACAAGTATGTATACACACGCACACACCTTTGTTTTCATCTCTTCTAGAGTGTAGCCAAACATCATGAGGGAGAAGTGCTCGTTGCACCCGTGGACCTTCCCCTCCTGGAGGAAGCTCAGCATCCCACTCAACATGGCATACACTGTCACCCTCAAATACAGTGCATCTGAGAGTTGAGGAAGAGGGAGGGGGGAGGGGGGAGAGGGAGGGAGGGAGGGGGGAGGGTGAGGGGGAAGGGAGGAAGTGAGTGAGAGAGGGAGAGGGAGAGGGTGACAGAAAGAACAGATGGAAGGAAGGGAGGAATGCAGAGAAGGAGTGAGGGAGAGAAAGGGAAGGAGCAGGGAGGAAGGGAATGAGATACGGTAGAGGGGAACACATGGTATAATGGCACATGCACACGTACCACCTCCATCCTCTACGTCACTCGTGCCCCTACTGGCTCCTGCTTCCTGTAATGCTCCTCGGCCAGTGAACTTCACCGTCACAGGGAACACATTCCCACTCTTTGTCCGCCCAGTGATCTGCTGCTCCTCAAGGCTGCCCGCAGGGTCACTTGCACTTGTGTCAGGGATGGTGAGCGAGGGAAAGAACTCCTCCACCTTCTTCCCAACAACATCATCTTCACCAGAGCAGCCAAACAGAGTGAAGAAGTTTGCATCACAAAAGAGGACCTCTCTGTGGGTGGGGTCCAGGCTAAGGTGGGCTGCAGTGCGAGCCACTGGCTCTATGACAACAATGACTCGAGGCTCATCATCTGTTTTGACTCGCTTCATCCACACGGACACAGGAAAGTCCATGCCATCAGAATGCAGAGCATCCATCTGAGGGAGTGTGTGGGTAGGTAAGGATATGGAACTGTGTGTGTGTGTGTGTGTGTGTGTTGTGTGTGTGTGTGTGTGTGTGTGTGTGTGTGTGTGTGTGTGTGTGTGTGTGTGTGTGTGTGTGTGTGTCTGTCTGTGTGTGTCTGTCTGTCTGTGTGTGTGTGTGTGTGTGTGTGTGTGTGTGTGTGTGTGTGTGTGTGTGTGTGTGTGTGTGTGTGTGTGTGTCTGTCTGTGTGTGTGTCTGTCTGTCTGTCTGTCTGTCTTTCTGTCTGTCTGTCTGTCTGTCTGTCTGTCTGTCTGTCTGTGTGTGTGTGTGTGTGTGTGTGTGTGTGTGTGTGTGTGTGTGTGTGTGTGTGTGTGTGTGTGTGCGTGCGTGTGTGTGTCTGTGTACTCAACAAACTTAATGTATTTTCTTGAGTTAATCTGAAGACATATAACATACTTACAGTGAAACTGCATGAAGATCAATCTGAATTCAGGGTACCTCTCTAATAAGGGCAGTGGCTACTGTCAACTACACATACGTATGCATACAAAACCACGTCTACCATACACTGTACACCTCTCTCATGAGGACACTTAGACACTAATGACACAATGCTATCAGAGTGCCTAAGGTTCAAATAGCTAGCTGGACATTTCAGCCTTCCCTCGACTAAACACAATTGCTTCTTCAGTCATTGCTACAGTTTACAAATACAGACTCCTTGCTGGAAATGTCACCATGACTGCAGTAGATGAATCATACACGAACAGACCATGGTGTGTGTGTGTGTGGGGGGGGGGGGGGGGGAGTGGGGTCATTCTCACCACTTTCCCACTGAGTAGCACTGTTTCTCCCGTTGAGTCAATGTGCTGCTCCACCAGTGCTCGCTGTCGAGGCCGGTAAGGCTCGGTAAAGAGGGACTGGACCTTCATTCCAACAAGGTCGCCTCGGCTGTAGCCAAAGACCTCACACGCATACTCATTTGCAACCAAAATACGTGACGTCTGTGCGCTGATAGTGACCAAAGCCTTGTTGGGTGCACGAGAGGCAGTTGGAAACACATTTGAGCTGTCCATCATTGTCTGCATAAACGGCACATTGAGGGAAGTGTTCATTGAACTCGAGAACGCCTTAACAAAGGACCCGCTGAGCTGGTCTCCTGGCGGCGGAGATGCCACACCACTGCGGCCATAGCTCACACTCAACATCTCCTCCCCTGTGAAGTGAGCAAGATGGGCGGGGTCAATGCCATTTTGGGCTGCCCTATCACCAGTGAGCTGTGCGAGGAAGGATGGGAAGGGGGTGCTGCCTTGTTCAGAGAGTTCGGCCAAGGTCTCCAGAGGTGACACACAGTCGTGATGGCGTGACAGCATCTTGTCTAGTGGTGTTAGGGGGCGGGAGCTGTCCTTCCTCCGTGTGCGTCCCACACTCATGTTGAGGGGGTCACCCTCGCTGTCTAACTCGCCGGACACCTGCAGTCAGCACAAAGGCATAGCAGCAGGTGTGAACAAGTGAATGTGCCCCCTTGGCCCCGACCTACACTGTACATGTTGACGGATTACACCAGACAAACTCCACAGCCATTATGGGCAGCAGAACAATGCAAGTCCTAGTCACAAACATAGACCACTTCCAGCCTCCATTTTGTATGACATCAGACTATGCAAATCCTAGCTGTACGTACATACAAAAGTGAAGTTCCTTAGTTGATTGAAAATACATGGCAGGTTGTGCATGGAGTAGACACGTACCATCATACACACACTTGATGTCAAAGTTTGTACAATTTACTACACTGCCAGTCTAACACAGAAGGGTTTGTAATGGGTGGTATCCATGGATCTAAGGCACTGTGTTTAAATGCTGCTAACACAAATAGCACAGAATGGCTTTGGATGTGGGAATTATAGTAGCTTGGCGGTTTTATCCAAGGCATACTCAACTGTGTGGCAGTGTCAAACTTGATCTCTTTTACTTTCTTACAGCTAAATGACTTCTCCCCGAAGCTCTTTCCAATACTTCCAAAACCAGGAGCACTCTCTGTGCTCCGGGTAATGCTAAAACAGTTTACTGATTGCCGAGCCAATCACTACTGACCAGTATGAATATAGCTACCCTTCCTTCATCGCTTAGCCTGCACGATAGAGCGCCTGTTCAGCTAACGCTAGCTATACCGTGGGTTGCAGTGCGCTCTCACGTTCTCAGGGTCTTGTCTGGGTTCCCCTGCCAGGGAAACTGGAGTCGGCACGCTGTGACCTAAGCGTCCCCTCGCTGGGGTCATGCCCAATGAGCTGAAACCATCCGGGGAAGGAAGACGCTTGTACAACACAGACATTTCAGATGGTGGGCCGTAGATGCTCTGTTGCTATATCCTGCAGCTGGGAGCCAATTCCGTCCAAACAGACACAAGATGAGAGAGTTGCCAGAATAGAGGTCACTGTGTGTGCAGGCCCTGCCTGTTGGTTGCCATTTTTGGCGGCAAACGGACGTAACTAAGTAACATGGACGACACAAAGCATCACGGTGGGGAATTCCCCGCTAGTCTCGCTGCGCGCGTGCATGTGTGCACGACGCCCCATTACCACTCTCCAGCCTTGCTGGCCTAGTCAATCCATGGTCGCAGCAGCGGTTTTGAAGGAAACCTCAACCTTTGATGACGAAAAGAGCGTCCCATCCAATCACGGCCCCAATGCTTGCTGCTCGTTTCAAGCTGCTGTGTAGGGATGTGGCAAAGATGTGGTTTCACTTGAAACTGCTGCTGTGAACATTGCAAAGCTTGACTGTACCCTAACGTCTAGCAAGTAGCTAAAAGTTGAGATATGCAATGCAATGCTAAGATCTGTAATCCAGCATCCTGTTGGGGGCGGGGCTTGTGCCGGGGCAAAAGTCCAATAACAGCTCAGCTCGGCCATTGTACAACCATCTGGAAGGACCCTCTTCCCTTTTGGACAGCAAACTCCTCAGGGTCCTCCTTTGCCACTAGTCATGTCTTCGTCTTTCAAATCTTGTGGGATCCGTGAGCCCAAGCCAGAAACTAAAGAATTGTTGTTGCAGAAGGCCCAACGTCTAGCAAAACAGGCTGCCGAAATGAGGGGCCGCACGGATTCAAGTCCCAGAGAGTATTACTATGGCGCCAGCAACTTTAACCCAGAAATACCCTCCTTTACCCCAGCGAACGCCTCATTCACGACTAGTTCACCTGCCAATGGCACACAAGCTCCAGCATCCCCACTCACTCCTGCAAAGTCCAAACTGAACCCCGAATCCAAAGCCTTTGTCCCGAATTCCCCCTCGCCTACCTCCCAGTTCAAAACTTCTGCATTGAACGTTGGAGCAGCGCCTTTTATCCCTCCGTCTTTAGTGGTGGCACCCCCGCAGGGAGATGTCAGGGCAACAACTGAAGTGGTCACACAGTCAATTGCACATGTACGTACAGTATTTCTTTTACTTCATGTATCCTTGTTTGTGTGTGTGTGTGTGTGTGTGTGTGTGTGTGTGTGTGTGTGCGTGTGCATATGCGGTGTTAGCCTCACTAAGCCAGGCCTATTTTATACGGGGAAAATCGGCCTGGTACTTTCCCATAGATTGAGTTGTTCCCGTTGCAGTGCAACCCAATCAGATTGCAGAATGTTGTTACGTCACTTGAAATTCAAAATGGCTAGCTCCACCTTCTCCAAAAGCTCTTCTTGCTAATGCTGGGATCTTTCATAGCCACTGAATCACTTTCGGCAGACTACTGAGGATCATGTGAACTCTGTGTAATCTCATCAACGTCGATACTGCACGCTTTAACGGACTCGTTCAGCTTACAGGAAAACAGTTTCTTCCAGGTAACAATCATCTTTCCCTAAGCCTCACTGCACAGCAATCGTCTCTCATACTTCCTGAGGGAAGCCACTCTAACTCCGTAGCCAAAACAAAATTTGCTCTCTTTGTGATTCGTGCATATTCACGTTTTTATGTATTTGCGCATGAGCGGATATTGATTAGGATTCAAGATGATGTTTACTAACGTTGCACAATTCAGTCTGACATTCGGTACAACTCGATGTATGTACCAGACACCCTATTTTCCCCATATAAAATAGGCTTAGCAAGGATTAGCGAGGCTAATGTGGTTTATGTGTGTGTGCATGCGTGCTTGGCTGTGTGTGTGTGTGTGTGTGTGTGTGTGTGTGTGTGTGTGTGTGTGTGTGTGTGTGTGTGTGTGTGTGTGTGTGTGTGTGTGTGTGTGTGTGTGTGTTCAGATAGGGTGGCATTGCTTGCATGCATACATAATACATTGCGGCTGATTTCAGAATGGCTAATTTATAATAATAGTATGAATGTGATATGGTTATGGTAACATAGTAATGATGTATGGCAAATGGTAGAATAGCATATGACAATGGTGTGATGTCGTGGTGTGATGTCTTAGTGCCATCGTCCTGAGTGGCACATGCGACTAAAAGCACACAGTAGACACCACAAAATATATAACATTATACCATTTAGCATTTACCAAATTTGTGCTTTACCATTTGACCAACCATTCTGAAACTGGTCGTACAAATGCATGTATGAGTAATAGAGGTAGGAGTAGTCTCACACAACATTAATAGCATCCCATAAACTGTGTTGTATCTTGTTGCCCTTTTTATCTGATTGCATCTTTCACATGACTCTTTCTACCAGGAAGCAGCAGCTAGTAGATGCCCTGTTGCACCCCTGCTTCATGATTTCATGTCCCAATGTCCCAATGCACTCTGTGCTCCATCACATGAGTAAAGTGGCTGCAACATCATGTTCTGTCACATCCTAATCTACTGTTCCAGTTCTTTACTCATGTCATCAACTCAAATCAAGTACAGAGCGCTGATGTCACTTGGGACCAGAAGCCCTAGCTGAAATGACTGTAGCAGCCACTCAGCTACACAGCCCAACTAACACGCTGAATATACAGACATAGCCAAATGTGTGCCAGACTCCTCCATAATGTGCATAACACCAGCCAACTGAGGGCCATACTGAGGAACACATGCACAGTTTCTGGTGCTAAGTTCTTGAATCTAGATTTACAAAGTTGTACCACTTGCTTTACCTACACTTGCCTATGCTCTGCTTTCGTGTGCCATTCTCTGTCTTCTTCTGCAATAGTCTAAAGGCAGCTATGTTGGCATGGCAACAGGCTATCCCTACCAAACCAAAGGAGGCCTTTAGTGTGGAGCAACTTCTACCCTCCCGGAGTGTGTCACCTTCTGCTTTGTGTTATGTTGCTGCCAGGATATGTGGCAGCATGGATGTTGAGTTGGAGGGCTACAGGAGCATATTGTCAAAATGGTACATTTTTCTACTTTTTCTTGTTTCTTGTTGCATTCCTATTTATGTATGAGTGTTTGCACTACTTTGTGATGTGTCCACTAGTGGGTGCTCATCAGTGTCTGTGTTATTGTCTGCAGGTTACAGAAGAGGGTAAATGGAGCTCCTGATGGTCCAGCATGCATGCAGGTTGTTTTTAACAGTTGACAAAGAGACATTGAATGTTTGATTTGCATTATATTTCAAAATTAACTTTAGCTACTACCATGAATTTGTGATCCCCAGATCATTCATTGGAAAGTTGTTAGTAGCAGTTCAGAGTCTGTATGAAGATGGTTGGGCGAGAGTGAGAGTAGGAGGAAGGGAATCATCACGATTTCAGGTTAAGAGTGGAGTAAGGCAGGGCTGCCCCCTATCCCCGTGGCTTTTTAACATCTTTATTGACAGAATAGTGACAGAAGCAAGAAAGAAGTTCTATGGCAGTGTACAGTTATCTACAGGGCAGTTGGAGGTATTATTATTTGCAGATGACCTGGTGATGCTGGCGGAGACTGAGAAAGCACTACAACACAATTTGCAGGAGTTGAATGAGAGATTGGATGAATGGGGAATGAAGGCGAACTGGCAAAAGACGAGGGTTATGAGAGTTGGAAGAAAGCATGAGGTGTGTAATGTCAAAGTTAAGGGTGAGAGAGTGGAACAAGTAAAGGAGATGAAGTACTTGGGGACAATGATCAGTAGTGATGGGAGTATGGACAGTGAGGTGGAGCAGAGAATAGGAATGGCGTCGAGGATGGTGGGGGCAATTGGAAGCTCAGTGCTGGGAAGGAAGGAATTGACAAAGGGGACAAAACTGAGGGTGGTGAATGCTACGGTGATTCCCACGCTAACTTACGGGTGTGAAGGATGGGCATTGCAGGCAAGACATAAGGGAAGAATACAGGCTACACAAATGAGAGTGTTAAGATGGATAGAGGGGGTATCAAGGTTAGAGAGAATAAGGAATGTGGATCTTAGGGGCAGATTGAGGCAGGAGGGAGTTTTGGATCTTGTAAATAGACGGCAGCAGAAGTGGAAGCAAAGATTAGAGGAGATGAGCAGCAGTAGAGTGACGAAGATAGTGTATGATGGTGAGGTTCCAGGAAAGCGCCCTCGAGGAAGACCTAGAATGAGGCGGACTAATAATTTTGCTTAACGTTATATATTATAAACTGAGTTATCATAAAGACATTATTTTCTAGGAACTCCTGTTGTATTAGGGCGACCTCCCACATGGGAGATAAAACCCTCATGTGCATTGATTGATTGATTGATTGAACTTTAGCTACTACATGTTGATGGCTATACTGCGAGTCACGGAGTGAGTTAGCCATATAAGTCTGGCTCGAAGTCGTTGTGACTCTCCTCCAGCTTACATATGCATGCATGCATATAGTTTACTTCAGCAAAATAACCGTCTTTTCCCGTAGACTACAGTATACGGAATTTGATTAGGGGTACGCCAAAAGATTGGGAAGTCTCCATTGGCAAATTTCCTCTTCAGCTGGGTTATGTCCTCGTCTCTCGAATCTTGCGGGACTCGTGAGTCCACCACAGAGACTAAAGGAGTCTTGTTGAAGAGGGCCCGGTGTCTCGCCAAACAGGCTGCCGAACTGAGCGGCGGCGCGGATTCAGGTCCCAGAGAGTATTTCTATGGCGCCAGCAACTTCAACCCAGAAATACCCTCCTTCACTCCAGCGAACGCCTCATCCACGACTAGTTCACCCGCCGTCAACATACAATCCCAAGCATCCCCATCTACTCCTCCTCCAAAGTCCAAACTGAACCCCGAATCCAAAGCCTTTGTCCCTCTCAAATCTTCCACACTGAACGTTGGAGCAGCGACTTTTATCCCTCCTCCTAGACCTCTAGTGGTGGCACCCCCACAGGGAGATGTCGAGGCAGTAGCAACCGAAAAAATTACGGGTTCAGGTCCCAGAGAGTTTTACTATGGCACCAACAACTTCAACCCAGAAATACCCTCTTTCACTCCAGCGAACGCCTCATTCACGACTAGTTCACCTGCCAATGGCACACAAGCTCCAGCTTCCCCACTCACTCCTGCAAAGTCCAAACTGAACCTCGAATCCAAAGCCGTTGTCCCGAATTCCCCCTCGTCTCCCTCCCAGTTCAAAACTTCTGCATTGAACGTTGGAGCAGTTATCCCTCCATCTTTAGTGGTGGCACCCCCGTGGGGAGATGTCAGGGCAACAACAGAAGTGGTCACACAGTCAATTGCACATGTACGTACAGTATTTCTTCTACTTCATGTATCCTTGTTTGTGTGTGTGTGTGTGTGTGTGTGTGTGTGTGTGTGTGTGTGTGTGTGTGTGTGTGTGTGTGTGTGTGTGTGTGTGTGTGTGTGTGTGTGTGTGTGTGTGTGTGTGTGTGCGCGTGCATGTGTGTGTGTGCGCGCGCATGTGTGTGCGTGTGTGTGTGTGTGTGCGCGCATGTGTGTGTGTGTGCGTGTGTGTGTGTGTGTGTGTGTGTGTGTGTGTGTGTGTGTGTGTGTGTGTGTGCGCGCGCACATATGTGGTGTTAGCCTCACTGAGCCAGGCCTATTTTATACGGGGAAAATTGGCCTGGTACATTGCCATACATTGAGTTGTTCCCATTGCAGCCAACAGTGCAACCCAATCAGATTGCAGAAATGTTGTTACATCACTTGAAATTCAAAATGGCTACCTCCACCTTCTCCAAAAGCTCTTCTCGCTAGTGCTGGGATCTTTCGTAGCCACTGAAGCACTTTCGGCAGACGTACTGAGGATTGTGTGAACTCTGTTCAATCCCATCAACGTCGATACTGCACTCTTTAATGGACTCGTTCAGCTTATGGGAGAACAGTTTCTTCCAGGCAGCCCTAAGCCTTGCTGCACAGCAATCCCCTCTCATACTTCCTGAGGGAAGCCACACTAACTCCACAACCAAGACAAAATTTGCTCTCTGTGATTCGTGCATAATCACGTTTTTATGTATTTGCGCGTGAGCAGATAATAATTAGGATTCAAGATGACGTTTACTAACGTTATGCAATCCAGTTTGACATCCGGTACAACTCGATGTATGGCAATGTACCATTCTGAAACTGGTCGTACAAATGCATGTATGAGTAATAGAGGTAGGAGTAGTCTCACACAACATTAATAGCATCCCATAAACTGTGTTGTATCTTGTTGCCCTTTTTATCTGATTGCATCTTTCACATGACTTCCTACCACGAAGCAGCAGTAAATAGATGCCCTGTTGCACTCCTGCTTCACGATTTCATGTCCCAATATCCCAATGCACTCTGTGCTCCATCACATGAGTAAAGTGGCTGCAACATCATGTTCTATCATGTCCTAATCTACTGTTCCAGTTCTTTATTCATGTCATCAACTCAGATCAAGTACAGAGCGCTGATGTCACTTGGGACCAGAAGCCCTAGCTGAAATGACTGTAGCAGCCACTCAGCTACACAGCCCAACTAACACGCTGAATATACAGACATAGCCAAATGTGTGCCAGACTCCTCCATAATGTGCATAACACCAGCCAACTGAGGGCCATACTGAGGAACACATGCACAGTTTCTGGCGCTAAGTTCTTGAATCTAGATTTACAAAGTTGTACCACTTGCTTTACCTACACTTGCCTATGCTCTGCTTTCATGTACCATTCTCTGTCTTCCTCTGCAATAGTCTAAAGGCAGCTATGTTGGCATGGCAACAGGCTTTCCCTACCAAAACAGAGGAGGCCTTTAGTGTGGTGCAACTTCTACCCTCCTGGAGTGTGTCACCTCCTGCTTTGTGTTATGTTGCTGCCAGGATATGTGGCAGCATGGAGGTTGAGTTGGAGGGCCACAGGAGCATATTGTCAAAATGGTACATTTTTCTACTTTTTCTTGTTTCTTGTTGCATTCCTATTTATGTATGAGTGTTTGCACTACTTTGTGATGTGTCCACTAGTGGGTGCTCATCAGTGTCTGTGTTATTGTCTGCAGGTTACAGAAGAGGGTAAATGGAGCTCCTGATGGTCCAGCATGCATGCAGGTTGTTTTTAACAGTTAACAAAGATACACTGAATGTTTGATTTGCATTATATTTCAAAATTAACTTTAGCTACTACATGTTGATGGCTATACTGCGAGTCACGGAGTGAGTTAGCCATATAAGTCTGGCTCGAAGTAGTTGTGACTCTCCTCCGGCTTGCATATGCATGCATGCATAGTTTTACTTCAGCACAGTAACCGTCGTTTCCCGTAGACTACAGTATACGGAATTTGATTAGGGGTACGCCAAAAGATTGGGAAGTCCCCATTGGCAAATTTCCCCTTCAGCCGGGTTATGTCCTCGTCTCTCGAATCTTGCGGGATTTGTGAGCCCACCACAGAGACTAAAGAAGTCTTGTTGAAGAGGGCCCGGTGTCTCGCCAAACAGGCTGCCGAAATGAGCGGCGGCGCGGATTCAGGTCCCAGAGAGTTTTTCTATGGCGCCAGCAACTTCAACCCAGAAATACCCTCCTTCACTCCAGCGAACGCCTCATCCACGACTAGTTCACCCGCCGTCAACACACAATCCCAAGCATCCCCATCCACTCCTCCAAAGTCCGAACTGAACCCCGAATCTAAAGTCTTTGTCCCCAAACCTTCAACACTGAACGTTGGAGCAGCGCCTTTTATCCCTCCTTCTCTAGTGGTGGCGCCCCCAGAGACAGATGCCGAGGCAGTAGCAACTGAAATTGCTACAGTGTCACTTGTGAGTGTGTCTGCCAGATCTGCTTCCAACGTACACCTGTTTGTCCTCCTGAGCCTGCTGTCTGAGTGTCACTATTGGTGTGTGTGTGTGTGTGTGTGTGTGTGTGTGCGTTGTGTGTGTGCGTGCGTGCGTGCGTGCGTGTGTGTGTGTGTGTGTGTGTGTGTGTGTGTGTGTGTGTGTTTGTGTGTTGTGTGCACGTGTGTGACCATGAGGTAGGTGCAACACCCCCTCTATTTATTACCGCAGTGACAATGTGTTACTTGTTTTATAATTTAGGCATATATACTGTTGTGTGGGATGCTATTAATTGTCTGCCATCTGATTCGTATATAGCATTTTGCATTGATTACCTCTGGTTGATTGGGCTCTGACCTCACTTTCACAGTAAGTGAGGTGCGTGGAAGAAGAAAGTCACCGCCTACAACCTTGCACACTCCCATAAGCCAATCAGTCATACAGGAATAACATCTACATAGACAGTATTGACCACACCCACCTATCCAATAGTGTCCCCACCCACTCAGTATTCAGCAGCCATGCCCACTCAGAGTGCCCTCAAAGAGAGTGCTGCAAAGTATATTTGGTTCAAAAGCATGCAATGCATGTATCAGACCTGCAGGCTACTAAGAGGAAGAGATAAAGACATTGAGAGCAATTTTCTCTCCTCGAGCAGCACACCGCTCATGTGTACGTATGCCCAGTGCGTGCATCCCCACATAACCCATTGTGGAGATACACATGACCATAAAAGATGATGACACAAAGGAGTGAACTGAAAGAACACCTACTTACCCTTTGAAGGTATAAAAGAGGCAGCTAGCTTTCTGAAATTCCTGTCCAAGAAGGATAATATTGTTGACATGGACCTGAAAGTAGTGAACATTTGTGTACAGAGCAGAGAGATCTAGAGGGAGATGTTTCCTGGATACTTTTATACCTCTGGATGGTATATATGTAATGTATATTTATGTATGTTTCTGCAAGGCTATGGATAATGTGGCATTGTCCGTTGGCTTCCAGTTACTGTTTTTATTTAGTTGCCTGAATGTGTGTGTTGTATGCTAAAGACTTTCCTTCTACCATTCCTCCACTACTTCTCTCTGCTTTGTATCTTTTGCCCTCTCCCTCTGCACCAGTCTAAAGACAACCCAGTTGACATGGCAATGGAAATCCTCTATCAGGCCAATGAGGACCCCAGTTCATATGATCCCCTAATGAAAGACTTCCTTCATAAACTCAAGGAGGGAAATGTGTCAGCTAAGGATCTTGGTCCAGCGACAGCGGAGGTCTTGCAACAGGTAACATAAATGTAAACGCAGCTATTCGTATGCACCACTTTCTGTACAAAACTTTATGTATGTATGTATGTATGTATGTATGTATGTATGTATGTATGTATGTATGTATGTATGTATGTATGTATGTATGTATGTATGTATGTATGTATGTATGTATGTATGTAGGTATGTATGTATATATGTATAAATGCAGGTATAGCTTAAGGGTAGAGGCTGCTATACCAATTGACAAACTATACGTGATGTGTGAAGTGCAAGAAGGCAGTAATTGTGTTACACCATTCTTATGCTCTTTGGGTGTCTAGAATCAGATTTAATATTCAAAGGAGGACACAGATGATATGATATATATTACACAGCGTACAAACAACTACTGCCATTCCTACATAGACAGCACTACCGTGCTGTCTGATATGTATGTATTTCATGGACACACAGAATAACAAACTAGGAATTGCCTCAAGTTAACGGTCTAAACTGGTGTGCAGAAGATAGCCAATGCTATGAGTCCTTGTGTGTACTTCACTTCACTATAATGGAACTCCCCTCACCTTAGTTGGCCTTAGTGTGGCCCAATATTGGTGGATGTTCAAAACGCACAAAGTGACACGGAGATGACACATCTAGAATCAGTGCGAAATCAAAGTAGTAGTTAGTCAGTCTCATGGTCCCTTACTCCTTAGTCCCTTACTCTTCCCCCACCCCCCCACCCTCCACCCCCCTCCAGGGTGTGTCATCTCCTACTATGCATTATATTGCTGCCAGGATGTGTGGTACCATGAATGACGAGCTGGATGGCTTCAGAAGGGAAATGATGATCCGGTGTGTGTTTTAGGCTTTTGTGTCACTGCATTCTAACATGCATTAGTGTTTGCATTACTTCGTGACATATGTATGTGTGTGAGGGCTCATCAGTGCATGTGCATTGTCACTATAGGTTACAGATGATGGTGATGGAAACTCAAGACAAGCCGGCCGAAGAAGTGACCCTCGTGGCTTGTTTCCTTGCAGAGATTTTCACTAGAGTCACCGTGGTTAGTTTAACAGGCTACTGTGTATTGTGGTCATATGTACATATGTCCTTGCTGCACCTTATAAGAGCTTGCTTTCTCAATGTGCTGTGAGTTGGACTGTGGGATCTACCCTTTGTGGTAACTTGTATGAACATGAACCACTTCTAATGGGCATACCTTCAGCAGAAGTGTTGTATGTGAGGGAGAGGTATGAGGGAGATTGAGGGAGAGGTGTGAGGAAGAGGTGTGAGGGAGATGTGGGGGAGAGGTGTGAGGGAGAGGTGTGAGGAAGAGGTGTGAGGGAGAGATGTGAGGGAAAGGTGTGAAGAAGAGGTGTGAGGGAGATTGAGGGAGAGGTGTGAGGGAGAAGTGTGAGGATGTGTGTGGAGTTAGGTGATTGGGAGAGGGTGAGGGAGGGGTGAGAAACTTGATAAACATAGCAGAGTCAGTGTATGTGATTCAATAATTATGATGATTGGAGTTCCCTTAGTGTGTTATTTTGTTTATTGTACTATTATCTCTCCAGAGAGAAGGCGAATACCGTGAGCACCTCGATGTACTGAAAGTAGTTCTAATGCAGTTCTTGGAGAAGCTGTTTGGCAGCAATGCCAGTGACACAACTGTGCAGACTGGATGCAATATTCTGAAGGTGTGTAGCTAAGTTTAGAGGTATGTAGGAGAGATGACTGTATGGAAGTAAATGGAGGGCAATATAAAAATAATGCTTGGATTTTGGTAATTGATCCTTATGGACACAGAAAGTGTGGAGAGGTATCAGGAAAAATTTGATTTTCTAATTCTTCAAGGAAGTGTGAATCAACTGTATAATAGACATCTTCTAATGGGTGATTGTGTGTGATGGTTGCTGTCCACTCCCTTTCTTGTAGCTGACAGGTGGTATCTTGGAGAGTATGGAAGCGACATCTGAGGCAAAACCAGCTATAGCAATGGATCAGATATTTCAACGCCTGGAGGACCTTGCTAAAGGGAACAGCATTAGCTCGTGAGGGACCCACACTCGTGTGTGTGTGTGTGTGTGTGTGTGTGTGTGTGTGTGTGTGTGTGTGTGTGTGTGTGTGTGTGTGTGTGTGTGTGTGTGTGTGTGTGTGTGTGTGTGTGTGTGTGTGTGTGTGTGTCAATATGCGTGTACATTTTATCCACGCAGGTCTACAAAGGCTCTGGTGACCCGAGTTGTCCAGTTGAGGAGAGGGAGTTGGGGTCACCAATCTCCTAAACGTGAAGCGCCTGCAGTGAAACTAGTGATGGTGGGTAGGTGTGGTGTGGAAGAGTGATTAAAAGTGAATGGATGAAGTTAGTGAAGTTTTCATACTTTTCAAGTTTCAGCTATTCTGTTCTTCTCCTTCCCCAGTCCACAAAAGAAGATGGATTTGTGTACTTTAAAACAGTCAACAGTGATGAAACAGCTTCCAAAGGTGAGCTCCTTCCAAGGACTGGGAGAAGAGGCATTGCATGATGGCAAAGAGCAGTCTAGCTTAACAAGCACAAATAAGCTAAGAGAAGGTGTCTTGTTTTATGTCACAATGAAAATACATCTCCTTGGTCGTGTGTGTGGATGTGGATGTGTCTATATATACGTACCTGTTGGCAGCTAGTCTCGCATAGCTGACTGCTATATCCCTCCATTTTAATTGATGACATCATCAGCAAAGTGATGATGTCAGCATGTTAATTAGAGGAACAGTGGTCGGGTATGTGAGATTAGTTAGCAGCTACGTACGTGTGTGTGTGCTCTGCAGTGAATGTGTTTAAGTTGTCTCCTCTCAGGTGGTGGTAGTGTGGACTGGGAAGAGTATGTGGATGAAGGAGGCACCCCCTACTGTGATGACCTTCAGTCAGCTTCCTCAGGGTGCGTTTACATAACAAAACATGTGCACAGTACACATAATATTGTATGTACTCAATGGCACTTATTCACTCACCCGCACACATGAAACTGTCAAACACACACACACACACACACACACACACACACAGACACACACACACACACACACACACACACACACACACACACACACACACACACACACTACAGTCATGTACATATACATCTCTCATTCGCGCTGAACTACACACCACTTTACACACTGCCCTTTCACTCCTCTTAGACTTGAAGATCAGTTTGACATTGACGCAGAATTTGAACAGTTCCAAGCAGAAGAGTATTGGCACTATGTTGATCCCTCTTACATAGGGGAGGAGGAGGGGTTCCCGGACGAGCCGCCAGACCAGTGATTGATGCTCAGGCAGGACAAATAATGACTCTTTTTACATCCAGGAGGTCAACTTGTTCACTTAACAATTATTAAAATTACACATCTGCACATTGATAGTCTGCCTCAATGTCACACAGGAGTTTTGTATGTAATGCCTATAAATGAATATATAGTATTGTTTGTTTCTATATTCTCTGTCAACCACGGTACACATACCTTATCTTGCTCTGCCGTGTATTGTATCTATTATTCAGTTACATATACCACATAATTATGTATGTATACTATTATACTATTATAGGCTTTTATGTAGAGCACGAAGATCGTCGATGTACTGTTAAATATTGACCAGTTCAACAGTAATACAGTAATTATTAAAAGTTGGAGTTTCATGTGAGCCTGCAGGATAGCTAGCAGTACATTGTGGGGCAATAGGATGGTCGGTGTTACTGAGGTTTTGCGTAGCCTTTTGGAGTGACATACTCGGTCATTCCTTTGCCTCCAATGTTGTTTGTTCCCACACCCACCTGCACAGAATGGGAATGGGAATAAGAATGGGATTGAACAACATCAAACTGTTCACAAATGTTACGTGTACAAACATACTATACACTATACAATACACCACAGTACAATACATCACAGTACAATACACCACAGTACAATACACCACAGTACAATACACCACAGTACAATACATCACAGTACAATACACCACAGTACAATACATCACAGTACAATACATCACAGTACAATACATCACAGTACAATACACCACAGTACAATACATCACAGTACAATACACCACAGTACAATACATCACAGTACAATACACCACAGTACAATACTGTACACCACAGTACAATACATCACAGTACAATACACCACAGTACAATACATCATAGCCTCGTCCCCAGGCCCTTTGTGTTAATTGTGGGGGAGGAGAACAAGGGCCTGGGAGCCACTGTTCTGTGACGTCATACTTCTGTACTGAAATGGCGCGTCGACGGCAATTGCATAAGGTTCAATGGACGGCAATGAGTGCGGCCTTTGTAAGGCTTTGCACATGCAGAGTTTGCTCGTAAGTCGTGTCTCCAAACCGATCGTCCTTGTTGTTCAGCCGAAATGGGCTGAAGGAAGACCTTCCCAGGCGCCTTAGTCGGCTACTGTTTGTGCCAATCAAGAATGGTGACGGTCTGCCCCAGTACGTGTGCAAGCCTAGCAACAGCTCAGTCCATCGAAGAACAATGCTGCCAGACTTACTTCCAGCGAAGTCAAAAAGGAACGGCAACACCTCGTAGCAGACTGACTCCCCGAACCAGTCGGTAGCCACAGAAATACGTCCTTCCGTTGGTAGAGATAACAAGTAGCAGTCAGCTGTTCTTGCTTGAGTGTGATACTAGAAAGTCCAATGCAAGAAAGAGCGTACGACAGAGCGACAGTGAATAGCAGCTAAGCTGTCCTCCATGACCTGCGCAGTAGCCATTGCCGTAGTTGACTTTACAGATAATATACATACGTGTCAGTTTCCGTTCCTTTTGGGGTAATATTTGCGCATGCGCGAACAGTGTATACCAGGTCGTCTTTCCCGCCCACACTAATTATTGCGGACGGCCTGGGGACGAAGCTAAATACATCACAGTACAATACTGTACATCACAGTAATACTGACCTTTCCGTGAATTGAATCTGGGACAGAAAATATACTCTTCTTTGGTTTACTGCTCAGATTAGTGCCTTTCTTTCCTGACTGCATACAGGAAGGGAAGAATGCAATAGTGAATGTGATCAATACATGCACAACATGTGCACACATGCACACACACACACACACACACACACACACACACACACACACACACACACACACACACACACACACACGCACATCATGCTAATACGTACGGTATGCACATTGTGCAAAACACACTGAGCAAATCAGAAATAAATGAGCAAGGCTGAAACTGCTTCAAAAATGTGAAACATGAAATAAAGCTACATATTGACGTCCAAAAGACACAACCATGCACACAGAGAGAGAGAGTCGTTGCTTACCTTATTGACAAAGTCTTGCCACCTCTTCTTGTCTCTCTCCCTCACCTGCTCTGCTTCCTGCAACACATGGGTGAGCCAGAATAGCACAGACAGATCAAAATTGCTTCAACTCCCACTTCAACTCCATGCTACACCTCCTGTGGACTAGACCATCTACCAGCACTGCACACAAGCAAACACGCAACTGACTAGTGTCAGCATCTATGCAAACATACCCACCTGCTGCTTCAAGAGCTTTTTCTGTTGTTTCTTCTTCTTCAACTCCCTCTGCTCTGCTTTCTGCAACCTACACAAACATGCATGGGGCATCAGTGCAGAACACACACACACACACACACACACACACACACACACACACACACACACACACACACACACACACACACACACACACACACACACACACACACACACTTCTTCTGTACACCTTGTCCTCATGGACTTAGGCAGGTCCAGGCCAAAGGCCTGGAACCTGTTTACAGCCAGTCGAAGTCTTCCGTAGGTGAGGTGGCAAGCCTCAAGCCAGACTTTACCCTGGACTTGAGGGCTGCTGGGTGCCTGGCCGTTGATGGCCGTAGATGACCTCCCATTCCTCAGCTGACTCAGACCCAGGGGGTGCAGTGGAAGATGGTTGACGGCCTAAGACCATAGTACGTGGTTCGCTGGACTTACGATGGTCGATCTCTGCTTGCAACGCGAGTGGCGCATTCCGCTGACGAGAAGCCATGACACGCACACGTCCACTCCATTAGGCGTCATGGACACCATGCAGCAGAAGCTGATGAGCCAACTCCATGCGAAAGAGCGAGATTCTCTGGCCCCTCCGCGACACACACACACACACACAGACACACACACACACACACACACACACACACACACACACACACACACACACACAGACACACACACATACACGTCCACACTGTACACACTTGGCAGCCTTGGTCTGTCCTGGTGGAGGTCTCTTCCGTTGTAGTAGGTCTGTTTGCTGTGTCTCCTCCTCATCATCATCCTGAGAGTAAACAGCACCAAACTCCCTCAAATCTGCAATCTGGGGTATGTATACAAGACAGTGTAAGAGGCGACACACAGGTGACAGTTGGAAGTGACACAAGGACAGTGTGTGTCATTGCAAGCGGTGGTTGGAGTGACAGAGTGTTGACATGGTGAAGTATGTACGCAGGAGTCAGTGGTACAGTCTGACAACCAACAGTGACAAGTGGTGACAGTGTCAGTAAACATTGAAAGCCTAACACGGGAAGAGGCAGTGACATTGTGACAACAAAGAGTGACAGAATGACAGAATGATGACAGCATAAAGAGCATATTATATGACGACCGATACACACAACATTGAACGTATGCACTCTTATTGTACACCGTGTATTGGTACCTTAACAATCTCAGACACACTGTGGCTAGGAAACACAACGCTACACGAAGTGTGGTCTTCTGAGAAAGTCTCTATTAGAACTTCGTAATACCTTAGTGGAGTAGGAAGGGGGGAGGGGAGGGAGGGGGGAGAAGAGGGGAGGGAGGGGAGGTAGAGGGAAGAAGAGGGGAGGGAGGGGAGGAGAGAGGAGGAAGGACAGGGGAGGAGGGAGGAGAGATGAGAGGGGAGGGAAGGGAGGACAGGGGAGGGAGGAGGGAAAGAAGATGAAGAGGAATAGAGTACAGTTAGACTGATCCTAATCAGTTCACACCACATCCATAAGCAGCATACAAATGTCATGAGGAGAGCACGTCACATCAAGTGCAGTCATAACACAATCCCAATGCAGCGTACCTTCCATCCCCACTCCAGACTGCCATACAGAGATCACCAATCTTCCACTGCTTCATACTCTTAGCTTCTGCTTGTTCCAGCTTCTCTTTTCCACTCTTTTCCGGAGGGGCCGACATCTCCAACAGGTCCCGAGTGATCTCAATCACATCCTCAAGGTCCTTCTTCAACTTGAGCAGCTCCTCATTGCCAGGATCATTCGTGAGAGCAGCCTCTACCTACAGTAACAGTCCATAGCAAGTAACAGACTCAAGTGAACTCAAGCTGTACTATTTATACACTCTCCACGTGTAAGAATTGGTTGGTCCACCAACAGACACACTGTAAGGCTATCGAACAGCTACACAGCAAGAACACTTCGGAACACAATCGACAGTTATAGCCAGGACTACTTTCCGCATGGTAGTCCGACCCCTTTGAACGCCTCACAGATAAAACCCTCTCCACATTCGGAAAAGGGTGACATTTCACTTCAGACATAACAAACTTACAACGACGCACCATAAGGGGTTAAAGTACAGGTACAGTAGCCAAGAGTTCAGTTAGGCGTACATTACCTGTTCCAATTGGGCTTGGTGCTGCGCTAGGTTCTCCGCCAATTCTTGGCTTTCAGAGGCGGCCATTTTAATTCAACGTCTCAATAACGATTTCGGTTTCAGAACGGAACACCACGATAACTTGATTGCGCAATACTACAAATGGCGTGCAAGTGATTGTGTGCGTGAAAGCGAACTTTAAGAGTATGCCATTATCACGGGAACTAGTCTCCACGCAGAGATCTCCGGAGAGACATAGTCGAAGACGAAGCTCTCCAGATGCGAGGAGGTAAGCAGCCGTTTGCGATGTCAAGGCTGGCTCGCAATTAAGGGGAAGCCCCACTGCTGGTCACCCATCGATAGTTATCCCTAAGCCTAGGAAGTGCTTTCACGACCCTTCAGTGAGATACTGGTCACTTTGTCGGTTTGTCGAAAACTGCACATTTTATTGCACAATGACCAATCACTGTTATGTTCACCCTTTGAATGCCTGTGTGACTACCCTCTAGTGTCACCTTGTCTGATCGTGAGCTCAGCAGAGGTAAAGTTGTCAGGCCTGCGGATGCAATGCTTGCTGGTTGGGTACATATGTACTCGTGTCAAGAGAGAGAACAACTCAAGGGACAAACTCCAACCTTGCATAAGCAAACCGCCATTTTGGTCTGCCTCTGGGTAAATAGCTTCTTACGTTACTCTATTCAGGTGTCACCGCATAAACATACATAACTCTACATGGCTTTATAAAATATCAACAGCCCTGCCTTCCAGTGGACTGGTGAAGTGAAACTGATCTATGCTGTCTCCAGCTATTTTTGTAGAGGTGGAGTCCGTGCAAATGGGCAGTCCAGCTGTGCAAGGCTATCATATGCCCTTTAATCTGTAAGCTAAGTAATGTCCTTTGTCTGGCCTTTTTGGGTAATTTGGTAGTAGATGACATGTTATTACTGCCTGCACGTGTGTATTACCACAATGTATGGCACAGCATCTGGTTGTGTATAGCCATTCACTATTGAGTATTAGCGGTGCCTACAGTGAAATGGTACGGTGGAACCTGTCTGAGATGGTCACTGTGTTAGGCAGCCACCTCTCTAAAACAGCCAGCCTGCCTGGCCCTAAATAGCACTAAATCATTGCAAACTACCTCTATAGAGCAGCCACCTCTCTATAAAGGTCAGTTAGAATTGGCCCACAGGTGGCTGTCTTAGACAGGTTTCACTGTACTTACAGTACGGTAGCAAGGACTAGGTTAGAATTAAGTTAGGAAGACACTATGCCAGTTTACAATGGTGGGCAGTCAACGAAGAAGAGCTCTGCTTGTGTCCCAGCTGTCCTGACTGGTTTCTTCCTCTCTGTCATACATAGGTGGGACAGAGATTATGGCAGACGAAGCCACAGCCCTGATGCTGGACGAAGGGGACATCAAGACAATAGTGGGGATAGAGACTCATATCGGTCTAGAAACAGGAGCTTCACAGAGAAATTCAGGGAGAGGGACAGAGACAATCATCGTCATCACTCCCCTGAGTATGGTGAGAGGAGCTGGAGAAGGAACTCTGACAGAGAGAGGGGGGGCGCCGAAGGGAGGAGCGAGAGGATGAGAAGTAGGTCAAGGTCCCCAATGAGAATGGGGAGTACAATGAGGGATAGGAGCTCTGATGTCAGCCGATCAGAGGTGCGCTCCAGCAGAAGAGATGACACCAGACGTAGTGTGGATTCCCTGATAAGCCGAGGCCCTGGAATGAGGTCTGATCGGATCTATCCACCAGAGAGTGAAGTGGTGTCATCTCGTGAGAGATTTAACCGAGGAAGGCCCCCTCTGGAGAGGGAGACGATGCATGCTGATCTGCATTCCATGAGGGGGCGGGGGTCGCCCTACAGGCGAGGTGGTTGGAGGTTTGGCGCAAGGCGCGGAGCCTATTACAGCAGAAGAAGTCCAGTGATGGCCAGTGATGACCCCACGGATGTCCCAAAGGGAGGGTACTACTTTGAGGTGTGTACATGTGATTGTTACGTTATGTGTGAAGTTTAGTCTCGTGCGGCAGACCCCCCTGTGGAAGGGTCTGGTAGTATTGCATAAGTCATCTTGTGCAATAAGAATTACGTAATTATTGCATATTTGTGGTCAACTCTTGCACAATGGCATCTGTAGTGTGATAGTGCTGTGAGTCAGTTACAACTGGCAGTCAGAACTGGCACGCAGTTGGCTGTCTTAGATGCTAAGTATGCAGTATCTAGGGGATAATCTACAAGGATATTCTGATATTTACTCACCTGGATCCGTTTGGTGTTGTGTTTTCTCCTCACTGTGACCTGCAGCATGATGATCGTGCTGCCAGTGAGGGAGGCAGTGGGTACTACAGGCGTGGTGGGGGAGGGGGGAGGTTCAGAGGGCGTGGCAGGTGGAATCGGATCTCGTTCAGTCCCATGAGATGGGAACACGATCGGTTTAGGAGCAAGTCTCCCTCTCCTGAGAATGGAGAGGAGGATGAGGGGATGCTGGACAGAGAGGATGATTTGGAGGAGGAGGACGATGAGGAATTCTTGAGGTGAGTGCCTATATATGTGTTAATGTGCTTATGCCATATAAGAATGAGAATGAGGTGTCACAACAGGGGCAAAGTCAAAATGTCTTACAATGGTTTCCTGTTGCTGTGTGCTTGGCCTTCTGATGGTGGAGTATAGTGCTGTACTAGTGTTGTGTGTAGTCTGATTGATGTGTGCTTCTATCAGCATACTCCCATTATGTGCACATGCACAGGGGCAAGGTGACCCTGCGCTCCAGAGTGACCTATGAAGTGCCCTCCTCCAAGTGGGACACAGATCATATTGTGAGTAGACACACACACACGCGCGCGCATGCACGCACACATGCACGCATGCACGCACGCACACATGCACGCATGCACGCACGCACACATGCACGCATGCACGCACGCACACATGCACGCATGCACACACACACACACACACACACACACACTGTACACACACATACACCACACACGCACACATGCACACACACACACCACACACACACACACACACACACACACACACTGTACACACACACCACACACACACGCACACACACACACACACACACACACACACACACACGTATGTGTACAGTACTACTGTGCGCCTCTTGATTAGTCATGTGTCCACATGGCCCATTTTACCTAAGTTACAAGCTAGAGGTTACCTTTCTGTCAGAGTTCCTGTAATTGCAAAGGTGCTGGTCCTATCCATGTACTCTGGCAGTTGTTCTTGTACATATGGTTAGCAGCTGTCATTACTAACATCTCTCTCTCTACTTGTGTATGTGGCACGGGAGATGGAGCATTAGCTAAGGAGCTCACTGACATTTTACTGCATGCAACATATGATCGAGGAGTAGAGTGGCACGAAACACTTGTTTCGTTAATACTAAGAAAGTTGCCATTTTGGAGCATTTTAGCAGAAATGAAGCATGCATTTATTCACCAACAGTACATATTTCTTAGGTTTTCTTGTTCTGTCTTTTATGTTTAATCATAGTACGTATGTCTATGGCTTAATGCAACCTTGTGTGGTTTGTAATAAATCAAATGTGTTATTTTGCTAAATTCTATATAAAGGTTGCCCCGATGCCCATAATTATGTGTATGTTCATTTAATTCATGAATATAATACTAAACCACATATACAGGACCAAGGCAGTACTGTACATAACGGTACATACATCAATTTTGTACTTTCGTAGTACGAATAACGCGGTATTATATATTATGAAGTGCATCTTAGAACAATAATGCACAATGTTAGTGTAATGCGTACACTATTCTGCTGAGAGTCTTAAACTATGATGGTATACAACTGTGCATAGCCATGCATTTGCAAAGATAGCTGGTATGTTAGAAGCAAGAGCCTCAAACATCAAAAACAGCATCTGCCAGCATATACTGTAGCAAGTTAGACCTTACCCTCACAGCAAAATGAGAATGGGCATACATAGCTCACTACATCAGTGTCTTGGGGAAAAGTCACAGAAGGCAAATTCCAAAGAGCAAGAAACATGCAAACTCCACACACAGCTATTGGCACCAATGAAAGTACTTAGTAGTACGTAGGTATAGTGTGTACATTTGTACAGTAAGTTGCATGGCACTGATGACGACGACACTCAAAATCAGTTTTAGCTCCATAAACATCACACAAAATTAACACATACATATTATATTACAATCAACCCATATGTGGAGGTGTATGTAATAGTAACGATGCATTTCTGTGCCTATTGGCGAGGATATACACAATTCTTGCAGGCCAGGCACACATACGTACATAGATACAGCAAGCAGGCAAGTGTGGAAACTCAAACAAAATCCCTTAGAGGTGGCCGGTGCACACAGCCGGTCTGCTACAGCCTTAGTGTACCACACATGCAGCAGTATTTGGCTTGAGGCACGGGGAACTTGTTGCCACACTCGTAGCAGAATTTGGACATTGGCATGCCGTGGTTGGTCAGGGGCGCTCTGCTTTGCAGGTTGCCGGCAGATGGGCCTCGGGTTGAGCCACAAAGGCTGCTGTCAGGGGGGCCTCGCTGCGGGATCTGCTTCCAAGGCTCATGGGAAGAGTCATGGTAGCCATTTTGGTGGCTGGTTGAACCATGGCGTGGGCTCGAGGCAGGTACGGCTGGGCTGACAGTAGACCTGCCCCTCGAGGGGAGGGTGGGCTCATCGTCAAAGTCTGATGTGATATCAATCCTCTGTTGCCTACAAATGGAAGGGAAGACAGAAGGATAGAAATTGTTCCAACAGTTGCCAAGGTTACAATGTGACAGACCACTACAACTGAAGGGGAGCCCCCCTGAAGGCATTAATACTCAATAAAGGGACATACGTACGTACCTTTATGGCCAGGGTATCTGTTTAATTCGATGGTAGCAGTAGACACATAGCTAATGGAAACTAGACAGGTACGTATGTACCTTAAGGGCAGCTGTACGTATGTATACTCATGTATTTGGAGTGGTGCTACATATCGTAGGATGACTGAGCACATCAACTAGTAACTTGACTTAATTTTGCATTGAATTGAACTGAGTCAAGAAGTGACTTTGCTGGTGTGCTCAACGGCCTACAGAAAGTACTGTATCAATCTACTATCACCTCAGCATGCCTAATAGCTTTCACGACA
This sequence comes from Ianthella basta, assembly GCA_964019415.1. Lineage (NCBI taxonomy): Eukaryota > Metazoa > Porifera > Demospongiae > Verongiida > Ianthellidae > Ianthella > Ianthella basta. The sequence goes on along the minus strand of OZ025885.1, from coordinate 4,700,474 downwards.
TATACTCAGGTACACACTGGCGAACAGTGCAGTGTGCACCATACTGTTCTGTTCTTTGTGCTCACACTCACTTGACAATAGACCTCTTCCGTGGTTCATTTCGCATTGGCTGAGTCTGAGCTGTTGTGCTGTCATGTAAAGAGTCTCTAGACATCGACTCCAAAGAATCATTATCAATCCTGCTCTCCATAACCCTTTCTTGTACTCTCCGTGTTCTTTGCTGACTAAACGTTCCGCCGCCTCCTTTTGTCCCATCCCCTCCTGTGCCATCACCTTTGCTGCTCACACCAGATGAGAAAGCTGTCTTGCGAACTGATGTTGTAGCGACAGGTGGCTTCTTTCCACCAGGTGGGCGTGCAACCACGACACTTCCTCGGACACTCCCACTCCGAGCATTCATCCCTGCTCCTCCTCCACCTCCACCACTGTCGTGGCTACTATCCATTTGGGGACCACTCACCCTGTAGGTGTGATTGAAGTTGCTCTGTTTCATAACTACAGAGGACCCAGGAGGGGCCGCCCTGCCAGAAGGATCGGCTGAGGTGGTCTTCTTCTTCAGTGCTGGTGGTTTGTACTGCAGGCAGTAACAGTGGAGGGAAAGGTGGAGAAGAAGGTGCTAGCATCAGAGCATAGTGCATTTGGGTAGCATATCTAAAAGGACATTGTGAATTGGTACTAGCCACAATAGCACCACTAACGATAAGTTCAAATGCAGTCCAAACTATACCGTTCCATTGAGGCATTGACATCAACACAAATTGCATACATCATACTGTACTACAATAGCATAGGTACACGTGTACGTATAACGTTATGTACAGGCATGAGATGATCCTTTGCTACATGTAAAGATCCCTATCCAGCACAGCTACATAAGTACATGTTTATACCTATGTAGCAATAGTACAGGTTGTGGGCACTTATGTACATACTGTACTTATGTACAGTACATAGGAACACCTCTTAATATAACACCTCACAATACGTGTGCTGCTCCTCATGCGAGGATCCAAAACATCCTAGCCCCTCTCCTATCCCTTCTCCTTCACCTCCCAAGCCCTCACTGGTGATGCACTCTGAGTCTAACCCCACTCTGACCACATCCCATCACACACACAGCTCACTTGTGTCCTCCTGCTCAGCTTTTCTGCCCCAGCCGATTTGGTTGCTTTGGAGGCAAGCCGCTGAGACTTCTCCTTGCAGAAGGGAATGTGTCTTTTAGCCGTGTCCTCCTGGAACCGTCTCTCACAGCATGGACACTGTACATAGTCTGGATTGGGGGCAGACGGGGTGTATGCAGGGAGGGGGGCTCCTTTGGACATGGCCTGGGTCACTTCCCGGGCTGCCCTTATGGAGGCCACAAACTGTTCATGTTGTTGTTTCCAGTTGTTCTTCTTTTTCGGCTGCAGGGACATACGTACATGTGGTGCATGTGAAAGAGATGAGGGGGTGAGCAGTCGTGTGTGTGTGCTTCCGTTACACTCAGCAGCTGATTAGAAGTGGTGTGTGTATGGGGTGTGTGTGGGGGGGAGGTGTATGTGTGGGGGGAGGTGTGTGTGGGGGGAGGTGCGTGTGTGTGTGTGTGGGTAGTACGTATGCATTGTGTGTCTCTGTGTTTATGTACATGTTTATGTGTGTGTGTGTGTGTGTGTGTGTGTTTGTGCATGTGTGTGTGTGTGTGTGTGTGTGTTTGTGCATGTGTGTGTGTGTGTGTGTATAGCACACACAATGCATACATAGCATATGTTGTACACCTACAGCAACTTCCGATGCCACCTTTGCCTTAGCCTTTGATGCAAGCAAGTTCTCGCCCTCCAAGTATGACAACCTTTGCTTGTTTATATCAAACGGCTTACGCGCCTTGCTTGCATTGCTGACGCAAATCTTCTCATGACGCACCTGCAGTGAAAGACCATCTCAATGACATTAGCCACCTGAGGGGTGTCCAACAAACGCTGACTCTATCAGTCCCAATCCCAGCAATTATCCCCGGACACTAGAAACAGGGACTGGCAATACCATACACACATGTACTTGCATTCATGTAGTGCACTCTGCAGGGAACATTGCTTGAACACTTAAGATGTACACAAATACCATGTGTGACTGTTAAGACAAGCGTGTGATGCTTTCACTCTGTGCAGCAGCAATCTGTCCCTAGCAAGAGTAGTGGCATGGATTCTTCAGGTTGTACTCGCAAGCCACACCACTGCCAGCCTCCGTTTTTGGCTGGAAGTGGGACTGGGACTGGGCTATGTCAAGACCATCCAGGTAGTGGTGGAGTTGGGGGTTAGTAATCATGCCCGGTGGTACAGCCCAGGCTGCCCAGGTCATGGCCTGACCACTCTTTTGTATAGCAAAGATACTTGCTGGCCTGTACATGTGGCCATCTAGGTAAGATTGTCTTGTTGTGGCCTGACTACCTTAAAGCGCTTCCTCAGGGCCTAGTAATGTGAGATTTAGGATATATCTACTTGTCCAGTCCAGTGATCCTAACCTCTGTGGGTACTCTTGTTCCCACTGCACATGTTAACAGATGTAATGCTACCTCTATTACTGATTACAAGGACAGCTGTGGACTCAATAGTGCTAATAAGAAAAAGGGCTAAGGGACAAGGGAGAGGGGCCGACTTTTAGCACATGCGTGATAGCTATGGACATAGAGTAGATGCGAGATAATGGTAGAACATGTACTCGGTCACCGTGTCCGTCTCAAGCCCACGAACTAACCAAGGCGTCGGGGTGAAACGTTCTCCCGCAGCATGAGCAGGGCTGGAATGAGGTGGAGGGTGGTACGTACTCGGGAACTGTAATCAGAAAAGACATACAGGTCCATCACAGTCAGGGATTGAGAAATGAACAAGTACACGCTAAGACCAAATCTGCTACGTTTGTACGCTGCAACCTACCGCCATCCATCTTGCGACGGGAAAGTCCGTTGCCATAACAACTGCAAACATTTCCCGCGAAATTGGCGGCAAACGATGATTGCCGGGGGATAGCGGACGGGATGGCGATGCAAACAACCACAGAACTTGTAGAAGAGGCTTTGAAAGCAGGTACGAGTAGCCGAGACGCAAGAAGATGAACATAAACAAGTATATAGCAAGTTGACTCAACGTGTGGGCTTACTGGCATGTGTAAATCGTAAAGTAGCTAGCTGTGTAGATTTGATGTTGTGTTAGTTTTTACAATAAGGAGTCCTTGCCTGCAGTTTCTGCATGTGTGAACAGCAATGGAAAGGAAGAGGACAGCAGCTGTAGTGGCGGGAAGAAGGGACCAGGAGAGATTGCAGCTCACTCTGTAGCTGACAGAGAGGAGGAAGAGTGTGCAAGTACTTTGAAGAAAGTGGAGTCTCTGAAAGATGCTGATTCTATCACATCTACCTCAAGGTGATCTTATGGGGAATGTTCAGTTCATGTCTGAAGTATCGAATTCACTGTAGCATAATTTAATATTAACCTGCCATACTGCTGTGTATAGTTAATACGTTCATATGCAAGTATGTATAAAGTTAAAGACATACTCATTTTATTGAAAGGGTACTCACTTTGTAATGTATAAGGATTGACAAAGTGCTCGATTACTGCTGTTCTGGAAGGCCTTTGGAGACTACCATTCCCTACAGCAGCACCGGGCAGCATTGAGACATCAGGCAGCTGCTTCTCAATTGTTTAGCCAGTGACAATTGTACGTCATTTGATGTTAAATTGTTGCTTGTTTCAAGATACATGAGAAGTTCATTGGCAGAGGCATAAAGGGAAATTAGTCATTCAGCCTGGACTTGAATCTGAGACCTACTCTCTGCCAGTGGATGAAATCTTGCAATGGAGTGTAGGTCAGTGCATAGACCCTTTGTTGTAGGGTCTATGGTCAGTGGTTCAGTTCCCAGCTTTGTAGCTAATTTCCCTTTCTTTCCTGTCCCTACTGGAGCTGTATTCGACAACATCCCCAAACTGTGCTGACTTGTGCCTCACTCTGCACGTGTTGGCTTTGTTCCTAGCTCTGTACTCACGCTGTGTTTGCTGTTGTTGCATTGCATTTATAGCACATTTGAGGAAGTGGATGAAATGAGATTTCGAAACACGCTCTTGGAGGTGCTAGAAGAGTTAAAGATGCGCAGACAGCAGGACATTGAAGCAGAGGAGAGCATTGCTGGCCTTCTTGATGCAAAGACCACACTTGAGCATTTGGTCGAGGAGGGGAAGAGGCGGGAAGACCAGATTCAGGAGCAGCTGGATCGCCAGGAAGGGGAGATGCGGAGGTCGTATGAAGTTCAGCTGAAGGGGCTTGAGGCAGAGAAGGTAAAGGCATCATCTGCTGCTGGTGTGGAGGAGAGAGAGGTGAAGGCACTCAAGGATGAGGTCAAGGTGAGTCGGTCGCTGGACATCTTGTCTGAGGGTGTTGGGTGACTGAAAGCAAGTACAATGGAACCCACTTAACCTGAAATTTCACTCAACATGAACAAATTTTCAAGTCCACCATGTATATGTTACAAAACTTGTAATTCTTTTAACATGAAATATTTCTATTGGTCTGACAAATTTTGTGTTAAGTGGGTTCCACTGCAAAGAGTGGTATTCAATAAGTGTGATGTGGACCTTGCTACCTCATGTGTATGTACTGTGGGTACACATGCACACGCATCCCACTGTTTATGGTGAATGGATACTCTCCATACAATAATATACACATATATGCTGTATATACAGTATTGTTGCAGAGGCAAGTGGTTGCCAAAGTATAGCATCCCCTCTGTGTACCATGTTTTTAGATTTTGCAGATGGAGCGCCTGGGTCTGGAACGGAAGTTGAAGGAGTCGGAGCGCAAGGTGCAGATGCTGGCCTCTTCTCGTGAGAGCATCCTCAGTCAGACAGCCCAGCTGGGGCAGAAATGCACTTCAGTCAAGAAGCAGCTGGATGAAGCAACACTGCAGTTGGAGAGCGTGGAGAAGAGTGGTACGTAAGTGTGTGTGTGTCCTTGTAGTCTGTTTGTTTGTGTAAAGCTTACGAGATGGCAGCATATGTATCTCCTACATGTGGTGGCTATAGTACAGTTTGATACTGTTTATACCTCTGCAAATGTGGTGTGTATCTACGAGTGGTCATACCCCTGTAGTTCCTCCTATTGTCATTGCTGTGCTCCTTGGCCCTTCCCTCTCCTCCTATACATATCCCTCATTTCTCTCACCTCCCCCCTTTCCCCCACCTCCCATGCTCTTTTCCCCCTTCCCTTCCACACATCCTCTCCTCTCTCTTCCACCTCCTCCTCACCTTCCCTTTCCTTCCCACACTCCTTCCCTCCCCTCCTCTCTCCCCGTCTACCCCTCCCCCTCTCTTAGTCCATGTGGCTGAGGAGAGGTGTCAGAAGCTGTTGTATGTCAATAGCCATCAGGAGTGCCAGTTGGTGCAGGCTCGTCGTGACCTGGAGCAGTGTCGGAGGAGACTCCTGGATGCCCAAGTGCGCTCCAGAGGGGACTCTTCGCTACAGGACGAGGGCAATGGAGCAGTGGCAGCAGCCAAGGGGAATGCACTGAGGGCAGCCAAGGAGGAGCTTAAAATGGCAAGTTCTTCGCCCAAACCTGTCAGTATTACGTATAATGTTGCCTATTACATATTCAGCAGTGTTCTCTCTAGCCTCTCTCAAAGGGGCACAGTGCATGTATTACCTGCTATTCCATATATATGTACTGTACAGTGTACATAGTATCATACGTGTACTGTGGTTATAGCTGTATTGTGTCTGTGGCAGAGAACTGATCTCCACATGTACTTTAGTAATATAGCTCTGTGTACTGATATAGTGCTGTGTACTGATATAGTGCTGTGTACTGATATATAGTGCTGTGTACTGATATAGTGCTGTGTACTGATATAGTGCTGTGTACTGATATAGTGCTGTGTACTGATATAGTGCTGTGTACTGATATAGTGCTGTGTACTGATATAGTGCTGTGTACTGATATAGTGCTGTGTACTGATATAGTGCTGTGTACTGTGTGTGTGTGTAGGAGAGGGAGCTGACCGGTCAGTTGGAGCAACAGCTGGGTGAGCTGAGACGGGACCACCAGCGTGTGGTAGCAGCACTGTGCAAGGCGCACAAATTGGGTGAGTGGGGTATACAGTGAGCAAGGTGTGCGTGTGTGTGAGTGTGTGTGTGTGGGTGGATGGGTGGGTGGGTCTGGGTCTGGGTATGTCCAGTTGTGTGTGTTTTGCTTGCACACGTCAATGCACAAGTGCAAGAGCAGATTTCAAATGACAGTCTCTTTGCATTTGTTCCCCATTGTTTGCTCCACCCCCTTATACCATGACTGCAATACTTTCTACTCTGCAGTTGACTCGCATGTGGACTGCAATGTCCAACAGACTGAAAGGATCTCAAAGCTGGAGGAAGAACTAGAAGCAGTGAAGGGAAGAGAAGAAGAAGCAAAGTCACTTCTCTCCACTACCATGGCTGAGTTGGAGCAGTATAAAGGGAAGGTGGACACAGTTGACACTGAATGGCAGTCTAAGCTGGCAGTGACCGAGGACAAGTTGTCAGCAGTGCAAGAAGAGCTTGACCTGCTGCGGGGAAGGTATCAGGGACTGGTGGAGGAGCATGTGCAGGTTGTGGAGGCCAGGCAGGCTCTGGAGCAGTCTGCCAAAGGAGAGGCTTCCTCTCTCAGCCATAAGCTGGGTAGGTGTGTGCATCAGAGGGAGAGCACAGATACAGCCAATGTCAATCATTACCTTGACTGTACAAAGCTAGTCTTGCATAGCCAACCACCACTTGCTTTGACTCCACAAAGGCAGAGTCAAAACAAGATGACTACACAAGACCTGTACAGGCCACATGCTTGGTGTATACGTTTATAGTGTTTAGTGTGCAGTACGTATGTGTGAACATATTCGTACAATATATGCATGTACGTATATATGTACGTACATACAGTGTACATACGTATTCATTTATGTATTTGGGTACAATCTGTACAGTTGGTATGCAGTCATGGGGTGAACTGATATACTACTGCAGACACTAGTGACAGCAACAGTCTCCCATCTGTACAGAGTGCCTGCGTTGTGAGTTGAGTGAGAAGCAGCGGTTACTGGAAGCTAAGGAGAAGGAGGTGGAGGTGGAGCGTGCCGGCAACCAGAGAAGGGTGCTACAGCTAGAGAGAGCTGTTGATGAAAAGTGCAAGGAGCTCCAGAGCTTGAAGGTATGACTATACAGTACATTACATGCATAATATAAACATTGTTGTAGTTTGGCAATGGTGTATATTTGGTTTGTATTGTCACACGTGTTTGTTCTGTTTGAGCTCTATTGCTGCTCTGTTACTGCAGGCTGTCTTGGAAGACGTAACGCACTCTGCCTTGAATGGGCAGCAGAGAGATGAGGAGAGGAGAGAAAATGTTGAAGTGGGGACTCAGACAGACTTTGAAGCCTGCCCCAATGCAGAGGGTGTCCTTGTGGGGACTGGAGATAGTCAGCCCAAGGCGGTGTCCTTTGGTGATACGAGTGTGGGGGCTGTGTCTCCCCTGGTGGTTCCTGCACCCCCTCTATCCCCTGATCTCATGTTCAGCCCTATGCTACAGTGTATGAGCAGTGACGCTGGCAGGGTTCAGGTAGGTGTGTGTGTGTGTGTGTGTGTGTGTGTGTGTGTGTGTGTGTGTTTGTGTGTGTGTGTGTGTGTGTGTGTGTGTGTCTGTGTGTATATGTGTGTGTGTGTGTGTGTGTGACCATGCACACTCCATCACGTAGGTCCCGGTAGAAGTGACAGAGGTAGAAGGGGCCATAGTATCAGGGGATCTCCCTACAGACCAATCAGTGGAGTGTGACACTTCTAAGCCTCCATCGCAGCAACTTCAGCAGCAAGATGGAAGAGAAAGTGACACTGCTGCACAGGACAGCACTCCGAACTCAAAGGGCACAAAAGACTCCACTGCTCTTGCTTCAGAAGATGTGTCACCTGTCTCCACTCATTCCAAGATGTCCTCCAAGAAGAAGAGGCCATCCCCTTCACAGACTGAGAAAGGAATGCATGGTGCAGTGAGCTGCAAGCGAGTTAAACAGGAATGTGGAGACACTGAGGAGGGTGAGCACTGTGGGGCTGTGGTGCCCAGTGATGGATGTAAGAGTGGCAGTGGAGGTGGCAGGAGTGCTCAGTTGGGAGCACTGTCATCTACTCATGAACCAGATTTTGCGGCACAATTGTGTACCACTATGTGCAACAAACCTGCGGCTGTCTCTAGTCAGAGCAACCCCACCCACGAACCCCACCCCTTTGCTTCCAGTCCGAGCAACCCCACCTACAACTCCCTCCCCCTTGGATCTAGTCAGGGCAACCCCACCCACGAACCCCACCCTTTTGCTTCCAGTCAGGGCAACCCCACCCACAACCCCCTCTCCCGTGCATCTAGTCAGGGCAACCCCGCCCACAACCCCCACCCCTTTGCTTCCACTCAGAGCAACCCCACCCACAAACCCCACCCCTTTGCTTCCACTCAGAGCAACCCCACCCACAACCCCCTCTCCCGTGCATCTAGTCAGGGCAACCCCGCCCACAACCCCCACCCCTTTGCTTCCACTCAGAGCAACCCCACCCACAAACCCCACCCCTTTGCTTCCACTCAGAGCAACCCCACCCACAACCCCCTCTCCCGTGCATCTAGTCAGGGCAACCCCGCCCACAAACACCTCCCGCTTGCTTCAAGTCAAGATAGCACCACTCCCCAGCCCCTCTCCCTTGCCTCAGGTAAGGGTAGCCCCACCCACGAACCCCTCCCCCTTGCTTCAAGTCAGCATAGTCTGGAGCACCACTCTCTCCCTACTTCAAGTAAGGGTAACCTGGCTCACCACAAACTGGCCCACCAGGCCCAACTTCCACCCGCTGCTGGTGAAGACGACACAGTAATAGAGTACCAGAAGAACCAGATTACACTGTCAGATTCTGATGATGACATCATCACCTCCAGCCTGGCGGAGTCCATTACCTCTGTTCAAAAGTTCTTAAAACGAGACCGACTCAAATGCTCAAAACCACCCTTGTTCAAAATGTGATTAATTCTGAACCAAACTACTTCACACAATTTATAACCCAATTAATTACTCCTTCAATTTACATCAATTAATGTGTACAAAACAGTCACCTGAGACAATTATTTATGTTATACAAATTATTGTATACAAATCATGATTAATTTGAGACATACACAATTAAGCAGGGATTCTGAAAGAAGTGAAAGAAATGACCAGAGCTAGCTCATATACATACTGTGGGCAATGAGCAAGCAGTTATTCAGAGTGCCAAAATAGTACAATGATAATACAGAACACGTCCACTTGCGCACATATATAGATACTGTATTCACATGACAATGAACAATGTACAGAAGTTTACAATGTCCAAATTGCATGATGTGTAGCTGCTGCTATTTCCCACTGAGGATGGGCTCAATGTCCTTTTCATACTGCTTTATCATCTTGTGATTGAGGAAGAGCAGCTGTGGAGAGCGATCAAGGAGGTGCAACATACGTGGCATTGGGTGACTGACATTACAGATACAGTTAGACCAGCTGCTAGCCCTTACTTAGGGTACGTCTTCCGCCCCCGCATGAAATTATGGGCTAGCAGTCATGCAGACATACAGAAGGCATACAGCACACAGACAAATGGATACGTACTGTTTCTCCACACTACTACACACAAACCATGTATATCATATGTTAACATGCACACATAGCCTGAAACATGCAAACACATGGAGCATACGTACATAAGCAGGTGAGCACTCTAAGCAAACATAGACTAATACTTGGTCACACCGGTACCTAATCTTGCGTCCAGCTCCTAATTCTTTGTGAGCCTATTGCTACACAATTATTACAAATGACTGCACAATAATGAGCTTGCGGAACAGGAGCTGGATGCAAGAATCCCCCCCCCCCCCCCCCCACTCCCACAAACACCAACACATTCTCTTACTTGTCCATTGGGAAGGAACCTCAAAAGTATTGCAGTCATCTTGTCTGGTTTCAATAGGACCTATATATAATGGTCATAAATCATGTATACACATGATTGTACATTGTATAATTATACACGTTTGTATGCAGTGTGTTCAACATACAATATTGTACTGGATGCTAGCACTATTTGTACACAAGCGTAGCACACTACATCATGGCACTCAACCACCCACCACTGCTGACAACTAGTGGTGGATGCATGCACAGTGTGTGGAACGCCTACCTCTGCGACTGAGTGGTCCTTGATGATGTAATCCTTTACAAGGTTACCAACAAGAAGCAGTGCCTGTTCGGCTAGTATCCGATTCTCCTCTACTTCCAGCACAAAGACAAAAGCACAGCTGTGGCAGTGTGTGTACATACGTATGTGTGTGGTGAGAGAGAGGGTTTGTTCATGTACATATACATGTAAATATTGCATACGAATAAGGGAAGAGTTATGTATACAATATCTGCTCAGAGCACAACGAAAGGTCCATGAAGAGGAACTAGAAGAGATTGAAACAGAAATGATAGCAAGAATAACTGTTATAATTATATCTCACCTATGTAGTGGTGAAGATACTGCAATAAGCTAAGCGCACTCACTTTTGAATCACCTGCCATGCCACAATCTTCTCATCCTCAAACGGTTCACCAGGGAGTACTCTACGCATAGTGGACGCACACATACAGTTCTACTATACACAGTGAGCTAACAGAACATCATGCTACAGGCAAGATACACAGAAGCAAGCCACAGGAGCCTGTGTGTACATCCGGTATGATTCTGAGACAGTACAATGTTCTGTTTTGGGTGTCTTGAGAACTAGTCTTCGAACTAAAGGTTTCCCGGTTGAAATAAGATATCCCAATCCTGTACTAAAAGGAATTCTGCCGACACTGTTCTACTCATTTAGTACAGGAACATCGTGACAAGGCAATCTGCTGCCTATAAAAGGGACAGACCCACAAATACCAGCAAATAATCCACGGCAATATCCTCCGCAATTCCTTTCTTGTACTTAGTCCAGTTTAAGCATTTCTGAAGTGAGGGCTTCTCAGCTGGCTCAGGCATCAGAAAGGGTTGGTTCTCTAATACCAGCTTCACGACAGGGTTGAAAACCTTGCCGACGTTTCGACCAGATGCTCTGGTCTTTTTCAGGGCGAAGATATGCCAGCGCGAGCACTGATCATATTTATAGCCTAGCATCTCATCATGCGCTGTCACAGGAAGCCACATCAAGGGGTGTCACCGGAAGTTGTGGGATTGCCTTCCTCAAGGCGGCCATCCAACATCCAGGCAGCTCCAGCTCACCATCCCTGTTGAGGGAGGGGCGGTTCAGCCTGATGTGGATTGCCTCCTTGAGCATCAGTTCTTTGGGGGTCCTGGCTTGGTCGATCACTGTTGTCTCCTCCCATCTGATTGGATGGTGGTTCTCCCACGCATGTTCTGGTCGAAACGTCGGCAAGGTTTTCAACTGTTGTGAAGCTGGTATTAGAGAACCAACCCTTTCTTAAGCATTTCTGCTTCTTCTCCACAGCCCTGATGGGCTACGTGTAAAACAAACAATTCCTAGCACCTTGCATCCGCACACCCAACATAGCCACTTGTACAGTGAGGCTACTGTACGTGATGCTGATACATCTATTGATCCATCACTAGTTAGTACAGTACTATTGGGGGTGTATCAGTACATGTATGTATGAGCATACACCAACCTGAACAGACCATTCGCCTCCTCAGGAGCTAACTGCACCCTACAAGGAGTTTAGAGAGTGATATAGGCTAAGCATACACAACAGAACAGCATAAATCAAGACAGAGAAAATGCATTTCATAGAATACACCAAAACTGACAGTATAGGAAAAGCATACCTTATGCATGGTCAAACTACTAAGGCTCACTGCTACAGAGCAGACAAGGGGTTACTGATTATTGAGCAGACAAGGGGTTACTGATTATTGAGCAGACAAGGGGTTACTGATTATTGACCAGACAAGGGGTTACTGATTATTGAGCAGACAAGGGGTTACTGATTATTGACCAGACAAGGGGTTACTGATTATTGATTAAGCAGACAAGGGGTTACTGATTATTGATTAAGCAGACAAGGGGTTACTGATTATTGATTAAGCAGACAAGGGGTTACTGATTATTAAGCAGACAAGGGGTTACTGATTATTGAGCAGACAAGGGGTTACTGATTATTGAGCGGACAAGGGGTTACTGATTATTGAGCGGACAAGGGGTTACTGATTCTGAGTGAATGCATAGCAGGTTAATAGATGGACATTGTAAGACGTTTTGACCCCCACAAATGTCACGTCAGTTACAGAACTGCTTTGTCACTGGCGTAGTTCTGTGGTTGGACTTCTACACTGTACATCTATTGACCTGCTATGTACGACGTGTTCGCTCAAGAGTCAGTAACACCCCTTACTAAGGGGATCGCTACACCTATTGCTTCAGAGCTGTGCAAACAAGTATATGGTAATGAACTGAATGCTTGGATGTTGTATAATACATCTACAGGATTTAGCTCTACACTGTGTGAGTACGAAATGCTCACGAATGACTGCTCTCTGTCTCATTCCTCTCTGCGATGCGTACTGCAAGTCTGAACTTGAACTCTGTCTGCACACGTCCTGCTACAGTGAGGAGCTGCGTCTTCCACTCTTTCCTCACAGCAGCAAAGTCTACACCAGACTAGTCAATGTCCCATGAGTGTGTGTGTGTGTGTGTGTGTGTGTGTGTGTGTGTGTGTGTGTGTGTGTGTGTGTGTGTGTGTGTGTGTGTGTGTGTGTGTGTGTGTGTGTGTGTGTGTGTGTGTGTGTGTGTGCATGTGTGTGTAGGGTGTGTGTGTGCGTGTGCGTGTGTGTGTGTGTGTGTGTGTGTGTGTGTGTGTGTGTGTGTGTGTGTGTGTGTGTGTGTGTGTGTGTGTGTGTGCAGGGTAAGTAATGCAGGAAAGTACAAAGGATAAAGAGCTTGTTATGCTTAAATCACATTAGTGCATAAGCGGCTTCCATAATGGAACATACATATCATGTTTTGTACACAACTGATGTATCCATGTGATAACACAGTGCTGACGATTAACAGACTTTTGTTAATAACTGTACCATTTCTTTGATTATATGATAATTAATACCGTTAGTCACATTGCCCAGTAAAACATAACAGATTTGGACTACACCAATGCTCTGTACCTCGTCTTGGGTTGATAGTGCTTTTCCGAACACTGTAGAAAAGAGAACTCTGCAAGGATCGCTCAAGACACTGTGACACAGAAAGGCGAACACCATGGCTGCAGCAATGGAAGCTCTTCGCCTAGCCAGATTAATCTTGACAACACATTAACGAGTATTTTACGAGACAAACGCGGGAATCAACGTTATGTTCTATTATGCAGTTCTGCTCTGCTCTGCTCAGGTCTATTATAGCTGCTAGAAGCTTCAACATGGCAGAGTCGTCTGCTGTCAGCCTCCCCCAGAAGAAGTACTTTAGGCAGAGGGCCCACAGTAACCCCTTATCCGATCACTCCTTCAGTTATCCCGCCAAACCGGAAGACATGGACTGGGCGGCGCACTTCCCTCATCTAGCTGATGGTGGACCCAACCAGCAGGAAGGGAGTGCTGCCAAGCGTAGCAAACAGTTGGTAGAGTTCGCAGACGTCGGTTGCGGCTATGGCGGGCTACTAATAGAGCTATCGGCCAGGTTTCCTGGAACGCTGTCGGTTGGGATGGAGATTCGTTTGAAAGTATCCGACTTCGTTCGAGAGCGGATAGCCGCCCTCAGGGAACAACACCCCGGCCAGTATACGAACATATCCGTAATCCGCACCAACTCTATGAAATACATGGTCAACTATTTCCACAAAGGGCAACTGCAGAAGATGTTCTTTCTATTTCCAGACCCACACTTCAAGAAGGTTAAACACAAGTGGCGAGTCATCAATGAGACTCTCCTTGCTGAGTATGCTTATGTGTTGGCCGAGGGCGGCATAGTGTATACGGCCACTGATGTGAAGGACCTGCATGAGTGGATGACATCACACCTCGACAAGCATCCCCTCTTTGAAGCTCTGTCCGATGGTGAAGTGGCTAAGGATCCAATTGTGCCTGTCATCACTGAATGCACAGAGGAGGGCAAGAAGGTGAAGAGAGAAGGGAGAAGCACATACACTTCAGTGTACAGGAGAACTAAAGACCCACACACCTAGCTGTGGGTAGTATTGGGCTAGTGTGCATTGATATGTGTAATTTATGTGTATGTTCCTAGCATACATTTTATACAAATTGTTGTAAGAAATTAAAGAAAATTGTGTTCATGTGAAGTTTGCGTCTCTTGTGGTAATGACATATATAATGTGTACTGTATAGTGTGAATGCACATATTGATAGATTATATATGTGTGTGGATACAAATTAATACCAACCGAATTGTGTGCACAGATTGTATATCCACATTAAATTTTATACATGATAAGGCAAATGTCTAAACATATAAAAGACATGACAAGACCTAGTTTGACTATAAACTCAAAAGGCTACAACAACACATACTAGAATAGCGTCTAGCACATCACAGTGACTGAATATATTAGAACATTGACTTGTCATTCAACTTTCTTTGTCTTCGCCTCTTTCTCTGCTTGTTGGTAAGTGTCGGCCCACAGCTTGCCAGAGTCTCGTAGAGAACTATACGACAAGGAGACATAATATCAATGGGAGGGAAAGACAGGTCTTGTTCCAGATCAAACAAAACCATCACTCATTTTTAGGGCCATTCTCTCCAAACATGCAATATTATGTCGGCCAGTGTCACATCAGTCCACGTATGGGTGGATATCGGGACGCAAAACTCTGTATGTCAAGTGTTACCATGGTTAAGTATACCTACGTACCTCACAATATCAGCAAAGGCAGTGAAGACTGGTTTGAGCTTGTACTCCAAACCGTGCTTGTTGCAGAACTGCTTCACATAGGGGGTAGCGGCGTAGAAGTTGTGGCGAGGCATGGTGGGGAACAAACTGGGAAGGGGAAGAGGACAATGTATGGTTAACAGATGCATCACTGGAGGAGGTGGGAAGACAGCATGAAGCAGCAGCAGCTGTGTTCACTTCTGTAGTTCTGAAAAATGTTATAAACTGACATACATACACAGTCAGAGAACATTGGCATATAGGTGCATGCGAAGGTGAACTCTGAAACTGTGAGCACAAGGGGTATGTGATTAATACACCATACTTATGTATACTGCATATAATACTGTATATAAGGAATACAACTGTGAGGTGATAAGAACCGGGTGCCAGGTGTGTGTGTGTGTGTGTGTGTGTGTGTGTGTGTGTGTGTGTGTGTGTGTGTGTGTGTGTGTGTGTGTGTGTGTGTGATGGTTTAAAGGAGGGTGTGAGGAAGGTGTGCAGTGTGGGAGGTGTTGGCCCCTGCACTCACTGGTGCTCTATCTGGAAGTTGAGGTGCCCCAGAAACCAGTCGGCAAAGAAAGACTGGTGAGCATTGCATGTTGACACCATCTGCACATAAAAGAGAAGCAGGGATGAACAGAAGGCACTGACACACAGTACAGTGTCAAATGCATTCGAGCCACTGCAGTACACTTTGAAATGGAGTTCCTGGAATGATAGTGTCTTGCCATTCAATACCATGTTTGGTGGTGAATATACAAACTGTACTATTTCACAAGTTAGCCACATGACTCCCTGTCACATGTAACACGTCACCTCTATAATCCACACTTAGTGTACAGTCACTGTGTACGTACATCTGGCCTGTGTTATAGGTAAGCATACGTATGTACCTGCTGTGAGACCCAGTCTCTCTTGCGCTCCAGGTCAATGTTCATTGGAACGTGGCTAATCTGAGTTGACCATACAAACCAGTGGCTCTCCAAAATTCTGAAGATGCCAAAGAGAAAAAGAGGGACTGAAGGTGTGTGTGTTTGTGCATGCATGCATGCGTGTGCATGTGTGTGTGTGTGTGTGTGCATGCGTGTAATGCTATAAGCAATAGGGGAACTGCAGAGATGGCAACTGCAGGGTGTACGCACCTCAGAAAGGTAGAACAGACTTACCGCATTCCAAAATAGAAGAAGAAGGATGGCCAGAAGCCTCCAAGGAGAGGAGCAAATATGAGATGGAATCTCAGGTAGTAGAGAAGTGTGGTGATGAGGTCCTAAAGAGCACAGAGGACAAGCACTGTCATGAATGTAGCAAGCCCTCATGGACACATGTACCATTTGCTCAGTTAGAGCATAAACACCACATACGAAGCTGGAGAATCTTAAGAACCAACTACATATAAAGACTTACAGTAAAATGTAGATTCAAATTTGCATCAAATTCAGGTTCAATTCACTACACATGTAACGCAGCACTGATAATTTGCTTATATTTGGATTTAAATACATGTAGTTTAAAATCTGAACAACTGTTGAACCAATTAACCCACATACAATGGGAGAAAGGTACATCCACATAAAATAGGAGTACACAGAGCAACACCTGCACTTATGCATACACACATTTGTTTGGTTTTTGTGACAATGGACTTACCACCCACTTTCTTCCTGAAAGGATGTACAACACAATTTCAACGTGAAAATATATAGGCAAAAGAAGGGGTGGTCCCACTGGTGGAGGGGGGAGGGAAGATGAGAGGTGGAGAGAGACAGGGGAGGGAAGGAGTGTGGGGGAAGAGGGAAGCATGATGGACAGGAAAGAGAGCAAGAGAGTGAAAGAGGGGGACGGAGTAACACAGAATCACAAACGGGCACAGGGTCCGGTACCTTACCAATACACCTGCATGCATATCCTAACATACAGTATGTACATGAGCGCATACAACTGCATACCATGCATCTTTTAACCCATACAACACTACACATGCACACTTTACTTACAAAGGAAGAAGTACTTGTGCTGCCAGTGGTAGGGCATTTTCCCCCACCTCTTCTTCCCCCATTTCACAGGAATCACATCTCCAAGGAGAAACACGTATGGGATGGTGATGTCAGGGTCCTTCAGATACTATACAGTGAAGTGAGAATGGCGATAACATGACAAGAGATCGAGAAATTGAGGACACATGCAAGCATACTTCCAAGTAGTACCAAGCCATGTATTGTTAGACCAGTGTGCAAGGGGTTGGATGTAGCAAACAAGTGAACAACACTCGAGGTGAAGGAGATATTCCTTTGCCTGTGGATAATTTAGTTGATCAGGTTCCAATTAAGGTTGATGAACTTTCACCAAGGGTTTAGCCAGACTGTGGCAATGAATTAAGTGCATTTAGGTAGCTAGAAGTCTAGCACACGTGCTAGCTAGCAGACAGTGTCTTGTTTAACGGTAAACGGTTACGTACCAGACCCCACCGGTGTGAATCTAGAACCCCCCTCCCAGATTCCTGGCTACACCCTTGTTCACCTACCTTTTAGTTAATGTAATGTACACGTGTGTGCCCATTTACACTACATGCACTGCACACACTTACTACATTGGGCTTTGTATGGTGTTGAAAGTGTCTTCGATTCCACCAGTACGCTGAAGCTCCCTTCACAAAGTTGACAATGGAGTAGTGAAGAATGTGGTTCCACTTGGATGTGTTGCACACCGTGAGGTGTCCAAAGTCATGCTGCAGCCAGCCAGCCTGTGCCTGCATCGCTGAAATCAGTACCAGAGCCGTGAGCCATGGCAGCCAAGAGGTACCAAAGTACCACAAGACAAAGATGGCCAACACCTCCATGAGTATGATATGTACAGTGTGAGCCAGGAAGAACCAGGGGCTGGCCTTAAAGAATCCCTACGGATCAAACAAATACAGTGGATCAAGTTCATTCTCATTATTACAACATTAACTAAATACCAGGTGACAAATACACATGATTTTAATGTCCAATGGTAGCATCCTTCATTTGCTAGGTACCTTTTGTTCCAGATCTGCACGCATTTCCAAAAAGTCCTGAATGATTTCTGGTTGCTAAAAGTGTGGAAGCAGAAGATGCTACTGTTTAAAATTCAGCACATTCAAGACACAAACCAGTGATATCCATAAAGCACCCACTAAGACACATTAAAATACATCTTGTGTGCTTTGTATCACAGTAGGCCACTTGCGAGCATCAGCTTGCTTGCATGCTGGTATGGGAAAGGTCACTTTGCAGTCTCACCTCTGCTTCCTCTTCTGAAAGCTGCCCGACTTTGAAACTCGCCATGTACTTTTGCACAGTCTTCTTGTCAATGTGGAAGCTCTCATACGCCGCGGTAGCATCCTGCCCTCCGTGGTGCTGCAGGACCTTCTCTCCACCGGGGTGCCGTCGGCTCCAGTTGGTCACGTTGTAAACATTGCCGTGAATGATGATCCATAGATCGTCATGTTTTTGGTGCTTGGCCACTTCCTCTCGCGTCAAGAGAGGGAGAGCACGGCCGGAGAGCTCTGGGACAGGCGGCGCCATCTCCCTGCAACGACTACCTCTTTCTGGTACGCGCGAGAGAAGGAGCTCGGGCAGGTCACGCATAGGCCACGCCCCTCACCTGATGTTAGGGGCGTGGCCGGCCGCATGCTGAAAAGGTCAACACAGTGTGCTTCCGGTTGAAGTGGCGAACGGAAGTGTAGGGTAAACGATTTGGATACTCATAATTAGCTAAACACAGCTCAAAGATGGCGGAGTTCGAGGGAGCGGGCAAGGAACTTGCCGACAACGGACACGTTTTGTCACAGGAGGAGCAAGTAGACCTTCATATAGGAACCACTATAGAAGAAGACGGTGAAATCAGTTCTTCTGTTAATGTAAGGAAGGTTTTCTGTGCTTGTGTGGTCGCTTTGTATTGTCGAAGTCTCTTTGCGCGTAGTCCTCCTTAGCCGCAAGGCCTTAAACTGGGTGTTATGCGCCTAGAACAGTACGCGGAGGTGCGGTGCTCAAAAACAGTTACACGAGTAAGAGGGAAAGTCATTTGTATACTTAACTGGTGGTTATCCTCGCGAGCTCCTCCCTGCAATTATTTGAACAATACCCGCCGCGACCAAGTCAGACCTCAGACCTGCATTGACGAACGGGTTTGTACTCTGTGAATGTACTCTGCACGTTTCTGCACACTAGCCCAATCCTACGAGTGTTCGCAACCAAAGGAGTACTCGCGAGTAACTGTAAGTATTAGTGCTGTAACCTCGAGGGAGGGAGGTACAGCAACGTGTGTTGAGTGTCCTTAGCAACGTCACAGCTACTCTGCGGTAGTGTAGGTTGGTTTGTGGGAAGAGCTTCTCTAGATGACTACATACGGCTGAAGACATGTTGTCATTATTATGTACATCTTCGTAGAGGAGACATCAAACAGTGGGAAACTTGACGACTGCATACTGTATGTGAATTTTTGGACAATCCCCTCCCTCTCCCCCCCCCCCCCCCCCTTTC
Organism: Ianthella basta; assembly: GCA_964019415.1. NCBI lineage: Eukaryota > Metazoa > Porifera > Demospongiae > Verongiida > Ianthellidae > Ianthella > Ianthella basta. Next base: position 4,681,053 of record OZ025885.1, on the reverse strand, counting down.
TTGTTGCTACGGAGCTGTACTTACAGCTGTGGAAGAAGTTTTTAAATTGTACTTAATATAAGCATAGGAAGCCTCTGAGTGTGTGTTGTCCACACGGGGGATTTTGTGTGTCTCCTGTCTTGTGCTATTTGGTACACTGTGGGCTTGAAGTATTCAATCATAGCTCTTCACACTCCTTTTGTGGGTTTCTTGGGGATGGTGACATGTTGTGTGTGTGTGTGTGTGTGTGTGTGTGTGTGTGTGTGTGTGTGTATGTGTGTGTATGTGTGATTGTGTGTGTGTGTGTGTGTGTGTGTGTGTATGTGTGATTGTGTGTGTGTGTGTGTGTGTGTGTGTGTGTGTGTGTGTGTGTGTGCGCGTGTGTGCATTTGTGTGTGCAATAGCACACTACGTCTTTTACTTGCTTTCAGAAAAGCTGGCTTTATTGCATTCTACATGAAGCTGGCTATGCTATGTATGTCTATGTCTAACGAACACCCTGTACAAGTGGGTGTAGTTTAGTCTTTAGGTGACCAGTAATTTTTAGCACTTGAAAATGTTTCTCTCACTTTTATGGGGTGTGGTGTGTGTGGAGTGAGGTCGGCAAACTTGCCACTCTTAAAGTGGTGCATGGAGTAATGTTGTGTTTCTTCTGCGTACCTTCTTACCAGCTTTATTTACTTGTGCAATCTCCTCTAATGTTGAACTGTGTGTGTTATATTTGTCGTAAATGGGATGGTCCTCTAATTCATTCTGGGCTTTTTAGTCATTTTGAACCCAGTTCTATAAGAATGTTGGTATAAAATGCCATTGATCCCTAGGCATGGTTTCTGTATAAAGTAGAATCCTTTTAAAAGTGACATTATTGTCTCTCTGTGTGAAACAGTAGACTCAGCAAGACCATGTCTCCTTTTGAGGAGGGCACTATGTGAACACTTAATTACTGTAGCCTACAAGACGTGAAAACACATGTATATTGCGAATGCCCCCCAAACTCTTAATGTACCTGGGGCCAAGAATGACTGTAGGCAGGCCAGGCTGGGAACACAGTCCATCCCACGCATACATTGAAGGGCACACAGGCTGCAACTCATTGACTTTTCATAACGTGTTTTTTTAAGTGCAAGATTTTAACCACAAGCAGCAGCCGCTGTCCTGTCATTGGCTGTTATAAACACTACACGTTGATGTCAGTGCTCAGTCTACCGTTAATTTTTGGTGATGTCATTGGCTATGATGTCACCTGTAGACTATGAGGTAACTTTGTTGCCACTGTACAAATGCACTTATGTGGGCAGTTACTGTATAAGGTCACCATATCCTCACTGTAAAGCATTTTAGGAAGCTATTAATTCATTTACAGGCTACAGCAGTCATTAGCTTTCAGGTCATGGCTTTGTTAGGTGTGCATACACATACACAGTAATGTATACTCTATGCAGACTGTGTTGGTGGAGGTCAATCATGGTGTATGTGCATGTGAAATGGGTTTTATGACTTCTTGGACTGCCTGTGAGGGTATCATCATGTGCTGAGGCAAGGTGTGCCCCCCTCTCACCCCTCCCCTCTCTCTCCTCCCTCCCCCCTCTCCCCCTCCCCTCTCTCTCTCATCCCTCACCCCTCTCACCCCTCCCCCCTCTCCATGGAGAGCAAGGTGTTATGACCATAGCCCCAACAGACACAGTTAGGTGCATTCAGTAATGACCTTTACTGTTCTTTCACTTAATGTGTCCTTGGCCTCGCTCAGTTTGAAGGGATTTGATTATAGTTTCATTGTCATTCGCAGCTGAATGGAGTTGAAACAGTGTGCTATCCTTTTGTTCTCTGCAGCTTGTGTTGGTGGTGCTTTCATTAATATGCATACCTGTATACATAGCCACTGGTGCAAACACTGATGTGAATGTGATTGGGTTGCAACTTGTTCTGTCTGTGGTGCTGGTAGCCTCATACCCAGTCCCTATTTCTATTTCGACTTCCTCCTGAGTTGAAGTTGGAATGGAGATAGGGACTGGGTATGAGGCTATGGTGGTGGTGTGTTGTAGCTTAATGACACTTGCACTGTCAGCTGTGTCTACTTGTGTGTGTTTGCTGTGGCTGGTAGCGTGTTGCACAAGAGACAGACAGACAGACAGACAGACAGATGCTCCACTTTATGCCTTGTGTGTGTGTTGCTGGAATTGCTTGAAAACGATGACTACACTTTACCAGCAGTCACCCTTACAGTCACATACTTGTAATACTGACTTGCAAAAGGCACGGTACCGAGTGGTGGGCTGTACAACATGGCTTCATACTGTGTATGGCATGTATGCATATGCTGCTATGTTGAGAGTGGGTGTGCCGTGTGTTTTGTAGTGTGTTATGACCCTGTTCTGTCCTCTGGTTGTGCCTTCAGGTTGAGATGGAAGCCATGAACACAGCCTCCTCCTCCATCAACAAGCTAAGCAGAGAGCTAGAGGTGAGAGCATTTGGAGGAAAAGTGCTTGCTTGTTGGCACTGACCAACATATTTGTGTGTGCTGTGTACCCTAACCTGGTTTGCCTGTGTACAAACTTGATGTGTGAAACTTTCAATTATAAGTACATTGTCTGTGTGTGCAGATTGGGTCTAGCCAAACATAATGTCACATGACTATCACACATGACTGTCATGTGATTATCATGTGACTATCATGTGACTACCATGTGTATGGAATGCACAATACATTAAACTGTGCTAATATACTGACTGCTGTGTGCTGTATGCTCGATCCTACTTATTTCTAAGTAACTGTTCAGGGGCTGTGTATGTGTGTGTGATGTAGCTACTGTATATGGGATGGCCCCACAGGTGGTGTGGTCATGAGTCTGTTGAAGTATTGGACTTGTGTTTTAGCAAAGTGACTTGATGTAGGAACAAACATATGTACATTGTGGAGAGTTACATGTGTGACTATGTACATTTGACCCTTACTGCAGATGGCAAAGGGCCAGTACTCCTTCCACTTGAGACAGTATGTTGAGTACATCAGGAGGTTGGAGAAGGAGAGCGCAAAGAGCCTTGAGAAGGCCAAACCGTTCTACGATGTGTATAGGGAGGCAAGAGAGCTGCAAGACAAGTGTCGCCGTGCTGCCGTGCTGTTTGAGAGGGCCTCTCAGCAGCACCACGCTGCTAAGGAGGTTGTGGCTATTGCAGAGGCTGAGCTGTTCAAGCGCACAAGTGGCAGTGGAACCACCACACTGGATCCCGCCTGGCAGGAGACACTCAGCCATGGAGTGCAGAAGGTGTGTATGTGTGTGTGTGTGTGTGTGTGTGTGTGTGTGTGTGTGTGTGTGTGTGTGTGTGTGTGTGTGTGTGTGTGTGTGTGTGTGTGTGTGCGTGTGCGCGTGTGTGTGTGTGTGCATGCATGCATGCAAGTTTGTGTGTGGGAGGGTGTGTATGTTAGATAGTACTGAGTCATCTAGGCTGCACTGTGTAGAATGCACTGCTCTGTGGTGGCTCTGTGTATTTTAGTTACTTGTTGGGCCAAACAGCTATTCACTATATGCCCCCCCCCCCCCATACCATGCACACATGCTCACACACATTCATGCACACATGCTCACACACATTCATGCATGATGCACACACCCAATGTACAGGTGAATGTCACTGAGTCAGCTAAGCGGGAAAGTGAAGCAGAGCACATGCATTTAACAGCAACTCTGAAGCATGTGATGGAGAGATATAGAGTAACAGAGATTAAACTGAGAAAGCACATCCGGAAAGCACAGTGAGGACACACACACGCACACACACACATGCACACACACGTGCGCGCGCACACACACATGCACACACACATGCACACACACACACATGCACACACACACATGCACACACACACACACACACACACACACACACGCACACGCACACGCACACGCACATGCACACGCACACACACACACAAACACACACACGCACACACACATGTACTCACTTCACAATGTACACTGTACAGCTAGCAGCAGTGTCCATCTCTTGCTTTGTACATGTGCACACCTCCCCTCCTGTACCTCACTTCAGCTACTTCTACGCTGAACGGCTGAGATGCAACGTTGAGCTGAAGGTGAGGTCCTTCTGTAAGTGTGTGTGTGTGTGTGTGTGTGTGTGTGTGTGTGTGTGTGTGTGTGTGTGTGTGTGTGTGTGTGTGTGTGTGTGTATGGGTCTAGGCTGGAGTGAGTAACATGGCACTTACATACTCCTTATGCATGTCACTGTAGTCTATGAGGGAAACTGTCCAGAAGTTGACAGTCCAGCTGGTAGCACAGCGTAAGGAGTACAGCGCTGCGATGCGAAACCTGGAACAGATCAGTGAAGGAATTCATCGACATCGAAGCTTCTCCCTTCAGCAAGGTGGAGTGAAGGCAAAGTACCAAGATGAAGTGTCAGCTCTAGAGGCCCAAGCAGGCTTGGCTGGACTCAACATCACGGAGGATCCGAGAGCCTCTGACGAGCACATTCACTACCGCCCGGATGACGTGGACAGTGCTAGCCATGCGAGCGAAACCAGCTCAATACAAATGGATGATGCATCGCAGGAGTCAGAGGATGTTGGTGATTGTAGCGTCCACAGTTTTGAGTACAATGGTGAGGTTGAGGACAATTTCACAGTAGAACGACATGGACAGAGCCCACTGGTCAACAGCACCTCTGCACAAGCGGACAGGCCTCACCAGGCTGTTGCTAATGGTGAACGGCTTGAAGCACTACCAGAGGATACAGCTGTTTGTGAAGCTCCAGCAGAAATTACAGCTGATGGCGAAATTCCAGGACAGAGTACCGCTGACCGTGAAGCATCACCAGAAATTGCACTGGAACACGAAGTACCACCAGAAATTGTACCTGAACACGAAGTACCTCCAGAAATTGTACCTGAACGTAAAGTTTCATCAGAATTTATAGCTGATGGTGAAGTCCCAACAGAAATCCCATTAGAAGACACAGTGGCAGACGCCTCCACTGACACACTGACGGAAGTGTCTAAAGAAGACCCCCCTTCTGACAAGGAGTACACTGCTGAGTCCACTGTAACATAAAACCCTGTCCTCTGCGCTCTGTGTATTATGTCTGTGGCCTGCAAGTAGTTGTCAGTCCTTGTATGTTAAATTGTTTACAATACTTATGCAAGTACCGACTACTCTGATATATTTATTGTTCATTTAAAGCTATGCAACAAATGGAGCTTTAAGTTAATGAATATGTACAGCATTAGCGTACAATCCTTGACTGCGGCAGGAAGTGGGCTGGGGGTGAGATAGTCTGGCTTGCTAGACCGTCCCATCTACGCGCCGGGGGCGATGAATGGGAGACCCCCAACCTGCAGCTGATTATAATATTCATGACGTCATAGGCCGCCATTTTACCTTTACGTCATGATTGTAAGGCGGACGATTGCCGAGATGGCTAGATTGTACACAAATTGCAAGCAATGGATCCCTACTGATCAGGTTTGTGCGCCTGTCCTCACTACCTCTTCATTGTGGCACGTTAGTGTATCTCATTAGCGTCAGTATAAGTTTGGTTCGAGTGCCCGGAGTGCTGCGTGGCGCTGTTCAGAGAACTCAGGTGTTCTTGTCTGTATGTGAGTTACTTTGTTCTGGGTATGTTGTGTATGTGGTGTTTGCGGCACGTGTTTTAGGAATGGATTAAGGCAATGGCCTGCGTGCAACCAGAGGAATCAGACCGAATCAACCAGTTCGTATTCCAGGAAGATGCCAAAAGATCATTGGTGAGTGGATGCTTCCGTTGTTTATTGTTTGTGTGCCATGTGCCTGTCTCCGTGTATGCGTGAGTGCGTGTTTGTATGCGTGTGTGTGTGTGTGTGTGTGTGTGTGTGTGTGTGTGTGTGTGTGTGTGTGTGTGTGTGTGTGTGTGTGTGTGTGTGTGTGTGTGTGTGTGTGTGTGTGTGTGCGTGTCCACGTGTGCGTGTGCGTGTCCACGTGTGCGTGTGCGTGCATGTACATGTGTGTGTGTGCGTGTGTGCGTGCATGCGTGCGTGCATGTATGTGTGAGCTCATAGTGAAATTTATTTCCATACAACTTCACCCCTGCTAGGTTGGTCGATTATTAGCCAGGAGATTTCTGGTGGACCTATTTCAATGTACTAATTTGAATCTAAAGCTCAAACGGACCGCTTACGGAAAGCCCTATTTAGCAGTAAGTGACGCACTTCCTTTAACAGTACAGATTTACTGTGAACTGGTCTTACCACATGCCTTGGGTTTGGAGGTTCTTTGAAGTGTGCTTAGTCTCTGAGGCAAGGCATGATGTAGAATATTAATGTTTTTTTCAAGAATTGCAATGAAAAAGGGTATTCATTAATTTTGTATAATTATGAATTATAGGGAAGTTGGTGGTTGTAGCAGTAAAATCCCTATCCACAACAAGTCTGTATGGAACATGCTTACCAGAAATTGTACCATTGACCATTATTGTTTGTGCTCTGTAATGTGATCTGACTGTGTCTACGCAATCTGTGGTGCTTGCCTTTTACCTTGCATCCTCACAGGGTGTGGAGGGTCACCAACACTTGACGCTCTCTGTTGATTTCAGTGTATCTCATCAGGGTGATTATGCTGTGTTTGCTGGACAAGAGAACTGTATTAGTGAGTGGGCGTGTTAGCTGATAGTCATGTGACTTATGCATGACTTGTCAGCTGATAGTCATGTGATCAACACCCACTGAGTGAGTGATGGCGATCCATGTGTATTGATTGTACACCTCCGCAGTTGGCACAGATGTTATGGACATTGTTCATCCACGTAAGGGGCAAAGACATGACAACACACCATGCGTTCTTCATTTACGGTACTTTATGTTTGTTGGAAGTATTTGCTGCTTTCTACTTGCACCCCCTCACCTCCTCTACCGCACAGACCCACAGTCAGTGTCAGAGCTGTTCCATTTAATGAGACGTCAGTTCACGTCAGTGGAGTGGGAGTACATTAAGCACCCTCAGGAAGAGCTTGAACAACTGAGCCGATTCTACAGAATATGGGTGAGCCCATGTGTGTGTAGCAATGCTGTATTAGAACTTTACTCTCCCAGCCTCTTGTTCCAAATGTGTCCTGTGATGTGTGACTTGCCATCTCAAACTGGCATGTTTAGTGAGGTACTGTGTAACATGATGTGTTGAAGGTTGGGTCTGATCAGAGTGTGTCACCAGCTACTTGAGGCATCGAGGTGGACTCGTGGCTGTGCTGCATCTGCATTGAATCAACTGCCTGACTTCTAGCTCTGAGGGTGCTGAGCTGGTGGTCTATACTTATGAATGGTATACATATGTACCATATGGCCGGAATTTAATTTGGCAGATTGGCAGTTTTGAGTAAAGTCAGCCAATACTTCCAACCACTGATTTGTTTATGTAATCAGACAGCACGGTAGTGCTGTCTATGTAGTGATGGTGATGGTTGTTTGTATGCTGTAATACAAACGAAAACTCGCGCTACTCCTGAACAGAAGTAAGAGCCGGCGAAAGAAACCGTCTATGAAGAAGGAAGGCTGTACAGTATTCAGAGCTAACCTTATTTCCAAGCCCAAGCGCGCCGTTGGGTAGAAATCGTCGTCGTCAATTTCCGTGTTTCGTCTTCTTCTCTTCTTCTTCTTCTTCTTCTTCTTCTTCTTCTTCTTTTTCTTCTTCTCCGTCAGCTGTAGCTCATGAGCGACAAAGAGTAAGGCAACAATTCATTCGCAGTTTTTCTCGCCCCCTTCCTGGCTAGTGCCTTTTGTAGGTTAGGTAATGCTGCAACGTTGTATGGCATGTGGCGATTCTACGGTCTAAGATGCCCATAGCTACGGGTCGCCATTTTTCCATGGCGTAATTGGCAACCGGTTGCAACCGGCGCGGCCTGCATTCTTTGTTTCTCCGGCCGCCTAATCCTTTCAGTTGCGTTGCAATCATTAGTTCCACAACGCGGTCAGATGTTCCAGGGTGTATGCGGAACATGCTTCGACCACCATTCGCCCGCGCACCATTTCGGAGGTTCTCCGCAGTCATGCCATTTTGCAGCCATTTTCACTTATTGCGCGATAGCTTCCGGCCGCCATTTCCGCGTTCGTTTGGGGGTGCAGAGCTAGCTATCACTTCCGGTTCCACTCCGCAAGCATCCTGCATTCAAGGATGTAGGTATAGTACAACTCTTTTGTATGCATGTAGGGGCCGCCTGTAGTGTGGGTATATATGTAGCTACAACCAATATCTCTCCAGACAATGAGTCAGAGTGGCAGCGAAATACGATTGGGATTGTGGATGTTACTCTGTTACCAAGCCAGTCTTGCCCATCACCACGATTTCCTGAAGCAAGTAATTTTGGGGGGCTACAGCCCCCCTAGCCCCCCCCCCCCCCTCCGTTCTGCCACCTAGCCTTATCACAGCTAACTCATCAACATGATAGACTATCCAAACAGAAGTAACACATCTTGCACCCACCCACCACAGCTTACCCTAGGTTGCCCACCCAGCCACATCCCACAATGTGCTACACACCCTAGGCCTGCCATGCTTTCGGGGCACATTGATTCCTTTGTTGCCACTGTTGTTTGGAAGCCTTTCAAGTAGACCAGCCGTTGCCAATCTGAAATTTGCATTCCATAAAAAGTCAAGAAACAAGGGTGTGTAAAAATGTTTCCTCCAAAAACAAGGGCAGACGTAGGGATGGTGCAGTGTGTCTCTGAAGGACATGGCAAACCACCTGGCAGAAAAAACGTAGGAACAAGGAGGAGGGGCGGTCCATGCAAAGAGGGGGCCCAGCCTGTCCATGCAAAACCCCGATCAATTAGATTCGCTGACTTTGAATACATTTGCACCATCCCTACATCTGGCAACATTTTGTGGTGCTTGCGGTCTTGCTACCATCCTCTTTTTGCCACCTGCATATTGTTAGGCAATTATGAGTGTGCAATAACAAGCTAAAGGGCTGCTACACACGACTAAAATCGCATGCCTATTCCAGCTATGCATCTCCCCATGTACACATCACCAAGCTGCATGCATACACCCATGTACATGAATAAAGCGCTGATGAGAAAAGCTGTATAGCTATATAGCAATTATTGCAGAATCTGGTACACAGTGGCACATACATATGTACAGGTGTGTTCTGATATACTGTAAGACACTAGCTACCTGAATGTATGTGTTATATGAAGGTTGAACTTTACAAACGTTGGCAGTGAAGTGTACATTGTTTGTGCTAGCCTAGAGCTAAACAGTGTGGGCATGAAGTGGGTGTGGTGGTTTGCAGACAGTGATGTAGTGAACAGCTATGGTAAGTATTGCCACTGCAGTACGTTGAGTTTAGTAGTTTGCTGGGGTCTCATGGCAGAGCAAGATGGCTACATAAGAGATGAATTAATCCAAAGAATATGGAGCCTGCAACTGTTACTTAAAGAATTGGAAGAGTAGGAGGTCCTAGATTCTAGTGCACAGCAAAGCAGAGAGATGTGCAAATTGTCAGGCTGTACCTGTAGGCCTAAAGGGGAAGCTGAATAGTCAGAATGGTTACGCAGTAACTAGTAGGAGGCGCGGCAAAATGTTGCCAGATGTAGGGATGGTGCAAATGTATTCAAAGTCAGTGAATCTAATTGATCGGGGTTTTGCATGGACAGGCTGGGCCCCCTCTTTGCATGGACCGCCCCTCCTCCTTGTTCCTACGTTTTTTCTGCCAGGTGGTTTGCCATGTCCTTCAGAGACACACTGCACCATCCCTACGTCTGCCCTTGTTTTTGGAGGAAACATTTTTACACACCCTACTATTATAGCATAAGGCTTGCTCAACTGCGCAAATAATTCCGTAAAATGCCATTCTCAGTGCAATTCACTAAATGTATTCCCTTCAAATTGCAAAAATAGCAATGATTATAGAGTTATTGAAACGTGGTGAATTATTCTGCAGCGCCAATAGTGTCACTGTGTGTGTTGACTCTGCTACCCTGACATCAGTAGCTTGTGCCTACTGCTAATATTGCTCGGCAAGCAACTGTTTATGCAACAGGAATAAGTAGGCGAACTGTGCATATAAGATGCTGTAGAAGCCTGAGTGGCTAGGGAGACTTATCTCCTACAGATGCCTTCATCAGTGAATTAATCTGATGCCTGTTCACTGATGAAGGCATCTGTAGGGTACTGAAATGTCTGATTTTGTGATAAAGTGTTGGCTAGCGTTTCCACGAATCATTTGAGACTGTGCATACTGCATATACATGCATGTAAGCTTGTCCTTTGTCTTTATCTCTCCAGTGTTTGAAGGAGGGCTATGTGAAGGCATTGGGGAGGGGGATTGGGTTTGGAGTGGAGAGGATTACATGTCACCCGTGTTCTCGGTGGTCTCCTGATGCGGTTACCATGGGAACTAGAGTGACTGTGGACGGGCAGTCCCTGGATGGATGGGCAGTAGAGGAGAGCTTCATTGACTCCCGAGTAAGGGGAAGGGGGACGAGGAGTGAGGGAGGAGAGATGGAGGGGGTGGAAGGGGAAGGAGGGAGTGAGGGAAGGGGTGAAAGAAAAGGAGAGATGAAAGGAATGAGAAGTGGTAGGTAGTGAACATTTGAGGAGGTAGGGAGGAGGGAAGTAAAGAACACAGAGGGAAGGAGGAAAGGATGTTCGAATTCTCTTATTGTCCATTGTAATTGACCTCCACCTTCTCTCCCCCCCCCCCCCTCTGTACACATACAGCACTGCGTGGCAGTGGTGGTAAAACCAAACCATCCCCAGAGCTGGGAGCCAAGGCAGTTTACAGAGATCAGTGTCCCTGCCCTTCTGGCAGGTATGGAAACTGTACAGGAACCATTGCAGCATAACTGGACATTATTCTCTAGAAGAGATAGGAAGAGCTAGCTGAGGAGATGATCAGGTTCTTTGTAGATGTATGAATTGAACAAGCCAACAACTGATTGCAATGGCAATGGCAACAATTGAATAATACTCTTTAATACATTAATATTTTCTTTTTTATGCTATAATATTGATGGTTGATTTGATCAGTTTTGGCCAGACAAGTTTAATTAGGATACTCAGCCACACGACAATTTAGTAGTGCTCCATACATTGTAGCTGATGTGTTGATTCAAGAACACAATATTGATTGATATTGATTGTAATCAACGAGCTATATTTGAGTTACCTTTTAATTATATATTGAGCCAGAGTCCTATGTAGCAAATTACCATTGGTATTCCATACATTTCATGAAACAAGAAAGTAGAGACAACTCCCAGTCTTGGCCGTACACATATGTCGTGAGTGTACGTAGGTATGCATGACTTCGTGTATTAATTAGTTGGCTTCAGGCATGCACGAGCACGCACGTACAAACGAATGCAGCAAGCTAAGGTCCCTTATGCGATCGAGGTGGCTGATACATACAGCAATTGCAAGCCTAAGCGCGCGCGCGAGAGAGGGGCCTGAAGTGTCTTGCCTGAAGTTGCTTGCCCTAGGGCCTGTGCACAGAGTGCAGTGCGAAGCCCAGGCGTGCCCAGACATGACATGGCAGGACGTGGCGTGTATAAAAGGCGCTGTCTTGGAACTCCTGATCCATTCCTAGAAGTGAAACGTCTGAGGAACAATCCGATCCCCAGTCAGTAGGGCACCTTCACACGCTTCTTGACAGTCTGTCAGAGTACAGGTATCGCGGACTGAGAGATGATCTCGGTCTCCCTCACTATCGCGCGCGTAGAAGCCGCTTCAAGTACGCATATTTGAGCAGGTGAGTTAGCGAACCATGCTATAGCGCGTGGAAACTAAAGCTGTATAGTTACTAGGTACTATAAATTATAATAATTGATCGTATAGCGTGAAGAAAACCAACAACAAATCGAATGGGTATATAGCTAGCTAGAGTTTATTGCTTGCTAAATAGACATGCATATGCAGCTGTTACTACATGTTACAGCTGTCAGCCAGTAATAGACTGTGTAACTATTAAATTTTACATTGAATGATGCTACCTACACCACAAATGTATATCTTTCCTCAGGAGAAAGGATGCCAATCCCTCATATGTGGTAGAATATGGCGGACGAGGCAAATACAGAGGAGTGAAGTTTGTTGTGAGAATGGGAAGGCCACCTTTTAAAGGCATCCATAATGTGAGTTGTACCATGTATATATACAGGTGCATGCATATATGTATGGTATGCTAAGGACTCAAGAGGAATATACAAAGTAACACTAGGCCTAGTACAGCAACTGATGTTGCATGCCCTAGGCCCTCAGCGTAATAATGTGCATGGCATGTAGTGGATTCTGGACTGATCAATAGTACACACAATGCTGCTGACAATATTAATTCTCACATTTGTTACGTATATTGCATAATGTGCCTGTGCTGTTGACCACTCCCAATGATGTCTAAAGTCTTTGTGTGTGCATGTGCATGTGCACTTCATTGCAGGTTGCCAGAGAATACCGAATCATGAAGAAGCTGCATGATCATCCAAGGAGATTTCGAGTACCAAAGCCCATTTATCTCTGCAGAGACAGAGAAGAGATTGGAGTACCTTTCTTCATCAGGAAGTTCGTTGAAGTGAGCAATGAGTCCGTACTAAGGAATTATAAGTGTGTGCGTGGGGGGGGGGGGGGGGGCAATACTATGTTGATTCAAGGCTTGCCCACTTTTCAAAGAAGTGGAGGGAGATTATATAATAGCAAAGGATAGCTATAGGTTACGTATATAAACTAGTTTTTATATATAATATAATAAGGACATATATAATTTATTTATATTATTCACTTTAGATTAGTGGTGCATATTGTAAATTGCACTATATTTATATTAGGGATGGCCAGCAGAAAGAGCATAGGACCATGTATAGCATACATGCATGGAGTGGCCAAGTACTAGCTACATGTTGCATACTATGGCTGCTTGCATGTAATGTCCTTCACTATTCTTCATACAGTCATATCATTATATATGCCACAAATAATACTACTGTAGTGCTTGCATGGACCATGTGTGCATGTACATGTATTGATCATGTATGTGCATCTACATCTGCATCTACAGCATGCAAAAGTTTCTCCGTTTTGCATGCTGTGTCACTGCATACATTCAAGGGTTCCAATTTCGTTGATGCAAGTTTAAAAGAATGCTACAAACTGAAGCGAAGTGGACAGCGCTTGAAGCTTGAGAGGGTGGAGTCAAAGTGTCTCAGCCTGAAAGATGAAGCGACCATTCGGAAGTCAGCTACGAAGACTCTGTCCAAATTGCATAGATACACCACAGCCCCCACAGCCCTTAAGAAGGTGTTGAGTGAATCAGACAAAGATGAATATGGAGCTGGAAACCAGAGCTTCTGGAAATGGACAGTGAGCAATCCTGTACTACTGTTAAGGCTGCATGGACTATATATTTTAACATGTGGTGGTAGTGCATGGTGGTATATACATTGTATGTTGTATGCATTTGTGTCTTCCACTGCATGCATGTACATGTACTAGGGTAATTTGTGGAAACCTGATGATCAACCCTGCCATGGCCACGGGCAATTGCAACTACAACAGCTGCATGAAGAAGTAATGAAAGCAGTGGATAACACAGAAGCCACCGACCCATGTAAGTTATAATAGGTGTTCTGACTGTGAAGTCCATTTGTGAAGTCTGTAACCAAGCTGCATCTGCATAGAGCAATAATCCAGTTATTTTGATTCCTGCTGTGAGCTGCTCCACTGTCAGTGGACTAATGCGATGCTTTAAATTTGCTGCTTCAACCGCATGATCTGGTCCAAAAGGCATGGGAACACTTTCAGCTGAATGTATTGAGATCCAAACCACAATCATAACTGTAATTTGATTAATTAATTAAGCCGAGCTATATAGGACCAATTGCTTCAGGATTTTGGTTGGAGAACGCATTTTTGAGTATCAGTAATAGACTTAATTGCTCAATTCATGATTATCTGCATGCGTGAAGCTGTGATGTATTATATAGTCTGTATAATGTATTAATCTGTAACAAGATTTATCCAATATTCACATGCTAGTTATAGAGAGCTACACTACTCACATGTCCCAACTTTGCAACACACCATCGCATTGACATACGTATGCAGTGTTCCATATACGTAATGCTATTGTGCACCTTTTTCTACTGCATAGGTTTACTACATGGTGATTTCAACTTTCGTAATTTGGTGTTTGATGGGAATAAACAGGCGACTGTATTAGACTGGGAGATGGCCTGCGCTGGTGACCCCATGAGTGATGTTGCTGAACTCATACTCTGCCGAGCAAAGCCAGATGCCTTGACTACAGGCATAGGTTAGTGAATAAGTATATAACTTTCTTCATGTAAAGCCAGCAAAGTGTGTCTTAAGTCATATACTTTTTTGCTATTAGGTACCATGTATACAAGGCTATATAAACGTATGTGCACATCAGCAACGTGCAGGAATCCTTCAATGCAGCTCAACCTAGTACTCAGAATTCTACTGCATATACTGTTATCTTGAGTAACATAACAAGAAAGGTCATGTACGTGGTGTGGCAATGTCCATATCTAGTTACCTACGTACAGTGTATTATGTGATGTACAGTCGTAGATCTAGGATTTCCAAAAGGGGGATTCTAAAGTAGTTAGGTGCACACACAGTGCCCCTGATATATGGCCACCACGCCTCTTTTTGGTCTAAAAACTGCCCAAAATCCCACATAGGACTAGCAAAAGGGGGGTTCCTTTGCACCCCTGAATCCCTCTCTAAATCTGCCACTGATGTATACAGTTTTTCACACATTTTCAATTTAAATTTGTTCCATTTGACTGAATGTACTGTATTCTCTCTTGTCCTCATTAGTCTTTTACCCGACCCTGTTCGCCAGCTGCCATTTCATTCACGGCCTACGAATGAAATGTTGTCCGGAAGACAGGGTCGGGTACGAGACAAGGCCTTCATTATGCATGCATGTACCTATACATGGGCCATGTGTGAGAAACTGCTTCAATCAAGGGAATTAGCTGTAGTGATCATGAAAGAGAAGGGATATGATTATTCACTGGCATGTTCTCCATCTCTGCGATTACTACAGAGATGTCAGTGCCTCAATACTCTGTATGCATGGTTGCTAGCAGATATACTTTTAAAGGTATAGTTAAAGCTACATGCTATGCAATCAATAATGTGTACAGACATGCGCAAGCTTCAAGATGATGTGCGGAAGGAGTACAATACAGGAGTGCGTCGTCCAACTGATAAACAGCGTGCTAAGTTGCCTCTGGCCACGTCTGTGGCTTGCCTTCGCTTCAGTTCTATTTTCCAGGTTAGCGCAAACATGCACATATGTATACTAGCTATATATACTCTGCATATTTGCAAAATACAGAATACCAGGTTGTGCCTTATTATGCACAATACTATGAGCAAGTGTAGGCTGCACTCATTCCGCATTGTGGATGTACTATAATTATATAAACTCTACTATACTATACTCACACCTAGGCCGGTGCAGAAGATGGCACGGGTCATGAGTGGAGAAGGGACTTCAATCCACAGCAGATGCAGGACATTGTCTCAAGGTTGACAGAGGAGGGGAAGAGGAGCATTGCTCTTTATAGGCCATGAGACTGGCAACACAATGTGAGGCTACCAGACAGATTAAAGCAGTTAGACTGTAGACCAAGACTGTATAGTTATACTGTGCATGTAAACTGTATAATGGCATGCACTAGTCAAGCAAGATAACTATATATGTGCGTAGGAAGGCTTTAGTAGAGAGCCAGACTGTTGTACAAACGTATATATGCAAGTGGTGAAACAATAATAATATGGTCACACGAGTCAGCTTTTTAAATTGTGGTACAAGGTGGCCAAGATCTTGCATGGCCGGCCTAGAGGAAGATTGCAGTATTGCAAGTTTACTATAGGTGCACTCATACATGTACAGATAGTGTGTGCATATTAATTCTTGCACAATCAAGTGGGGATGGCAGAATATAGATCAAGTCGGTGGCTGTGCTGAGCATGAGTTGTATAATTATAGCACAGGAAATTGTCCAATCTTAAATGCACGTCACATTCTGTCAAGGCTGCAACTATAATCCACACCAACTAACGGGTACAGTATTGCTGTATATACAATAACACTGCACATATCCATTGTCCACACAGAGCAGTTAATTAGGCTTTCTTGGTCCGGCACTTCCTTGGCAAGGGAGTTGCCAGTTCACTCAGCCGTTCAGATGCTTGTGCGTGCTGGGCTGCCACAGACACCTGCCAAGCCTTGGGGTCATAGTCCTCGTGTTGCTCATTGCGGCTCTTTGGATTGGCAAGCTTCTTCACTCGCTCAGTGGCAACAGCAGAACGTGTTGACCTCTGCACCTCCCACTGAGCACTACGAGGTGGTAAATAGAGTTTGTGAGACTTTTTCGGAGTTGAGAGCTCTTCAACACGACTAGAGACAGTGGCGTGAAGTGCTCCTTGGGTGATGGTGCTTGGCCACTCCCCCCAATCCCACTCGCTGTGATCCATGATTAGCAGGGGCGGGTAAGTCTTGTGGTGTGATAGCTTGTGCACTCGCGCTGATGATGTGGCCCTCAGTGCTGCCAGTGGGATCACTGTCTTCACTCCTTTAGGGGGCTCATACATGGGATGGGTGGTCTTGGCCCTTGAGAGGCCGTATATCCGGGCTGAGGGGGTGTGCCTGAGGGCTGAGGGCTTGATGGACCAGATTGGAGATGGGTGATCACCCATGTAGTCCTTATGGAGGGTCTTTGGTTGGGTCAGTTCTGATAATCTTTGGGTAAGCACTATTAGAACAGAAGCAGAAACAGCTTGGAATAAGATATGCACATGTTAGTTAGCGGAAAGGCTAGCTACGCACATCTTTCATCAACCTATACACCAGCCTTCAATGTAGCAACAATTAAAAGACAGACAATGGAAAACGTGTATGGGGTAAAGGGTGATGGTGATACACATTAATCAATTGAGAGACCATGCAATCATACAATGATAGGCACAATATTACATTCAATACTAAACACACACACACACACACACACACACACACACACACACACACACACACACACACACACACACACACACACACACACACACACACACACACACACACACACACACACACACACACACACACTATCGTAGCCAGAATTCCACCCGCTGCCATATGTACTACTGTACCTCTAGACAGTGCAGTATACACTGTATGGGTAGGGAGCCGGCTTCTAGATTAGACACACATTGTATGTGGACCTCACATCAACAGTTAACAAGTTATATACCATAACGAGTATGTATGTACAGTGTATGTGTGTATGTGGTGTACACTGCTCGCACACCTGGCCTTGTGGTGGTACTGTAGTCTTTTGATAAGTTATTGTCCCAATACACTGACCTCCTGCAGTTGGGGGACACACATGTGGCATAAGTATCATAACACAACACAGGACAACGGAAGGACCACACATGAATTAATGCAGATCTTGACGGACGGAGCCTGTGAACAGCATCCAGCTATGCAGCATACAGTTGTAAGGTCTTAAATGTCTGACACTGATCTGTTCACACTGTCAGAAGTGAGTTAGTCTAATAAAGAGTGACTGGAAGATTTCAGTTATATCCATCCCTCATGCAGATTTTAGCATCTGCCCTTGTGAGTCTTCCTGCAAGGCTATGTAAGGGGGCGATGCTTTTACACAGGATTGCGTGCACACAGCGATGACAGTACGCCCTATCGTACGCCTCATCGTACGCCTGACAGTACGCCTCATCCTTCTTGTTCATTAATGGGTGAATCTTGAGAATCGATCTGACATACCTGTCTTCCATAAATCCATCGGCAAGTCCCTTTGGACGTGACAGGAGCTCTGTCCTCTGGTGCCGCGTTGCTAAAGTTGACATTTTGCAGTCACCAGCGATTACGAGAAGCCATTTTCTTGCAGCGTTTGGGTGGTAGTCATGGTGATGAATGTGATTACGTAATGAGATTTAGTAAAAATGGCCGCCAAATGTCCTGTAGATCACAAAGAGCTAGCGAAGCAAAAGGTTACTTGTACTCTTTGGTCATGTGTCATTGTATCCAACTGATCTATTATAATGGTTCTTAGGAATCGCCAAGTGGAGAAGGCTGCCCTGTTGGTGGTGTGGACCCTAGGAATATGGTAAGTAGTTGAAGTATTGTCAATATGTAGCTTTAGCAATGGTCAGTGTGTTAGGGACGTAAGGTACAAGTGGATACGAGAGTATTATATGTGTATGTAACTTCATGTAGTGCAGAAGATGTCTTTATATTGCACACTTGTTAATTGGAAAGTGGCTTGTTACGATTTCAATGCAGAATACACTGCATATTACTACACTACTACAAAGCATACAAGTGTAGTTTGACCCCCTTTGGTTGCCTTATCTCTGTCTCCCCTTACCCCCCTAGATGCCTCAGAGCCCAAATGAGCCCCTACCTGGGCAGTCATTCCCACTCTCCACTGATCGCCAGATGTCAACCATCCCAAAGGCCAACACTGCAAATGATGAGACGTGGCAGTATCCATCAGAGCAGATGTTTTATAATGCTATGCTGCGCAAAGGTTGGAAGTACTCACCAGATGAGCTCAAGCCAGAGGACATGAAACACATAATAACCATTCACAACAAGAACAACGAGGATGCGTGGCAGGAGATTTTGAAATGGGAGTCCATGCATGCTCAGTGAGTCATGTCTACTGGAGTAGCAGTACACATACATGACATCAGTGTTATGTAATGGAGCTTTTCTATGTGGTCACTGCTACCTGTCTAAAGCAGCCAGCCTTCCCTGGTCCAAACACTTGAGGTGCAGTGGAGTCTGTCTATAGTGGTCACTGTATAATGCAGCCACCTGTCTAAAGCAGCCAACCCTGACCTGGTCCAAACATTTGATGTACAGTGAAAACTGCCTACAGTGGTGACTGCCTCCTGTCTATAGCAGTCAGCCTCCCCTGGCCCGAATACGTAGTATTGAAGCACTGAATTTACCTCTGCAGCCACTACACTGTGAAGAACAGTGACTAATTATAGCAGTCCTTTAGGTGGTTGTCTCAATAGCATGGGCTCCACTCTAATCTATACATTATGCATTTGAAGGTAGTCCTTCTCCTTTGTCCTGTCATCTTTAGGTCTACCCTTCAAATGGTAGTGGTTCTCTTCCATTGTCCCCTCTCTCACTAGTCCTCTTCTTGCTCATTGTCCCTTGTAGTGAGTGTACTGCTCCAAAGCTGGTGAGCTTCAAAGGACGAGCAAAGGATTACACACCAAGGGCCAGGATCAGAGGCTGGATGGGGTGAGACCTGCTGCACCATACATGTGTGTGGACCCACCTTACAGCTGGCATGCTCCACCCTTGTCTGTACCCACTACCACTAATGTAATGTGGGCTGGTTGGTGGCCCTACAAACCTGCACACTTCTCAACTTATTGTTGCAACACAGTGGTTAGCTTCGTAGAAGAATACCCCCTCTTTACACACATTCATGTACACATTGATTTGAGGACATGGTGTATGTGTCCTTTAACCCATGTGTAGTATGTGTGTTTGGACTATAGCTCAGACAGTTGCTGAAGTAAGAGTAAGCAGTCAACCTTGCTATAGATATGCAGATCCTCTCGATCATGTTGAGTACGTGTGTTTTGGAGATCAGTGTGTGCTTGGTTTGTCTGGCTTCATGCTCACAGTGATAATGTGCATGACCACTAACTTAAATTTCTCGATGTCTTGCAGTCATTATTTACACACCCCGCTGCTCTCTCCTCCTACAGCTACGAGATGCCCTTTGACCGCCATGACTGGGTGGTGGACCGCTGCGGACGACAAGTGCGATACGTCATAGACTACTACGGCTGTGAGCCAACTCCAGACAACCATGTGCCCATCTTCCTCGACGTCCGACCAGCTCTCGACTCATTCTCAGCCTTCTGGGATAGGACAAAGGTTGCATGGAGGAGGTGGACCTCATGAATATGCTTACATACATCATGAATACAATTATACACACACACTGCAAATTTATACTACCATTGTATGCTGGTTGGTGGTCCTGGGCTAAGCATTCCGAGCAGCTCTGCAATGTCCTTGTCAGCATCCACTTCACCGCTCTCTGATGTATTCAGTGGGACAGGAGAGGACTGATCTTGACCAGTTGTAGCTGCATCTGTAGTTATGCTGGAATGACTTCCACTGTTGCTATGACTACCGGCATTTCTGCTGTTGCCATGACTACCAGTGTATTCACTAATACTATTGCCTTGGCTACAGGTGTAGCTGCCGTTGCTTGTCAGCTGTGTGTAGGATGTGTCTGAGGCACTGGTCTCAACAATGGAGGGCAGTGATGTCCCTGCCATAGTCTGACACTTGAGACTACTTGGTTCACTCAAGGATACATCCTGCATGGACGTGGAGCAGAGAGTGAAAACTACACAAATACATGAGAAGCCATGTGCAACAATACAACAAATGTAAATAAGTAGCCTCAAGAATCAGAAAGCACTTGTCCACTGGCCGTTTTAGGGTGATGCTGTGCACAATGTCATAGGAGTCATCATTACCCATGGGCTGGACTAACAACAGACCTAGTGCACATATTGTTGTTATGAAGTTAATGCTCCTTGCAGTCTCCTGATTGAAAGTGAACCTCCTGCAGTATTATATATAAATTTATTTAGAATTTTCAGGGGGGGGGGGGGGGGGGGGTGGGAGAAAGTAAAGGGGGCACAAGAGGTAAAGGGGCCGGAGCGATACTACTTATGTAGACATGTGGCTTGCTAAAACCTGGGGGGAGGGTGGGGGGGGGGGGGGGGGCAAGGGGGGCCTGGGGTGAATGCCCCCTCCCCCCCTAAACGCAACCCTACTTTGGTCAGTCAAGTCACTGTTATATGCAGTAGGACATGGCATGTGACTAGTTTCACATAGCCACCATTTTAATCTGACTCTGCCCTCCCAAATGGTTAGATACTGGGACAAGGGGGTGGAAGGGGGATATGGGTTGGGACTAAGTGGTGAGGCAGGGGGTGGGGGGGGGGGGGGGGGGATGGGGGAGGCAGGTGGGGACAGGGGGACAGGTGGGAGCTCGAGGAAGGGGGGGACAGGGGTGGGACTAGGTGGGGGACAGGGGGAACAGAGAAATTTTTACCAAGTAGATTCGGTTTGGCTGCAAGCTGAGCGAAATAATGTGAAAGAGCAAACACACATTGCACTAACCACAGTTCACTCTGAATAAAGGGTGAGAATATTAAACGGGGCAGACGCTGATTGAGATTAATCAACTTACATCTGCATCTAACGCAGTGAAAGAAGAATGTGAGCCGCCACTGGTCTTCTTAGACAACTTCATCAGCAAGCTGTCTAGCTCCTCGTACCCGAGGGGGAACGTGCAGTCCTCGCGAGGGCAGAGCCACACGCCCCTGTCCAATTCGAGGTAGTGGAAACGCAGCCGGCTCTCCACACCTGTCTCTTTACACGAAGGACAGCACTGATGCATCACCGCCTCTTAGTGAATGTCCTCTGTTGACCTGGTAATAGCTACGTCTGCTTCACGTTTGCACTGAAAGAGGGCATGATTTAGAAAGCGGGGAATTCCCTTGGAAAATGGCGTCCTGGTGGGAGGCTTTACCAAAGCTAGGGATTTTCGAAAAGTGTTTACAGAGCGGGCCTAAGGAAGCATTGAACTTGCTTGCGTCGACAGATTCAGATTTGTTCTTCTGGAGCGAGGAGGATGAGGGCGTGTGCACTTTTAACGTCCGTCGTTTTCACACAGAGATCAGCTCGGTTGACAGCGTGTCAGATCTTCAGGACGTCTCCGTGGGGCAACTGAAATATCAGTTGATTCGCTGCAGCAAAGAGCTCGGGTTTCGCGTAGAGCGCGTGTCTGTCAGTCCAGGTGGCGAGGCTGTCCTCCTGTTTGCCAAAGCCGGACTAGCAGTGGTCAAGTTGCACAAGAGAAGGGGCCCTCGCGGGGAGTACGGAGGGGGACACGAGACTGTCATATGCCCGTGAGTGTGCCAGCTGGCGTACTCAGCACTGCTGAAAGGCTGTCTGCATATTTGTACAATGATATAAATTTCAGTGTGTGTATGTACTTGCCTTAGAAGCCATCAACATACACATGCATCACATTTTAGCCAACAGTGTGTTATTGCAGGGAGCAGGTACACACATATGTTGTGTGAATGAGCATTGCTCCTGTAGTCCAGCTCTTCTGTGACATGCCTTGCAATGTTGCCACCACTTATCACTGTTTGTTAGAGAATTCGTGGGCAAACGCCCTCCCCCACACCCACACACAGAGAATCCCTGGTTTGTATCCTAATAATTGAAGATGTGGTAAAAATTTGTGCTATAGTGTTATAAGGATTTGGATTTATTGTCCAACGTCCTTTGCTGTGTGATTGCCTAAGAACAAACCATTCTTGTAACATAGTGTTCATCAGCTGAGGGATAGGCTTTGTATACTATAGCTGAGGAGCAGTTGCTGGGGATAGTGGAGGTTGAGTATGTGAGTGTGTTTGTGTGTGTTTGTGTGTGTACCTATGTACGTATATATGTGTGTGTGTGTGTGTGTTTGAGTGTATATTTTCCAATGTTTGCGTGTATTTCTCTCACTCTCTCTCCTTTCTTGCAGAACCTACAACATTGACCTGTACTCTACTGCTCAGAACTGTGTGATGAAGATTGAGTGGCTGGATGATTTGACGTTTGTGGTCCTCTCATCAGATAACATACTAAGGTAACTTGTGTATGTGTGAGGGGTGGGGCTGCGTGTGTGTCATGCACAGCATGATCAACTGACGCAGACTGTCATACATCACACGGTCGTAGAAGGCAAAGTCATGCCAGTGGATCTGTACACACACACACACACACACACACACACACACACACACACACACACACACACACACACACACACACACACACACTGTTTGCAATTTGTTAATGTTTGTTTACGGGATTAGCAATGATGCTGTCACCTGTTGTAGTCCTTTTAAGCCTACCAAATTGGGGTGTTAACTTGTTCATCATGTGCTGCCTCACTCTGCACTCCTCCCACCTAGGGAGTTCTCCCTGGAGCTCCCCACCCACCCTGTGTTGAGTGTGGGTCTCAGCGAGACCAGCCAGCCCTTCCCCAGTGCCAGTGCTCCTGGCATGGACTGGGTCGACTTTTCCGTCCTCTCTCCCACCACCCTCGCTCTGCTACAAGACAGCGGAGACATCCACCTCCTCACTGTAGGTGGACCGGAGGAGGTGGGGCTCTCAGAGCCCCTCCCAATGTACCCTTCAGCACAGGATAACTACACCTCTGATGCCACAGCTGTGTTGGCTCTGCCTACATCTCTGCCGATTATTGTGATAGCGACTCCATCTGGAGAGATACACCACTGCATCCTCCTTCCTAGAACCCAGGTGTGACCTCACTCTATCTCATTCTGTGACTTTGTGGCCTTTGCCTTTTGTCGCTCATGTGTACACACACACACACACGCACACACACACACACACACACACACACACACACACACACACACACACACACACACACATACACATACATACACATACTCATACATGCACAAACTTGCTGTGAAAGCATTTTCTTCTTAGAGTGGCTAGACTCATACTGCGACTAGCCTTTCAAAGCTTTGCCATGTTAAACAATGCCACAGAAATTCATCTGTGATGAATTCTTTAGCAGTGAGGCAGATGTACTTCAACTTAGTTGATCCCTTCCTCCCTCTCTGTTCCTCCCAGACCTCCAGTGGTACCTCGGAGTGTCTGTTTGTCTTTGAGCGTCTCAGCCTCGAGGCAGATCTCATTGAAGACTTTGGCACTGTGGAGCTCCTCCCTGACCCTACTTCATGCATTGGCTACTTCATCAAACACGCTGTTGGGATCCATCGAGTGCTACTACCTTGGGCAGAGTTCTTGAATAGTTATGTCAGCAACGAAGGTACATAACTGTGCATGTGTACGTACGTACCTGTACCAGTATTGGGTACACTGTACTTAGTGCCCTTTCATGTACATACACTGTGTAGTGTTGTATTGTATGTATTGCATAGCAAATTAATAGTATGTATGTATGTACCTTTGTACATGGATGTGGATATCCTTCTGCTGCTGTTAGCTCTTTGGGTTCAGTATCACTGTGTGGTAACCATAGCGACTTATGCTCTAAGTCTTCAAATTAGTCTTATACTTAACTGTTTAAATTATGTTAGTTTTTTAGTGTGGATCTTTGTGTCTCTGTGTGTGTGTCTTTGTGTATTGAGTGTATGAGTAAGTATAGGTGTGGTTGCATTAGTAAGTGGAGTGTTCTTGTGGGAGAATGTGTCCATTAGTAGTAGCTAGTGTAGTTGAAGTTTGCTACTTGACAGTACCTCCTGATGGCTTGTGTCACTGACTCCCTTCTCCTCTACTGGTAGAGTTTGCAGTGGACGTGTCTCAGCTGCAAGGCCATGCAGTGGTTCACTTCCTTGTTGATGTGGAGTCCTCAGACCAGAGGTACAGCCTGACGGCCGCCAGTAGTGGGCAGTGGATGGTCATATGTCCTTCAGTATTGTTTGTATTGAGGGTCACATGATGATCACATGATAGTCACATGTCAATAAATACTGTACGTATATGGTGATCACATGATGGTCACATGCCTACCAGTACTGTATTTGGTGGTCACATGATGGTCACATGCCCTTTCTGCTGCAGTAACTATGCTGCCGTGTGTGGTGTGGCCGTCATCAGTGACTCTTGCATCAGCAATGGACTGGTGTGTGTGGCCTCTAATGGAAAGTGCATCGTACACCTACTGCAGTGAGTGCCCTTTCACTGTACTTTGTTTAGTGTGTTCCAGAAGTAGGACAGTGAGTGCTGCCCTCATTAGAGAGAGGCTGAGTTCAGGGTGGCCTGCTGTATACGTAAATGTGGCTTCACCTCTTACTGGAAGTCACCTTCCCTTCCCTCCCCTTCCCCTCACCTCTCCTCCCCTTCTCTGCCCTTCTCCCTCCTTACCCTCCTCAGGTCACCCACTTCCGCTTTTGTACAAACACACATGGAACAGCAAGAGGAGGAGGAGGAAGAGGATGATGATCAACAAGAGCAGAGGTAAGCTTGCTCTATAGCGGGAGCGATATGACCAGTCAAATATACACACATACGTATGTATACATATGTACGTGCAGTATGTACACACACGCAAACTCACCCACTCACAACACACACACACACACACACACACACACACACACACACACACACACACACACACACACACACACACACACACACACACATGCATAAACAGACAAACAAACAAACAAACACACTGCAGTGTTATAAAGTTAGAGCATATTCAGTAGCTACTGCCAGTACTCCACTGACTACAACACTGCCCATTCACCCTAGCATGTCCCTCTACCTGCTGTCCCCCCCCCCCCTCCTCCCCCTCCTCCTTGTAGATCTCATGCTTCTCCTACCAAAGATGCCCGTTCTGGCTTCCCAAAGAAGATTGCCTCTCTGCTGGCACATGACGGCAGCAGCCCCATCTTCCACGTGGACACCTCCACCAAGGGGAAAACCCCAGAGGAGAGCTTGAAAGTGCTCACTGCTAGCACACAGCATCTTACTGACGAGTACCTCGCCAACCAAGAGAGGGCACTTATTGAAATTAATCAAAAGTGAGTATTCAGTTGCCGTGGAAATCATTGACCAATCAACTGGTGCATTCCTGCATATGTAACTCCATGCCAGTTTATGTGTACGTAACGTACGTCCGTGTGAGTGTTCTCTCCTGGATGTTGTGTTGGTTCAAAGGGAGGCTTGTAGATCCAAACCTCAAGAGCCCTTGAAGCCAGGATGAACAGTTGTATTGACCACTGCAGTATTGAGAATTCTTCAAGGGGGGGGGGGGGGGGGACTGAGGTTCTGAGGTTCCAATTAATATAGGGGCAGTTAAGTGTGGAAACTGAATGTGTGTGGAAAATGAATGTTATGTTTTACCATATTTGAGGGACTTCAGTGGGTGGGCAGGGGGTGGTGGGGAAGTGAGATTTAACCAAGGGAAGAGTGGAAGTGATTTAGTCAAAGGATGGGGGGGGTTAATGGCACTCTCCCTGTGTTACAAGATTGCATGCATCTATTGTGCAGTTTTGCTGTGATATGGTGCATGCGTTACAGATTGTATTACACTGTGTGGAGTGTGGAGTATGTGTCATGATTGGAAGGGCACACGAAGGGGATGACAAATGCACATGAGGGCTTCAATGGGCACCATGGCTTCGGAAAGTGGTTTGTGGTGGGAATGATATGACCCTAACACAGTATTCTCGTGATCGGATATGTACATATCATTGAATTGAACAGCAAGGGGTGTGCAGTGTTTTATCTGAGAAATCAGCAAAAGCCAACAAGATGAGGAATGGCACATCTTTGGCTGTGACACCATCCACTTCCCTCTTAGTTGACAGCTGCTGATGACTTTTCTGTTACCTACTGTAACTGCTAGTAGAATTACTACATCTACAAGACAGGTTATCTTATCAATGAAGGTATTCCCACAGCAAATGCATAATATTATGTACATGTACACGTCTCTATGTAGCTGGGACAGTAGGCACTGTCTTCATTAGAGTGGTGTCCTTATTTCAAGGTTAGTTTGTACACATTTCTCTATTTATGTACTGCAACTAGTAGGCACTGTCCTCATTACAATTAGAGCTATGTCCTGGTGTCTGTTATACGTAAAGGGGCTCCACTGTATGTTACACAGCGACTCAGTGTTACGCATGTTATTCAAACATGTGATCATGCCTTATGAAGCAATGTGTGTGGTGTTTCCATGGTAACAGGATTAAACTGTTGGTCCAGTTCCGTCAGCAGCAGCTGAGTGACCTCCAGGAGGTGAGGGACAGGTTGGATGTGGAGGCACAGCAGGAGAAGAGAGTGAAGCAGAAACTGACGGTATGTGACGTACCAAGGAGCAAGCTGTATGTCGGTTTGTGCATGGCAGTATGGCTTTACAGTACATTCACTGTATGTGTATGTATGTGCATATGAATGCATACAAGCATGTACACACTTCTGCTCCCCATGCCAAGACAATGGACAGTATTTTGTTAGACAATGAAACACCACACATTCTTACATATGTACGTACACATAACAAGCTGTGTTGTGTTCATGCACTTTGTAGTCCTATTGAGCTCAGCCCATCACTATGGCAACTTTTGTCCTTTGTGTGATGTGCATGTGACTGACACACGTGATCTGCATGTGACCTGCATGTGACCTGCATGTGACCTGCACGTGACCTACAAACATTAAGTCCCTGTTTACCTCTTCCACATGCAGAGGGTCCAGATGAAAGGAGATGAGCTCCTTGATCGTTTGAAGCAGGCTGTGTGTGTCTTGTCCTTTCAGTCCCCTGGCCTCTCCAATGAGGAGCAGAAGTTGAGGAAGACGCTTGCAGACATGCAAGTGGACCTGGAGAAACTGACAGCAAGAATGGGCTTGGTACGTATGTATGTAGATATTAGGGAATGTGTACACTCTCATGTACACTGGCACATAGACACAACTCATTTACACGCACCACACACACAGTGACCCACACATACTCACACACACACACACACGCACACACACACACACACACACACACACACACACGCACACACACACACAACACACACACTCACTTTGTTGCATGTCCCTCAGCTGAAAGGCAAATGTAAGACCGTGGGGTATGACCTGGACCAGCCTATAGAGGTACCAACATTGACTGGTGCACAACTCGACTATACCAGGAGTGTACTAAAGGAGCAGTGAGTATTGTGTGTGTGTGTGTGTGTGTGTGTGTGTGTGTGTGTGTGTGTGTGTGTGTGTGTGTGCGCGCGTGCATGTGTGCATGTATGCATGTATGTATTTATGGGATGCCATTTGGGCCATTATCAACCACTTTTGTCTAACGTGGCTACAGTATGTTGGACTGTCAAACAGCTGTATTGTCAAATGAAAGAGATCAAAATGTGGTCGCATGGTTTAGTCCCAGATGGCACCCTGTTTTTTGTGTGTTCAGGCATTATTGGTATTTGAGTTGTCTGTGCCCATCTGTACATGTGGCTCTGCATCAACCCTGCCGGTGTTGTCTCTATCTTGCATCGTTATGCAGGATGACAGCCATTACTGATCTCATTGCTCAGGCCAAAGCCATGCAGTCTTGCTTGTCTGTCAAGATGGAGGACACTGTCTCCTTGCAGCAGGAGCAGCAACAACAGCAAGACCAACAATAGCTGACACACACTCTCTGTTTGTTCAACTTGTTCGCAGGGCTTCCTTAGCACTCCCGAATAAGCGATCACGTGACGTCATGAACTTGCACGTGACTATCTTACCAACCATGCATTAGCCCGAAATGGTGGCCGCGCGAAAGGTGTTGTCTTTCGCCAATAGATAACTGCTTTGTGGCACTGTAGGACGTACTGGCCAATGTTTCCTAGTGTCTCGAAGTAGTCAACAGAATAGACGAGAGATAGACGAAGACTGAGACAATAGTTGGCCCCGAGCGCGCGCCGAAGACATGTCTCTTCACCAGCTCTCTGTCAAGGTGGCCAAACAGGACGCCAGTACAGCTCTCGCTGAAAAGTGAGTCTCTCGCCCACTGTACACGACGCCTTCACTGTCCACTCAGGGAATATTGGCTGTGTACTGTGTCATTCCCAGTAGTAGCCGCTGGTGTAGTTCTGTGTACGTACGTACGTACGTACATGTGTGTGTGTGTGTGTGTTTCTAATGGGCTAGCGCATATTTGTTCCGTGCGTTTGTTTGGCGCAGACTTAGTCATGTCGGAGATGAAACGAGTGGACACAGCGGACGCAGCCCCACTTCCATACCTGGACTGGAGGAAGAGACCATTCGTAAGGTGGTGGTGACCCCTCAGAACTTGGCCGTGTTACTGGAGGTGAGAGGGACGAGTGGGTAGTTTGTGAAGGAACAGAAATGGGCGGTGGTAAAAGGGTGCTGCCATGGTGAAATGTGGTATCCTCCTGTACATCATAGTGTATGTGAAAATGGTTGACTTTGAGTGTGTATGCAGTAGAGACGGCGGGCTTAGTGGTAGTGTTACGTGTGTTGCGTTCATCCCATCTTGTCCCTTTTGTCTTGGACTTGCGCAGGATGGTCGCGTTGTTCGCCTGAAACAGAGCAATTCTGTTGTTGTAGGAGGGGCCAGGACCAAGTCGGAAGAGGGAGAGGCTGCGGAGGAGCACAGCAGGAGTGTGCCTCACTTTGAGAGGGAGAGAGACAGGGCCAGGAGGCTGGTGTCATCCATCTTGTGAGTGGGTGGGAGGGGGTAGTCTAGATCCTCTCTGGCTGCAACTAGGTGTGTGTATATGAATATACTGTACAACAAACATACATGAATGACATGTACCAGTGTTGGTGATGGTATGAATGCGGGAATAGACGAGTGATGAGTGACAGCCAATGCAAGGTACACCATTACTATGTGCACCCATGCCCAGCGGGTGTTTCAGTGTACTGTGAGATAGACGTAGATTCCATAGTACAGTGCTTAGTGAGTTTGTATGTACTACATATATCAGTGCATCAAGTGTGGCGGTAGCACTTTGAGGTGAGGAGGCTATAAGAGTTGTGAGGGAAGCATAGTATTACAAATAGGTCTATACATACAGTATATTTGTATGTACATACAGTATGTACTTGCATGTATGTATTAGGGGTGTTGTTTTGTGTGCCAGGTAAACTGTATAGCAATAGGGTGCTATCCTGGAGTCGTTTGAGGCTGTTGACCACTAACTAGCTGGTGTCTGAGTAGAGGCTTGGCTGACTGCACTGAGTGAGCAGTGGAGTGTGACAGTGGGAGACATACTAATGCCGGGTGTGGGAACTTTAAATATGCTCTTCCTTTGCTTCTGTACCCTCCTTCTGGTCACCCTCTGTTTCCTTCACACAGTCCCTTTACTTTCTTTGTCTGCTAACTTCCCTCTTCTATCCTTTACATGTACCGCTTCCCTTTCCACCCTCTCTCATCACTTTCAAATTTTCTCCCCTCACCTCTCACACTCTCTAGGAGGCCTTATGGCAGCCACTCCATGCGGCACTTTCTCCACCGTGGGGGACATGGGGCTGGTGGGGGACCTGTCCTCCGTAGGTGGGCACAGCCGGTGAATGCAGGGGAAGTCCCCAATGAATTGATTGAACAAGCAGTGGCGGTGCTGCAGGGGAAATCCCGTGATGTCATTATTAGGGAACTGCAAAGAACTGTGAGTGGTGATGAGCTGTCAGTTTGTGTGTATGGTAAATGTGGTCCATGTTGAAGTATGTATGTCACTTGTTCCATTCCCTGCAGAACCTTGATGTGAACATGGCTGTCAATAACTTGCTGAGCAGAGATGATGGTGAACATGAAGATCATGATGAGCCCTTCCAAGGGATGTTCTCTTCAGGTACCATGACCAGACATCACACACACACACACACACACACACACACACATTATTGCATTCTAACCGTCTTTGTCACAAGCACTTTAAAGTGTACTTAGTACTGCTTCACTCTGGTTATGATGGTGATGCCAATCATTACGTATGTGTACAAGTGGAATGATATTTAGCACTTTTACATGGCTTGCGTGTCACTCCATGTCTGAATACTGTGCCATCTGTTCCCTAGAGCTGAGGCATACAGTATTGTACTGTGATGTCATATACAGGTAGCATCAAGCAATGCGTTTTGATGTCATATGTATGTATGTACATATGTCATAATTGTGATGGCATAAACAGGTGTACACATTATGCTAGAGGCACCACCTGTTGCTGTGGTGTAGTGTTAGGCTGTGTGGGCTAATAACGCACACTGGGCAGGGGTAATGGTGCGTGTCCACACTACCAGCCACTGAGTGGTGTTCTCCTCCTCACTTCAGAGGACTTTGTAGTGCTGGGCTCTGGTATCATGGATGAAGCAGACTTTGACCTCCCAGCAGCAGTGCTGAGAAGGGTGAGTGCACACACACACACCTGTGTGTGGTTGTGTGCTGGTGTATGTTTGTATGTGTGTGTGTATTGTATGCATGTCTGTACACAGTTTCTGTGCTTAGGTAGTGCACAGTGTGTAGAGTCACATAAGGCTGTACATACAGTGTGTGTAGCTGTACAATAGCTGTTAGTTTGTGTGGCACATGTAGGACCACCCCAATGCAGTATCCTTCTTGTTTATCATCACTATCCATGTACAGCTGAGGGAAAGAGATCGGGAGATTGAGTTGTGTGAGAGGAGGGGTAGAGAGTCGAGGGCTTCCCTGCGTGACTTGGACCCACTGGGTGCAGCAGGGAGCTCCTCCTCATCTACAGCGGAGCCAGCCCCACCCACAGGCAAGGGGGAGGAGTCGTCCAGCACGGTAGTTTCTGACTTGGAGTGGTGGCCAGGAGACAACAGGTGAGTGTGTTGCATTAGTCCCAGTCCAAATCCAGCTCTATTATGAGTTGAATTCAAGAAAATTTGATAGGCTCAGTTAAGTATGAATGATTGTGTAACATACGTGTACATGTATGCCCAATGTCATACATGTCTCTACCATGCACCTCATTTCTTTCCCCACTCTCCCGTCCTCTCTCCTCTTATGTATGTACACGTATGTAGGTTCACTGCTATTGCATGCACCCACACTTCACTGCTGGCTGTTGATGGCAGGGGCTTCCTCTGCTGTTGGGACTGGGCAGACGCCATGCCCCACCCTTCCACAGAGGTAGGACACGCCCACCCCAGAGCCGTCAAACTGGGCCTGGGTGGAGAGTGTGTTGCCCTGATGGATGCAAGCTATGTCAGAGCTACCATCATGACCACATCAGGAAAGGTAATGTGCACAGCTTAATTACAGCCTCTTTCTCAGACTTTGATAAAAATGAAGGCCTGGTATTATTTGTGCACGTACGTAAATGTGGATGTGATGTAAAATGATGTTGATAAATATTGTCGCACACTTTAGCACCTTGTACCTAGGCCTTCACAGCTGCGGACCGCCAAGGGAGATACAAAATGAGACTTTCCTTCTCCCTGACCCTTCGAAGATCTGGGTACAAGGCTGCATGCACACTAGCCTTGTACCCAGGCCTTCCAGTCTTGGTTCTCCCAGGCGGCGAAGGCCTGGATACCAGACTACATGCACTGCCATACACGTACAGGGTGGGCAGAGTGTGTGTGAAGTTTATATGATGTCATCGCAGCCATTTTGTATCTGCTGCAATACGCACTTGTTGCTGCAAACTGTTCCTTTATTTCTTGTTGAATGGCCTCTCTACAAAGTAGGGTTATGGGCAGACGGTAAAGGAGTGTAATGATAAGGTTCATGTGTGCCAGAGAGTTCTTCTATAGGGCTCCTGCATTGTCATTAGTTGCCAGTGACATGAACATTGTCAAGAGAAGACAAGGGGGACAGTTTTGATTTTGGATCTATATTACTTAAATATTTCCCAATTGGTGTCTGCGAGGATTTAGACCTGTCATGCCAAATTTGGACCCCCCATAATTAGGCCCCCGCGGAACTGAAACAGCAACCGAAATGGTTCTCCCTCTGCTAAATCACCAGTGTCAGCGCGGACTGATGGTCAGATTCGTCATGTACTTGTACCCTGACATCTTTCTCTAGGTTAGGACGCATTCTCAATCGAGGATAACATGTTTTGTTCGATGAAAAGGCGATTTCGCTCATTGGATGGGCGCTTTGGTTAGATTTATAGGCGATTTCGTTTGATGAGTGGACAATTTTGTTCAATGAATAGATGATTTCAGCTGACATGTCTTCGCTGAGCACTCAAGATCTACCATAACAATGAATATTGGGAGACGAAAGGGACTTTGTCACTACGGCAGAAGCAATATGGCAGCCATTTTCTGCCGTTTTTGGCCCGGCGGGACCATTTCGGCGGGGGGAACTTTTACGTCATGACAGACCGCTCAGTACTCAGGCTCTTTGCGCCCTTGAGCTTCGTGCTCTCAATCCCACATACACCTCTTGGACGGCATATAACTACAGTATTACTTGTACACTTGTACAGTTGCTGTCACCCTCCTTCTATTCCCCTCCGACACCACCCCTATGTAGTTTGCCAGCTGGATGGACCCCTCCTTGGAGTTCCATGCCCAACGGCTGGAGCACCCTGCCCAGTCTTACCCTGAACTGCAAGGAGAGACTGTGACTGAGGTTAAGGTGTCAGCTCTCTTCACTGTAGCTGTCACTCAGAGCAAGAAGGCCTTTTGGTGGTAAGGGAAGAAATGGTACTATGTGTATGTGCGGGTGCATGCTGGGGGAGAAGAAATGTATTTCTAGCCATAGCTGAAGGATTGCATGTGATATTCTCCAGCTTAAACTGGCCTTGGCCCCCACATTGTGTTTGTACAATGAAACCTGTCTAAGACAACCACATGTGGTTGTCTTAGACAGGTATCGGTGTGGGCCAGTTATAATTGACCTTTGTGGCTGCCTTACGCAGTGACCTGTCATGCCAAATTTGCCCTCCTCCCCAGAACCAAAACAGCCCAAAACAGGTCGCTAAATTTGGGACCCCTTGGTCCTGTTGGTTCCCCTCAGACCTGCGCACAATAGCTGACATGTGCAAAACCAGTGGTAGACATTGTGAATAAGCTGTATGAAGGTTTCTGGCACAGACTACCTTGTCTTTCTTCTACATACACCACCTCCGTGCCCATCACTATGACTTGAACGGCTCTCTTCCTAGCAGATCACTTCATGTTCTTGTCCATTCTTCTGGGTACTTGTAAGCTAGTCCTTTAGATGCTTTGAACCTTTAGATGCTGCAGAGACGTATGTACGTATGTTGCTTCATCCAATGTCTTGTCTTCTCCTTTACCTGTTTCTCGCGTGTAGCACCTTGTCAACTGAATTTGTTAGGCAAAATGATGATTGCACCGTTGTAGTCGTTGTGTACTCGACTTTCTTTACCATTTTTAATGGTGGTAATGGGAGTGCCTTATTTGACAAGAACTACGTACATTGCCGTTTTAGGCCTGGGGGAACTTTTGTTGCATGGCAGACCATTGTTAATAGGTTCTACTGTTCTCCATCAGAGTTGGCTGATCATGGTGTTGTGTGTGTTTGTTGTTCTTTTAGGGGGTTTCCCCCTGTGTCAGAACTGCGACAGCTGGTTGAAAGGGCAAAGGAACGCAAGAAGAAGCTTCGCACGTCATCCGAGGAACTGATTGTGGAGGGTGCTGAGGTGTGCATGCGATCCTGCCCTCTGTACGAGGCAGGCTCACGAGTTGCTCTGCTGCACAGTGGGCCACCAAAGATTGGACAGCTGGTAAACCCAATGTACAACATTAATGATAACTTCGAGGTGAAGGGGATTGCCAGTGCAGAGGAGAAGAGAGAGACAGTGGAGAAACCAACTCTTGGTAAGTGTGTGTGTGTGTGGTGTGTCTGAGGGCAATTGTGTGTATATTATGCACTGCTTTGCCTTGTGCCAATGGAGGCCCCACCCGGTGTGGGTGTGCTCTGTGACTGGTTTCACTAACAGGCAGTGCCACATCAACGAGTACTCCCCTCTCCACTCGGGCTGGTCACACCCACGACTGGAGCATGACCAGGCTGAACTAATAGGTGGAGTACAGACCTAGGCTGTCTCAGTTAGCTGATTGTGGGTGTGGGTGTGTATTCACCTAGCCATAGTTTTTATTGCTTTAGTTATCTTCCTGTGCCCCACCATTGTCAGGTGTCAAGCGAAGGCACAGTGACCAGGATGATGGCAGTGACTACAGTGACTATGAAGTGCCGGCGGGTCAGCAGGCCCCCACACTTCAGCCGGCTGCCACCACACCATATGACTTTGCTATTGAGACATGGCAGGCTTGCAACTGTATCTTTCTGGAGGACAGTGGGATGTGTGGCCCAGTGGGGCGAGTGGTGAAGGTAGATGGTCGCTATGCAGCAGTTGTCTACAACAACAGGGATAGATCCTCTTCGTCAGATGTCCTTGCAAGCTGCCGGCTGCTCAGAAAGGATGATCTAATGGTACGTAGGTTGGTAGGGTGGGGTGGGCAGAGCTGGGGGTGTGTAGGCTGGGATATTGTGAGGTTACTGTATGTAGGAGATGTGATGAACTATGAATGTCCTGTCCTTGTACAGGAAACGGCATACGTACTTGTATGTATGTACATATGTATATGTGGTGCGTGTACAGTGAAAAGTCACAATTGCTTTCTTTGTGTGGCTGTTCTTTATTCAGACTTCCCAGGAGGCCAAGCTCAACCACTCACATCTCTGCTATCAGGACTCCCCAAAGCGCATTGCCTTCCCCTCAGACTGTAAGATCCTAGGACTCACTGCACACCGCTATGGTGTGTTTGCAGTTGTCTCATCTGGTAACATTCTGCGGGTTGGACGAGTGGACATGTTGACAGGGAAGGTGTCAGATGGAGGGAAATTCCCTGACACACAGGCTCAGCATTTTGCCAAACAGCAATCCTGCACCCTTTATAAGCTGGTATGCCGATATGCTCCTATCATTTGTGTGGACTGTGTATGGCACACTGTAAATGGTTAAATAGTTCTGAAAAAGTGGTCAGAATTAGAAATAATGTTTACATTCATTTTGTGCATATCTTGTCACATACTGTACGGTATGTGACAATATAACATTAGCGTTTTATTTGTAGAACAACAGTACAGAACCGAACAACATTTTCCATAGTATGGAACACCATACCGTTTAGATGAAACAGGTGGATAGTTCCAGAATGATTCTGTGGGTTTCACAAACGATTGAGGATGACTTAGACCTGAATAAATTGATCATGTAAGATTGTGCGCCGGTGAGAAACTCCATCGACTACAATTGTTGTCACTGGTGTGCTGCACTATCATGCTCATCCAATTACTGCTGCTACTTTGCACTTCCCGTTGCTGATCCTTCACGCCTTATTGTTGGTGCTCATCTCATTGCTGCTGTTTCTGCTTCATGTGAGCCAACTCACCTGGGACAACTGATGCTGAGAATGATTCTGCTGCATCAAGTGAAAGTTAATGAGTGCCTCTACCCATAGCCAAACTGTCCTGCCGTACGTATGGACAGACAGCAAATTGCCGGTGGCTCATGCTTTATTCCAGCAAGGTGAAAAATGGGCTGCCTCTTTTAGCTGCTGTGCCTCTTTGTCACTTGTGTGTTACCGTAAGACCGGCAATTCCATCCCAATGCAAGCCTTTTGAACTGAGCCCTGTTGTACCGTAGCCCCTATCTGCCAGGTCCTGTTCTGGACGATGAAAGTACGTACATTTTACGCAAGAACGAAATAAATGGAAAGGACGGACTGAAGAAAGGTTAACATTATATTGTCACATAAATTGCTCTGAAAAGTATGGTCAGAATTACAATAAATGATTACATTCATTTTGCATATTGTCACATACTGTATGTCCATACTAACTTGCAATATACTTACTTTCATATGTATCAGATCTTCCTGACATAGTGGATTTATGTTCAAAACATGCAAATTTTGGCATGTCACATGGCATCATTGTATCACAGTTCATGTCATCATGTCACATCTGTATTCTTCATGTGGTCTCTTACAGCCTAGTCAGAGCAATGAGTACCTGCTTCGTGATGAGCTGGGTGGGTTGTATGTTCTCTCAGAGAGGAGCAGGAACAGAGGGCTCAAGGACATTGTGCATTTTGTGAGTGATTTAGCACCACACTGCCCATACGTATGTATGTAGGTCTGGCTACAGGCATGTAGTGTACGTACATCCAGTTTTGGTGTGTGTTGACAGAGTAGAGGTTCCGTCCCATGTGGGTAGTGGCAGACATTGTTACAGTATGTACATGGCACAGTGTCAGCATTGGAGCATCTTAGTTGAGCCACAGTACATATTACTCGGTACTGTTCCTTTGTGATTCCCTTTTAGAAGTTGCCTCCAGTACAGAGTGTGGCCATCAGTGCCACAGGGGCCTCCTCCCTCACAGCACTAGTGGCCCTCCAGAGGCAGAACCTCATGCCACACCTTCTGCAGGGAGAGGTGGGACGGTTTGCACAACGTCTTGAGGAAGCCTGTCAGATTCCTGAGGCTGCTGGTTGGCTCACTGAAGTTCTGAGTGGAGGCAATAACATCCTCCATGTTTTAGCAGACATTTCAGCTCCCACACCTTCAGTGCCAGGAGGAGGAGACAGCCAGTCGAAGCGGCACAACTCAGCGAGCATGAGGGAGCTGTTCCGCCGTGCCAGTCGTATGGCCAACTCCTCTGCCTCCTCCTCCTCTCCTCTTATCCCCCTCTCCTCCTTGGAATATCTTCATCACAGCTCCAGTGATGAGGGAGAAGGAGAGGGAGAGAGTGACGGTTTGCTACGCTGCATAAAGATGATCCAGGATGCCGCTTCTGTTAATCCAGGGATGTTTCTGCCCCTCATGCAAGCAAGGTGTGTAGAAAGTATAACACAGTGCAGTGTGCATTATGATTGTGAAAAGTTGGTCTGACATAATGTCAGACCAACCCAAGTTTTGATCAGACATGACCTGCACTCGGTCAGATTATGTCAGATCTCGATCTTTGGTCGCGTTCAACTATGATTTCCATTTGTTAAAGGTAGTCACGGTGACGTTTCTCTACTTAGAGCTTGTAGCAGAAGCACTATCAGCTGCTCTCTTTTGGCCAGACATGGCTAGATTGCATTCGCTGGGTGCAATGGTTCCGTCTTTGTTCCATTCACCACAAGGGGGCCACGTGCAAGTGCTAGTACTATAATTTATATTAGAGAGATTAAAATTTCGATTTTTGGGCGAACGCGTAACTTGTAGCGTGTGGGAAAGTCACATGTGTGACTGCAAACCACAAGCCACAGGTATGCACTACACGTTTATAACCTGTAGACCAGCTTCTACGCGTAGGCGAATTACCTGTGTGTGTACTTGGCGGATAGCACAGCGTTCCCACATATGGTCTTTCTTATGGTACAGCCCAATGTCTGCTCCGACCCTTTGATCGAAGAAAGCTTTTAGATGCATTCTGCAACTTGTTAAGCTGTTTTTTTAAAGAAGACTTGGAACGTGCCTCCATTTTGGTGGCCAAAAGTGAAGCACTCCCTGGCTCTTGCCTGTGAAGTGATATCCTGCCGCCAAGCAAGCTTCAAGACTGGGTGGATATTACGACACCATGATTTTGGAGCGAAAAGGAGTTTCGTTCGACGGGGACCTTGGGCGTGTGCAAGGCATTCCAGAAAAACTTGAAATGGCCTCCTTGCCGCTGCTGTCTCCACTTTTATTGTATAGGAAGACTTGCAACTTGTCTTCTACATCTCATCTGCAAGAGATACTCCTCTGTTAGCTTTATAAGCCAAGTAACCGAATTGCTGAAGGCGTTACAGGTTACGCGTGTGGGACGCTTTTAATCGCATGAAAAGGTGACCTGTAAACGCCTAACCGCGGTTAGAGGTTACGCGTCACGCGTTATAGGAAATATTAATCTCTATTATAAATTGCGCGTTACCACCTATACCAATGAAATGGCTGTTAAATAAAATGGCGTACTACAGCGGCGGAAACTTCCTTGGGTCGTCAAACGTAGAAGTTGCTCCTAGCGAATGCAACCTAGCCACGTCTAGCTCAAAATGGCTGATATTGCTCCTAGTACAAGCTTTAAAAAGAAGACTGTCACTGTCACTACCTTCAACAAGTGGAGGGAGTCTCACAGATAAACCAGTCGGCCATTATGTCTGCACAGAGCGATTACTGGTCGGCCATGGCCACAACTTGCACGTAAAATGGCCGATGGCTGACTGCTATAATGCACACTGTACACTATTGCATTGTGTGCTGTGTTGTCCCATGTCTGAATACAGCATGAGCCTTGATTGGTGAACTATACCTATGTATGCACACAGTGTCTGTGACTGAGCTGCCTGTGCAATATAATGTGCTGGGTGCACTCACTCTTTGTATTTGCACCCTTGTTTGGTACAGTGAAACCTCCTTATAAGGACACCTCTCTGATGAGGACAGTACATTACTGCTGGGCACCTGACTGTCTCAGCTGAAATTGCCTTTCACACGCTGCACTGACTTGTGCAATAGTCATAAGATGTATCCACTGTGTATGCTAACTCAGTGTGTCTATTTCCCCCTCTCTCCTCCTTTCTTGCAGGAACTTATTTGGGATGACCCCCTTCATGTTTGCCGTCTATCGCCGTTCATACCACATGGCCATTGAGCTTTTCCAGCTTGCCACATCCCTCACTGACCAGCAGTCTGTGCTCCTGTCTGCTGTCTGCCCTCCAGACAGCCACCCAGATGACTCCCCACTCATCATGCTGTGCCGCAACGACAGCTGCTCCTTCACCTGGACGGGCGAGGAACACATCAACCAGGACATCTTTGAGTGCCGGACCTGTGACATTGTAGACAGCTACTGTTGCTGCACTGAATGTGCCTATACCTGTCATCGGGGCCATGATTGCTCGTGAGTGATAGAGGAAGTGCACCAGGGTTGCTAATAGCATCATTTAGTGTGTGTCAGTGTGTCTATAGAGCAGAGCTTGGACAGGGATACGACGCTCACACAGCTGTCTGCGGCCCTAGTTGACTTGCTGCTATTCTTGCCTCCATTTTTATTTGGCAGAGTGACGTCAGTATTTAAAAATGGAAGCAGGGCTCCGCGCCGCGGTAGCCCAGTAGACGAGCGCATGGTTGTCTGGTAGCTTCAGTGTAGCTTTCGACGTAGACTGTAGACTCATCCTTCAGCTGCGTAGATGATATACTGTTCCTGACAAGATGTACTGCGCCTGTGCACTGTCAACTTTTTAATAAGATGTACTGTAAGTTATGTTGCTGTGCACAGCTACACCATTGTCTGGTGCTTGTGTGTGTCTGTGTCTGCAGGTTCAAGAAGGCCCTCCCCACTGCGTACTGTGATTGCTGGCAGAAGTGCAAGTGCAGCTCGTTGGCTCAGGGGAGCACCTCCCAGCGGAAAAGGCTGCTGCAGCTGCTCTTGATGCGCACCACCCTAACCTCCCGGCCCAATGCACGCGGTGAAAATGTGGTTGCCATGTTGGTGAACACAGTGGCACGGCAGTCAAAGGAGCAGGCCATGTGGCGGCTGGCACCAAAGAGGCGTGGAGCCAGGTCCAGGGGCAAACCAGACCTCCCTGCTCATGACCTCAGTCCGCCATCTTTTGCGACCGTAGCCCTCAGACTGTGCTGTGAGAGATGGGAGTGGCTGAAAGCATGTCTGTCATCAGGGCTTGAGGAACACCTCACTCCTCTGTCAAGTGAGGGAGCTCAGGATGCTTTACGACAGAGCAGCAACAATGTCAGCTTGGTGGACATCTTCAAGTCCCATGCATCTACTACCCAGCTGGACAACTTCACTTACAACCTAATGGCCAAGCTACCTGCAGAGGTATAGCCTGCACATTGACATGTACAGTATGTGGCAATGCAACATTAAAATGTTTGTTTATAGAAAATTGATACAGAACAGAATGACCTACTCCGTAGAATGGAATAATGTACCATTTAGACGAAATGGACGGACAGTTCCAGAGCGATTCTGTGGGTTATGCAAAGTGATTAAGGACAATTCGGTGC
The DNA here is from genome assembly GCA_964019415.1 of Ianthella basta. NCBI lineage: Eukaryota > Metazoa > Porifera > Demospongiae > Verongiida > Ianthellidae > Ianthella > Ianthella basta. The sequence continues at coordinate 4,640,453 of OZ025885.1, read as the reverse complement.
CTAACAATTACATACAACTGCGTGCCGGCAAGAGATTCAATTGACTACAATTTTTGTTGTCACTGGTGTGCTGCTCTATTGTGCTCGCGCCATTACTGCTACTTCTCAGCATTTTCAATTGCTGCTACTTTGCGCTCCCTGTTGCTGTTATTCCTTCGTACGCTATTGTTGCTATTCCTCAAGAGCCTCATTGCTGCTGCTTCTCCTTCACATGGAACGTCTCACCCAAGACAGAGACACTGAGAGTGACTCTGCTGTGATAAGCGAAAGTTAGTGAGTGCCTCTACCCATAACCTAACTGTCCTGCTGTACGTATGTACAGGCAGCAATAAGTCGGTGGCATGTGCTCTATTCCAGTGTGATGGAGATTGGGCTGTCTCTTTTAGCTGCTGTGCCTCTCTGTCTCTGCCTCTTGTGTTTTTTGGCTTTCTGTACTGTTCTGCAAAGGACAATAAAAGTATTATTTAACAGCAAAATAGACAGAAAGGACGGACATAAATCTGGTCCATCCTTTATGTAGAAACAGAGTGGAATGAAACAGAACCTTAATGTTGTGTTGTCACATACCGTATGTATGCATGTATATCTACTAAACGAGTGTAAAACATTGTGGGGGTGAGCGGGAGTATATATGCATGCAGGGACATGTTGGTAACGAAGTAGTGACTGTGACAGCAGGATTAGCATTAAGGTGTGCCATGCAATGTCAGACTGCGTAACTGCAAGTGCACTGGACTGTGACAGCAGGATTAGCATTAATGTGTACCATGCAATGTCAGACTGCGTAACTGCAAGTGCACTATATATGCAGGGAGTACACCGACGCAATTAAAGGTACGTATTAAACATGGCTACAGCAAGCAAGGATGAGCAAGAGAAGGTAGCTGAATGGTAGCAAGCTGCAGCACACTTCTAACCCGGCCCGTGCAGTCCTTGTAGTGGCAAGTGGTCCAGTGCACCCTCACTCACCATCCTGACAGGTGCGCCGTCCAGCGTTATTAAGCGTAAATATGCAAAGCTTTACTGGACCGATGCAACTTTAGCGACAACGAGCAAGAGAACCATCAAACGACAGCCCACTTTGCGTCTGTGCCACTTAGTCCTTGTGTAGCCGGCCGAAGCTGTATCTGTGCTTCAGTTTCTGCTTGCCGGCCGCACTCTCTGGCCTTGCCTGGCCTTGGCTAGCCGAAGCTGTACCTGCTGTGCGTGGGGCCTTTTGTGCTGTACACTATATGTGTGTGTCTTGTGTATAAAATCCTGCCTGACAGGGCAACAGTAATGCTTGTACAAAGAATGCATACTGGTATAAATGACATTTGGCTGCCATATATACCACACAGGTAAAGCAGATGCTGCACAAATAGGAGAGGTGCGGTGTGTGTCGTGTGTAGCTACCTCAGTACCCTGTGCACAAATGTGTTGCAGTCCCCCAGTGTGCCCAAAATATGCTAAAACATTCCGCCCTATGGCCCGAAATGGCACGAACAAACAAACCAACAAAATAAGCCCCACCCAGAGTGCTGAGTTGAGCTACCTACCGATTTGTGTAGGGGGAGAGCGAAGCGAGCCCCCAATAATCACAAGAGCAGCATAGGATAATAGTGTAGGGCCATAAATAGGGCTTTCCAAGCAACATTTAGTTACTACCTATAACATGCAGTGTGTGGCTTGTGGTCATGTGATGTTTCTTCCTGCTGCAGTATCTACACACCCCTCTCAGTACAATGGTATATGCAGTGGAGAAGCAAGAAGCAGGGGCAGAAGAGCTGGTATCTCGATTCCTCCGTTCAGTGGTACGGGTTTTCACACTCTGCAGCCTAGACCCCTGCAGCACCCAGCCTGTGGCCAACCCCAGGAAGAAGTGAGTTAGCTGACTCCATTTCTCTCTGTATGGGCGCTTTTGTAATGTACGGTGGTGGGCTGTGACAGCAGCAAATATATAAGGGTGCCTTCGACGCCCTAAAAACACAGGAATGAAGTAAAGTCAGTTGTATGAGATTTCCAGAACAAATCACGTAAAGGATGCCTTCTAGACACCGAACACTGTCCTGGTTCTGCGGAAAAAATGCCGTAGAAGATCCGCACAAAGCTGCTCCGTTGAGCAATTTCTTTGTATTTAGAATAGGTTTGGCTGAATGCTCCCAAAAGTGTTTAAAATTCCCTTCCACTTCTGTTTTGTGCATCGAAGACCATCTTCTCCAAGAACGAGCACTTTCCGGACCTCCGCATCACCATGTCACGACCACAACAAAAACTGCTGGCTGTGCACTATTTTGAATTCTGTTTTCCTCTCATCTCATTGGTCAGCTGCTTGCCAAACGGCACGCAGTTGCTTGCCTTAAGCGTATTCTGACGTCAGCTAGGTGTCTAATGATGCAATTGGTGCCATTTCTGCATCCACACAACCTGTGACGTAATGTAGATGCTTACAGAATGCAAATGATGTCGACCCTGGAGTGACGATTTTCTCTAGCTCTCGATTATACTAGTGAATGTTTGTTCCTGTTGTGCACTCACCTTACAGTATAACATATATAGTACGGTAGGTCGGTTCATAGACTCTATATACGCACGACCTCTGTGCTCATATTCACCTCAGTGCTTTGTGCCTCAGTAGATATACACTGTACAAGCGCCATGGTCGTACAATATATATTGGCTATCAACCTCCCTGCCGTGCTACATATATTACATAGATTGCATCATTGCATTGACATTGCCCATCTTTTTACATAGCTGCATAGTTCCATTCCACTGGGACACTGTTACTTTTGTTTGTAAGCTCAGAGCTGTTTCACACTTGTTCTCTCCATCCCTCTGTAGGCCTCCTTCTGTGAGTGCTGTTGAGCATGCGAAAATAATCTTTGCAGCACTGGCACCACTTGCAGTTGGGGAGATTGTTGACATGGCAACTAGCCTGGTAGAACCAGTTACCATGGGAACATGCCGCTCCCTTACACTGACTCTTGGAGCTGAGAAGGAACGTTTCTCAAAGGCAATCGAGGATTTGTTTACCCTTCCTCCTCCTAGTCTCCTTCGTACTCCTGCCCACCTCACACCTCCACCCACAAGCTCACCGGAGCCGCCACCTCCAACTCCTCCCCCTCCTCCAACAATACCTCCTGAGTTTGACGTGGAAAGTGATGGTGACGAGGAGGGTGACATTGGAAATGACAGTGATGTGTCGCTGTCTGAGTATGATGATGCTGACAGTTTTCATGATGAAGATGAATGGGAAATGATGGAAACTGGCGTGCACGACCCTCAACCACCACCTGCCCATTCTGAGACAACAGTGGGCCAGTCAGCCCCTTCGGTTGTTGATAGCAACCACTGGGCCATCCCACGGCGTAGTGAGACTGCCCCTGCTGTTAGCACAATCACTCCTCAACGTCCCACTGGTGCAGTCCGGACAGTGGAAGTGCCACAGACAGCTGCCATGCTGCTTGCCAAGAGTTTCAGCACTCTTCTTCGCATCCTGACTGCCCTGCTGAACCGATCGCTGCCCTCCCTCAGTACATCTTTAAAGGTCGAAGGTGGCACTGACACTCTGGCCATCTGGTCCAAGATGGAGGGAGTAGTCAGGTGGCTCACACACGTTCTTGACACCACTGAGAAGCAGCTCAGGCTCGGCAATGCTGTTCGCATCCTTACAAAATCTTCCTATGCAAAGCCATCTTTGCTCACAGCAGCAGCACCCCCTCCATCTGGCTCAGTGCCCGACGACCACCTTGTGTTGCTCTCTCTTGCCTATCGCACCTCTGGACTCACATCGGTAGACCCTTCAGTAGCAGCGGCCCAGAACAGTGCACAGAGAGACTGTCTCAGCTACCTCAACTCACTCATGCACTGGAAGAAAGGGGACCATGGGGGCCACCTGCCGGCTGTGGATGTAGGAGAGATGGAACATGTTGCTCTCATCTTGGAGGGCTTCCTTCACCTCCTCTACCACCTGCCTACCAAGAGCACCCCAGTGTCACAGGAGGGGGCCAGTGAGGAGTCCTGCTCACCCAACACCTATTTCTGCCGTTCTCAGAGTGTATCCTGTCTCAGCATGCCCCCGCTATCCCCCTTTGAGCCGCTGCAGATGTCCCTCCCCCTGGCTGACAAGCCCCACCTTCTTCAGCCCAGTGCAACGAAGCGAGACTTATTTGGAGGGAGCCAGACTACCCTAGAGGTGTGGCCCAAGTGCGGAGTTGAGTTACCAGCACACATGCAGCCAATAGCCCAGCCTCTGTGTGTTCCAGCGGGTGAGGATCAACACCTTCAGGATGCTGCTGTAGTCGAGCCTCTACCAAGCTGTGTGGTGGCAGGGCTGAAGAGTAGCCAGCTGGCAGCCAGCGTGATGCTTGGGCGCTGGAGCTCCTGTATTGAGTTGTTCATGGAGGTGTTTGGGGAGAGGTTGACCCACCTGCCAAACTCCCTATTTGGAGACTATGGGAGCTACAAGGAGAGAGAAAAGAAGTTTAGGAAGGAAATGGAAGGTCTGAGGGCACAGGGTGTGGTACCCAACTTTGCACTGGAGGTGGGTTTTGCATTGTAGTGTAATTTAACAAATGGACCATGCATAGTGGGTGGTGATACAATCAGTGTGGTTTGGTTGTCCCATTATCGTGAAACAACTGGAACTTTGCAACATGCTATAGTGATGTGACATTAAGTGGGTCATTGTGTATGGTGTATCTGATTGGTCAGTTTGTGCTTCCAGTTTAATGTATTGTGGGACAAATTACTTAAAACAGCCTGACAGTGTGCATACATACTTATGTGTGTATGTACTTGTAGGAGTGTCTGTACATGTGTATAGTTCATCTGTCCTTTTGTTGCCCACTTCCTGTTGTGAGAGCAGGTTGATCGCAACTCTGAGCGTCTCCTGGAGCAGACCATTCGTGAGGTGAATGCAGAGTTTGAGATGATGCAGCGCAAGTATCCTAGTGTCCGCTACTGGCAGCCTGGAGGGATGGAAGTGACCTTCTGCAATGAGCCAGGAGAGGGGGCTGGTGTCAGAAGGAGCTTCTTCACTGCCATTGCTGAGGTAAGGGGAGAGGATGCCTCTGTGTAGATGTTTGTACTATATCATGTACTGTATGTCTGTTGTATGTTGTATGTTGTGTGCGTAGCATGTACGTACGTATGTGTGTTGCATGGTGGTACTGATGGGTTCCATTGTTGTAGGTTGTCCTGTCCCAAGAGAGCCAAATGCCTCACATCCTGGACACCATTGAAAGGTATGCTCACTACTGACAGTACTGGTGTATGTGAATGAATGTACAGTAGGTGTGGGTGTGGAGGGTAGTCTCACGCGCCAGCCCCTATTTCCCTTATTGCACAATCACGGAGAAATCGAGTCTAGTCAGACTTGACCGGTTCTTCGGTCGCCATGGAATGTGTGGAATGTGTGACGTCATCAAAGCCACTTTAGAGCTTTGGATTATACTGCCAGCAGGACCAGAAGCAGCCACAGCGAACTACTCAGCGTTGTAGGAAAGAAGCGTTTGTGGATATTGCTGTTGATTTCGCCAGTACACAAAATTGTCAGGTGTCATGCGTGGCTGTTAGAGGAGTCAAACTGGACGGTACATGTAAGTGAGAGAGCTGCTCGTCTGCCAAAGGGTCACAATGAACTGGAACGCATCCTCAATGAGTGAATAGTGGAAGTTGTAGCTCGTTGGAGCTGTGTCCCACTACACTGTAACTCTTTACCCGACGTGCAGCTCTGTCACCGGGCTAAAGTACCTATTTCTGTCTCGCCGCTCTTTATGGACTCACTCCAGCACGCCGAACCCAGAATCAGGAGTACACAACCCCCCGAAGAAGTGGAAAACCTACTTTCTGAAGAGCAGCATGCTTCCTTGTCCAAGATCAAAGGAGTTTGTTAACCGCAAACACTTTTCTGCAATCTGATTGGTCTACTCAAATTCCAGTAGAGATCCAAAGAACATGTCAAGTCTGACCAGACCCTATTCTATGCGTGATTGCACAATAATAGGGGCTGGCGTGCAAGACTGGAGGGGGGGGGGGGGGGGGGGGGATGTTATACTGACCAGTTGTTGATACTCAAGCTCCAGATTATCAATACTGTACTGTAATTGCGTCACTGCCCTTCTTGCACTCCCCACACTGCAGCATCCTCAAGGGTGAACCCAACACACGCAGCCTCTTTTACCAGCCAGGCAAGCCAGGGTTCTTTGCCATCAGATATGGCTCAGTCACACCTCAGAGGAAGAGTGCCTACCAGTGCATTGGAAGGTGAGAATGTGTGTGCTAGATACACACACACTGTTGAACCACGTAATAGTTAAATGCTGACCAAGAGGTGTCTCTGAGATTTAGAGCACAAGGCACTCGGGCGTGAAGCGCCCGAGTGCCGAGTGGTCTAAATCTTCAGAGACACCGATTGGTCAGCATTTAAGTGTTATAGATCCCAAATGATTGGGTAAGGAGCAGGCAGTGAATCAGTTTACGTACTCGTCCTTGTGTCATCACGCATCTACCGGAAGTAGTTAGCTATTCCTCAATGGCGGAGAAAACGTTGTGTGATTCGGGTCTAAAGTTGGGTTGTTCATCTTGCAACGGACGTTTCCTACAGGTTGGCAGTGGTTGCGGCATGTCAGCTAAGTGTAAGCTTACTCACTGTCAGCCACGTCAGCCACAGCGTTTCCCAGAGCCGTGTATGTAGCTACCAAAGCCTGTTCCCCGCATACCTTGTAACCAGCTGCATTTCCAATTTCTTGGCTTTGGTTCGTAGCCAGATTGTTGCTGTACCCTATTTATCAATGAAACAAGTAAGCTGGGCGACCTATGCATCGTATTGTATGTTATGGCGCCACAATTGTTATCACAGCTGCAGTTCTCTTCAGCTGCAGGGATCTACAGGATTTAGACACCTGGTATCTAAATGATTTAGATCCCGCGCGAAATACAAGAGAAAGTCTATGAGTTTTAGAAACATCGCTTAGAACGCCTGTTACCATGGTAACGGGATCTATACACTGATAGATGCATACTATGGTACAGTGCATAGAAAACATTGTCGCTAAAAGGTTAAACATTGGACGTTAGCGAGTAATGGTTTATAGCTGTTACTTAAGGACGGTGATAATTGTAGGTGGAGCTCAGTGTTCAGTGCTGGAGAAAGGAAGAATGGCCTTATCAGCGTACATATTGCAAGCAGCAGATTGCACAACTGTCAGTTTACATGAAGGCCTGCTGCAGCGGACGCAACAGTATGCCATTTGAGGGTTACTTCATACCTCGCTAAGGGCATTACATAACCAATACAATGGCATGTCTTGTAGCACTGGAAGATAAACCAACAGCTGCAGTGCCTTCAATGATCAATTTCATCAAATTCTTTTTATACGTCAGTTGCACATGTATACAAATATAGGTACGCAACCGATACCTTTTAATGGTTAACTGGCACCCGCTTGCTGGAAATATTCACAGGTAAAAGAAAGCAAACGACGAAATGTGCTAAATGAAACACGGAATTATCGTTATGTTTTCTATGCACCATGCTGTTTTCCATTACACTCAACTGCGTACACACTCCTTCCCTTTATCCACTACAGACTAATTGCACTAAGCCTGCTCCACTGTGAGTTGTTCCCCTTGAAGCTCTGTCGTCATGTCATCAAGTACCTCATGGGCCGACCAGTAAGTGACCCTGTGTGCAGGTGGTAGTGTATTATATGCATTGTAGGAAGTCACCCCTTTTCATGTTTGTCACTCCTCTTTTATTGTTGTTGTTGTTGTTGTTGTTGTTGTTGTGTGTGTATACAGATCCACTGGCATGACTTTGCCTTCTATGACCCTGTGATGTATGACAGTCTGCGTCAGTTGATAGTGGAGGCCCAGAAGCCCTCAGGGGTACAGCACCTTGAGGGACTGCATCTGACCTTCCAGGTGCAGCTACGGGAGGAGGAAGGGGGCGGGATCCATGATTTGTGCATTAACGGTGGGGGCAGACCCGTCACCCCTGACAACGTGTTTGAGTATGTTCAGAAGTACACCTTGCTGAGGATGGTCACCTGGTGTGAGCTCATGTTGAAGGTAAGCATAGTCTGCTTGAAGGAGAGGGTAGTGTGTGTGTGTGCGCGTGTGTGTGTGTGTGCGTGTGTGTGTGTGTGTATGTACAGTATGTGACAATATAATGTTAACGTTTCGTTTTTAGAAAATGATGGAAAAACGGCGCGTCCCGTCTTGCGGAATGGAAGAGAACGATGAATAAAACAATACGGAACGGTAGCATTATCATTGCACAACTTCTCCGGAACGATTTGGCAGGTGAATAAAACGATTGAGAGATGATTTTGCGGCAAAAACAATAGGGAGACAGTTCATGCGTTGGCGCATACGTTCATAGTGCAGAATTCGCTGCCTCTTATAACTGCTGCATACTTCGGTCACATGTCTAATACTACGAATCCGCGCCAAACTGTTTCGACTGCTTCTATATAATCGCTCCGTACGTCCTCGAATTGTTTCGTTCCAAAACTGTTCCGCCGCATGTGTTCGTTTTGCGTACTTTAGAAACGTTTTCTTCTCCAAAAGAAAACGGAAGGGAACGAAACAGAACGGAATAGAGAACGGTGTAATATACGGAATGGAACGAAATGAAACAAAACGAAACGAAACGTTAACATCATATTGTCACATACTGTATGTGCATGCGAGCATACAGTACATGGCAACATTAACGTTCCGTTTTATAAAACAAACGGAACGTCCGTTTTTATAGAACACTGGAAAAATGCACAGTACCGTCGGTCAAATCAAATGAAAGAAGTACGCAACGGTTCCAGACAGTTCAATACAACAATATTGCCGTGCATTAGTGGTGCCAGTAGGAGAATACGACGTCTGCAAGTGCTGCTGTGGTCACTCCTCATCAGACAAGCTTGGTGAATGTGTGTGAAGTCGTTTTGCCAGCGCCTAATTGATTGAGACCCACTGAACTGTTTCGTTCTAATGCACCGTAGAACGGTCAATTCGTTCATTATAAATGAAACAAAACAGAACGTTAACATTATATTGTTACATGCTGTAAGTGAACACCATATGCATGTGTACGAAGGTTTGCTGGATATTTATTTCTCAAATCCTAATCAGTTTAAGAACCTGCGTATTAGTCGGTATGGACCAATACCTGTCCCAATCACTATATGAACCTACATGCATATTGGCCTGTATGAACCATTACCTGTTGGTTCCAATTTTCAGGAGATGCAGCAGGGAGTGAATGATGTCCTCCCCAGCTCTGCCTTTGACAACCTCACTGCAGAGGACCTGCACCTGCTCATGAATGGGTCACCTGTGGTGGACGTGGAGGTGCTCAAGAAGATAACGTCGTTCATGGATGAATCCCGTGAGGTTCACATGGCATAGTGTGCCATTATTGCAGAAGTGTTCCAGTGTATGTACTACCTTTTGTGCATGCTTGTTGTTTGTGTTGTCACCCTCTCCCCTTGCACCTCATGAACTGGTCTGCTGGTACACTGTGTCCCTCCTCTCCCCTCCCCCCCCCCCCCCCCCCCCCACAGACCAGCCAGCCGAGTCAGTGACCAGGTTCAAGCAGTGGTTCTGGTCTGTTGTGGAGAAGATGTCCAATGAGGAGAAACATGACCTGGTGAGACAGAGAGAGATGGGACCACTTGTTAGTACTGACATGTTGGTGGGCACTGTTAGACCGCACAGTGGGAAGTGGGGTTGCTATGGTGTATGTTTGGTGGTAGCCTAAACAGCTGAGAGTCTGTCTATCAGACAGACTGACTGACACAGTGCACTGCCTCAAACTGAACTATGTCATTTGCACCTCAAAGGTGGATTGTGACCTATATAGCTACCCATGTACCCCTACCTCCTGTCACTGCAGATCAACTTCTGGACCTCCTCCCCCTCCATGCCGGCTGATCCCCAGTCCTACCAGCCACAGCCCAGCATCACTGTCCGCCCTGCGGATGAGGTCCACCTCCCCACAGCCAACACATGCATCTCCAGACTATACCTGCCAATGTACTCCTCAAAACATCTGCTCAGAACAAAACTGTTGCAAGCAATCACAACCAAAGTGTTTGGGTTTGTGTAGTTCTATTTACTGTGGCCAACTCACATGCATGTGCACTTGGCTAAGGCCATCATTGATCATGAAGAGTTACAAGTTGCAAAAGTAGTGACCTGTGTGTGGAGATATCTGACTCTATAGTTTGTCAAAATTGCATGTGCTATCAGACACGGCAGGTTAAAACGGAAAGCCGACCGGAATAGGAAACGAAACGAAACGGAGGATCGAATAAAATGGCGGCCAGCGTGCGCGATTACGGTTTGGTTACCAGACGCGCGCAGCTCAGTCAGCAGTGTTAGCCATCCGGGCCTCTTAGTTGAACCGTCCTTAACTATTGCCACGCCCGCGCGCGCCCTTAGGGAATGGAGGGCTTCCTGTCTCCTTCCCCCAAGCGGTAACCAGCAGACAGTTGACAGCTGTAGTTCTCCATCAAGGAATTTATAAGCTACCGAGCGATGGCGACCGTACCAGCTCAGACGGCAGTATTAGCTATAGGCAATGGCTAGATCTAGGGTCTCTTGGATCTAGCCAACTCCGTATAATTATATAATATCTACCAGTAGTGTGGGATCGAGGCAAGAGTGAGGTGCCTGCAGTTTTGGTATAAGGTATATTGACAAGTGTAAGATATATGAAGGCACACTGTTGAGGAACGTCGTGTTGCAGGCAGTGGAGTGAGGTAGGGGAAGCTGGATGAGAAGCACTGGCAGGTGTTTTAGTAAATTTGAGTGGCAGGACATGAGTGGTGGTGTGGTCAGGGAGCTGTCAGAGGTGGAAGTGAAATGTATGTTGCTGAGTGTGGCTTGGAGAAATGTAAAAGATGAATGGAGGAAGGAAGTGCACGAAAAGCCAAAGTTGTCCATGATGAAGTTTATAGGGGAGTGTGAGGTTGAGTTGAGTTGTGCGTTGTTGAAGTCAAAGGCTGAAAGGAGGATGATGTTGAAGTTGAGGGGTGGCCATGGAACGGCCGCTTTCCAGATTGAAATGGGAAGATGGCATGGGATGAAGAGAGAGAGGAGAGGGTATGCAAGGAATGTGACAGTGGAGAGGTGGAGGATGTATGCCATTGGCTGTTGCAGTGCTCTGCATGGGACCATCTTAGGCAACCTCTTCTGGAAGCCATGGACGGATCAAGGGAGGACTTTCCAGCAAAAAGCGTTGGAGAGAGAGCAGCCCTTGTATTGTCACTGGCTTGTAAGAACTATCGTATACTGTCTATTATTAGCTCTATATGGTCAGCTAGATTCTATTAATTAAAGCCTATATTATACATGCTATCAAGCAATCTGTCACGCCCTTTATTAACACTGACTCTAGTTTTTTCTTTACATGGTATACTCATCTGTATCCCTGCATCTTCCATGGTGCATGATGAGTGCAGTACTACATTGGACCATGATGTGTCCTAGTGCCTATTGGCATAATGAATTGAATTGAATTGAATCAAATATAACAAGCTGCCGTCTCACCAATTGTCTTGTCCACAGAGCAGTTTGCTTTCTCTAATGGCCTTGCCATTCACACCTCAAGGCCTCCACTTATGTACACTCCATGCCCTAAAGGTAAGGAGAAGAGCGGCCGTTAGAGTAGGAAGGAAGAGCTCCTGAAGACCAAGTGTGCATGTGCACATCTTTGCCGATACTTTGATTTCAATATATGAAATACAGTTGCAACCGCGGTTATTCTCTTCCAATATGTAGCTAGCTATATATACTATATATCTCATGTCTCTCCTATACAGCTTGCACGCGTCTCCTGGTTACATAATACAATATAGCTATGTAGCTATAGCTCATTGTATCTGTGCTCACCCTCACTTGCACTGCAGCTGATGAGGGCAACAAGCTAGCTACGTAGCTATAGGCCAAGAGATGCTCCCGATGACTAATACTGCTGAATTGCGCGAGTCCGGTAACCAACTCGTAATCGTCGAACGCCGGCCGCCATTTTATTCCGTTTGTATACATTTAATATATATTATTACATAAGGCACACATGCGCACTGCCTTGGAAGGGAAATGTACAAAGAGAAAAAAAAAGGAAAAAGGAAACAAAAGGTCATATAATACTAAATTTACAACAAGTTGCATTGCCTAAATACATAATTATGTTACTGCAGTCACACACACATTGGCTATATCACAGTTGGCCTTCCGTGATGGCACGGTCAAAATCAATGCCACAGTCATCTAGCCGTCTGGATGATCTTGATCCTCTGATTGCCCTGACTGCAGAACGTAAGAGGGCAAATGAGATGCGGCACCTAATCAGGTACATGATCTGTGAAAAAGGGATCTGTTTCTTGTCAGAGAGAGTATCGGCAATTCTTTTGAAAAAGATGGTACACTCCCTTGCCATACCTCCAGTGGAAGCAAAGACCAAAGGTGTGAAGACTCCGTGTTCGACTTCTCTCACCCTTTCAGCATATTGTCTCTTCTTCTCTTGCTCATGCATGCGGTACAGAGCAGTAAGATCCTTCTGGCGATAAGAGGGGGCAATTGGGTAGAAAACCCTAATGTCAAAAAAGGCCTCCTGTCCCTTACACCAGAAGTCACTTGCTCTCACATCAAGTCTTGCTTCATCCTCTCTATTTGCTGACCTGAACTGGAATCTCTCATCATGTAGTGGCTGTAGTCTTGGCTCGGTTGAGACATTTGATGCTCAATAACTCAGCTGTCAGGTCACGGATCTCGTTGTGCCTTAAGGTGGGTATACCACCTTTATGACATGTCATAGCATGCTCCACCGAGAAAGCTGTGCCACAGGCACACCTCGAGCTGACATCGACGATAGGCCATCCATATCTCAGGCATAGTGAATCTCTGAAGGATCCCTTAGAGAGGCAGAAGCCATGCTTCTCCAGAGGTAGCGCCGTGAGCCATGCTGAAGCTCCAGGTTCTGATGCGCAATCGATCAGCCTCTGGCTTGAGGGTTCAAGCTCGTTGCGAATCTCCTCATGGTTTTGTTTCTGTTCTTCCACTTTTCTTTTCTTCACAACATTCACACTGGGGTTCGCCTGAGTGGGATCATTCTCAAAGGATGTTCTTTGTTGGATAATTGACTGCACCAAGGATGCTGTTATCTTCTTTGAAGCCTCAAACTCTGATTGGGCTGCAGTAGTTGGATTTGATAAGCTCAATCCGCCAAGCTTTGCTGGAAGCGCTAGTAGACCTCTTTCAACCTGCGAGCATGACGGTCTACCGGAAATGGCAGGAATCAGCTTCTGGTGGATGGCATCTTCCAGTGGCTGCAGCAGATGGCTGCAATTGGGAGTGGTTCTGCATAAGTAGTTCCACTTGTGTTTGGTGCCATGTACAAAGGCTGCATAGGTAGCCTGAGGTTGACTTCCAGCCACAGCAGCTAGCTTCTCCACTTCATCTGTCCACTCTTTCACCTTGAGTGAAAAGAAGTCTTCAACAAAGGTTGGTGACCCTATTGCAGCCCCCAGATGCTTCTTTCCTTCTGTGGTAATGACGACATATGTGTTGTCAAAGATTTGCCTAGCCACCTCTTCTTGCTCATCCCGCACTACCAGGCAAGTCTTGGCTGCATTCGGATAGTATCCGAAGAGTGGACCAATGGTAGACAGGCCATCCCACCATTGTTTGAGGTTCTGGAGCGACCCCACACCTGTTGCATCATCTGCAAACCAAGCTTGAACGGTAGATTCAGATTGCTCCATTAGCTTGATTATGAGAGGGACCATAGCAAGTGAGAACATGGCCATGCCTAAAGGGTCCCCTTGAGTGGTTCCCTCTCTTGAGAGAATCTCTCCTCCTCCGGACACAAACAAGCGTGATGGGTTTTGATAGCAGTTAGTTAGTGCCACTTCCAGAGCAGGGCAGACATGCTTCATATTCAGGAGAGCGACCTTCCTATTCAGGGAGTTAAAGGCATTTGAGGCATCTACTAGGAGAACACCTTCCATGTCAGATCTCTCCCAAGTCTCTCTCACTGCATGAACTGCTGCTTCACCCCCACTAGGAATGCCAGAGCATGTCTGCAGAGGATCAGCTGCAAGCATGACATCCTTCTTCAGTACTTTCATAACAGCTTTGCTGATGATGCGTCTCACAACTTCCCCAACCCCAATTGGGCGAACCCCTGGGTTTTTGTTGAGTGGAACTAGTCGGCAGGCTAGTAGGGCACTCAAAGCCTCGGGAGCAACACGAGCAGTACACATCCTCCTGGCAACTCCTGCAATGGCATCACACAGATTAGAGGAAGCCTCTTTAAACGACGAGCACATCTTGCGCCAAGCAGCTGCGTCAATGCCCGACGGTCCAGCTGTTCCAGTTGAATGCAAAGCAATGTCCTTAATCATGAGACCATTGATGGATGTAAACATGACTGGGTCAACTGGAAGTGCATTTTCTAAAGTATTCTCCAATAAGGCAGCACTATCAACTGACTTGGCTTCAGGATGGAGGGACAAAAGAGCCTCTTCAACGGTGACAGAACTTCCATTGCTGATAGTTATGACATCATCGATTTTCAAAGGGGAGCCAGTAGATTTCTGCGACAGGTAATTGAGAGCTCCATGTACATTCCCAGCAAACATCATCTTACTGAACGTGCGGGATACAGATTCATCTTCTGGTGAGGGAGTTCTCCTTGGGAGGTGGGCTTGAATGCATCTTCCTTCTGCAAGTAGGGCTTCAATGTCTCTCTCTTTCCAGCTTTCAAACCGTCTTTTTAGATGGTTAACATGGTCTTTGGCCTTACTCTTTGCACCGGGCTTTTGCAAAAGCAGGGTTTGCATTAGGAAGCACGCTTTCAAAGCAATGCATTCCAAGCTGGTCTTCTGCGCAAAAGCTTGCATTAGGTCAGCTACTTCTTGTACAAAGGCCTTAGACTCTTTTCCAAAGGGTAATAGAAAGACATTCCTTCGCCAATGGACAACCTCCTCATAAGCTTTGTTAACTCTGTCGCAGAATATGTCACCAGGCAGATCGTTTCCCCAAACAAAGTTAGGTTCTTCAGGTTCTGGCAGCCTTTCAAGACAATCCAGTCGTTCGTTCCATTTTATTCCGTCCTCTGTTAGACAGCTGATGATGGAATGCGCGTAGTGCATTCCTATGGTCTATCATCACCAGTACGGTGCCCGCATCCGGTCCACAGTCCTCCACAAGCTAAGATCCTCCATTCCACAAGCTTAAGATCTTCAATCTTTACTGAAGTTCTGAGGTGAGCCGCATTTCTTCACTGTTTTATCTGTATAGGCTACACGGCACTTCCCGTCTTGAACTGTCCTTAAAGCTTTAGCTACGTAGCTATATATAGCTGCATAATTATGTTTATAAAAGGCTGGCGCTAGCGCTGTCGACAGTGGCAGTGTACCTGATCGCTGTACCAAGGGGCTCAGAGAGTGCGCGTGTACGACACTAGCTATAGCTGCCATAATCCCTTGAGTACGTGACACGCGTAGCTAGCCAATGACCAGCAGAGTTTGACCCAGCCTTCAAACCGCTGATAGGCTAGCTAGCTAAGCCATCCACCTGACGAATACGAGGATCATTAGCTAGCTATCGCCCATAGCTATAGCTTAGCTATATAGCTACATTTGTGTGACAGTAGTAATGGATTACTCGTAGCTACGTAGCTGTACCGCAATAGCATAGATCCTCCAGTCTGAAGGATCTATGGCGATAGCTAGCTACATACTCACGTACAGTGAACGCCTCTCCCTTTCCTTCCTGTAGATCCTCACTATGGCCTCTGCTGATCCAGATTGTGCAGGTGTGTGTGTGTGTGTGTGTGTGCATGCATGTGCGTGTATGCATGTGGCAATGTGTGTGGCCATGCTCAGTGTACGATCAACGTAGCCTGCAAGAGTGCATAAGTTTAGAATGCCATGTTTTTGCTGTCACTGACCTCCTCCCTCACTCTTCCCTGCCTTTATCTCCTCAGCATTTCTGCAGTCTTGCCCCACTGAGGCTCACCTTCGTTCTCAAGTTTGTCCAAAGGTGGGACATGAGTGGAGGGCCTTGTTCACCTTCCTCCACATCTCAAATGAAGCAATGGACAAGATACTTGACAGCCACAAGCATGATGTCAATGAGGCTTTTTACCGTGTTCTTTGCCAGTGGCGCGAGGGCAAGGGAGCGACGTGGGCCGTGTTGCTGCAGGCCTTGAGACAGGCAGGTCTCAATGCACAAGCAAACAAGCTGCAGGAGGAGGGAACAAACTGGGGAGCATCTGAAGTACCAGTGAGTTGTGTGGTATTGACTCCCTTTTGTACGATAGTCGAGCAATTTCACTTTGCAAACCCTTTTCATAATGGAGTGTTACATGCTGAAGGAATCATGGCATTCATCAGATGGTTTGTGCAGAACTGGTAGTTGTGGGTGGATAGTTGCTTGGTAACACGTGGGCACAGAATGCAATTATTGCCCCCTATAGTTTTTATTTGGGGGGGGGGGCTCTGCACAAGCGGCGCATAGGCATTGTACCAGACCCTTTCCCTCTGGAAAGTGGTCTGGGTATATATGCGAGACAATTTTTGTCTCTACTAAGTCATTCCCACTCAGCCAGCCCAACACCCTCTACCACACTTCCCTATCTCACACCTACCGCAATGCATTGCACTCATACCCACTGCACACTCACCACACACAACACACGTACTGCACATGTGGTATTTTGTAACTTTCATGCATGTATGCAATGTGTCAGTCTCCCTCTCCCTTCTGTCTACAGCTGACAGTGACCAGCACTGAGCTCCCAGCACAAGCTGCCCTGCTGAAGAAGCAAGCGTATGATGAGTACCGACGGTTTAAACTGCTAGAGGGTCCAAAGGCAAATGTAGAGTATACAAAACTAGCTGTGCTGGAGAGGCCACCTAGGTTTGGACCAGTGAATGTCAAAGGTAAACTGAAAGCGATCCAACAATTCAAGGAGTGTGGCCCTAGGCTAGCAGATGAGAATGCAACACACATAAAACCCGTCGACCTTCTCAAGAAGGGAAGCGAGCGAATCAGAATATTGTATGGTTTAGCTGGGACTGGGAAGACCACTCTGCTGAAACACATGTGCAGGGCACTTTCCACTGAAGTGGGTGACTGTGATTTTGAGTTGGTGCTATTCTTCCCACTACAAGAGACACCTGTATCCAATGCAGGTGACCTTCAGAGCCTTCTGAGCTACTACATGCAGAATGAGGACCCAGCAGAGGTCTCTAGTTTGGTGAAGGTGTTGAAGGAGAGCAAGGGTAAGGGGCTCCTACTGGTGTTTGATGGTTCAGACGAGTTGATTGATCTGCTGAAGCCGTCTTCTGCATCTGTTGTTCTGAGCCTTCTACAAGGATGTGTTCTTCCTGAAGCTCCTATCATCATCTCTTCACCTTGCAGTGCATGTTCCTCCCTAGAGGAGCACACTGCCACATTCTATGAAGTGCAGGGCTTTGATCATGATGCCATCACTTTGTACATAAAGAAGTTCTTTGAGGCTGATCCTCGTGCTGCTGACAGGATACTGTCACAGCTGGCCAGCCGCCCTGACCTGCTTGGTGGGATGTATATCCCCATGAATTGCTTCATCCTTTGCTCAGTCTTTGAGCACATTTCCTCATTCCCTGCCACAGTGACGGCCTGCTTCCAGGCCTTTGCAGCCTACATTCTTTCTTGTGAGTGCAGTAGAGGGAAAAGAAGTACACATTGATCCCACTCTAGGGGACCTCCCAGGAGATGTTGATGATCTCATGTTGTCACTGGACAGGCTTTCATATAATGGTCTTTGCGAAAACCCACCACGTTTTGTTTTCGATGAGTCTTCCATTCGTGCAGCCTTCCCTAAGCTCCCCCCGGGTGCCTCAATTGATGAGTCTCTCTTCAAAGGTCTTCTGCATGTTCATGCCAGCCGGAAGGGCTACCAGTCCTCTCTGTCCTTCTCCTTCTCCCATGCCATGCAGCAAGAGTTTTTTGCTGCCCTCCATGTGAGTTGTCTGTCACCTAAGGAACAAGTGAAGTTTTGGAAGAAGAATCTCTCTAACATCACTTTCTTTGTTGTTCTTCGATTCTATGCGGGCCTCACTGGTCTCAGTGTACCCAAAGTAGCCAAGCAGCTCTGCACATCCTTCATCAATGAGTCGCGTTATGAGTACCTCTTGGAAGCTTTTGTGAAATTGATACTTAGAGGGCTGGAGGATGAATGCAGCATTGAGAAGCCTCACCTTCTCTTTATCTTTCATGCTTTTTACGAAGCGCAAAATCTCCCTTTAACCAGCGAAGTAATGAAACAGATTCGATCTACACTTTCATTTGGCCTCTCTCTCTCAGCCTTTGACACAATGGCAATTGCATACTGCCTCAGTCAATGCTCTCACTTGAGGTGACTTGATATGTCATCGCCGAATTGCACCCTTTTATCCACTCAATGCCTGTCACATTTAAAGGCAGTGTGCCAGGCCAATCCACGGTGTCAACTTTACTTTGAGGGTTGTCTACGCCTCTCTTTTGATCACTTCTCAGCTGATGATGAGTCTGTGCAGTACTGTATGTGTGTAATGTTGTGCACATTGTGACTGCTGACTGCTGTAATGTGTGGTGTAGTTCGTAGTCAGTGTTCAGTAATTCTGTACTGATGTCTCTTATAATGTGAATACAGTAGATGTCTGTCAATAGTCAAATACCGTATAGTGGGAAAATTTTGCGAGGTTTAATGTTTGCGATTTTCGCGATTTGACGAAATTTTCCTTCGCAAATTTTCTCCACCCATCATTATAATTATATGCAAACGTCATAATAAGATGGCCGCTGCGTAGCGCAGAAGTGGATTTAGCCATTTAAATGCTATCTTACTGTTCCGTGCTTGAAACTTCCTTTCAACTAAGTAGTTTACCTGCCAAGGAGTTGTTTTGGAGGTTGGAAATTGCAAAATTAAAACCGTGAAATGTTTGGTTTTGAACAAAATCGCAAAATTTTCTTCCGCGAATATTTCCCACTATACGGTATGACCTATGTCTATTGCATAATAGTTATTGAATAATGTGATGATTTATTGATGCTATGAATTGTAATATTTATGTTGTTGTTCTATCTACAACTCTCAACCATCAGATGCCCAGACATTGTCGGAAGTCACAGTGTCATTGAGTGCACTAGCCCTGAGGGTATCCCACACAGACTGTGTGGCACTCTCCACTGTTTGCAGCCTCCCTGGAGTGAGGGAGTTGAATGTCACTGTTCGTAGTGATGTGAAGGTACATACATGTTTTTTTTTGTACTGCAATGGCATTCTGCCTACACACAGTACACACTACTAGTGCTGAGTGATACTTGCAATAGTGCTATTATTGCTATAGTACACAACTTGTGGGAAAGTGAATTAGCCGATTAGTCTTCATTTTGTTCAAACAGTGTGTCAGTTTAGAGCTTTCTTGTTGAAGCTTGGCAGAATCCTTGTTGACTGCCATGTTGTACATACCTCAACCTCTAGGCCTATAATTGTGGATTCAAATTGCAATTGGTGAGTTAATGAAGAGGTTACAGCCGGAATCTGCAGATGTTGGTTTTGTTTGCATAAATGAAATTTCCACTGAAAAATTTCCTCTGTTGATGTGGCCAATTGATCACATGAAATTTATCACACGAAATATTTTCAACAACGCATTACTGTACTTTATAGCTACATACAAAACGGTCACGTGAACTGCTGAGTGCAGGTTTAAAAGGCTCTACTGCGGTACCTGCAGCACGCAGATGGCTTACCGGACCCCAGAGGCTCACTTTTGTACAAAGTATCACATCAAGCAATCGCTCATTTGAGCCATGAGGTGCAGGCAGCCATGGATTCGGAAGTTGAGGTAAGAAAGAGGGGGAATGTAGCGCGTACAACCATTACAGTCCCGGGGATTGCACTGCCATCGAAGGTACGCTTCACAGCACGGCGTGGCTGAGGCAGCGCAACGTTCATGAAAGTTGAAGAGAACCATACATGAAACAACCCTATGATTGATCAAGGCTGTGTACGTTTGCAAAGTGCAACATAAGAAGAGTGGCGGACTGGGGGGAGACGTAGTAGTGCTTCCCTTACAGAAGCGCAGTAGACCAGTTCTGCTCGGCCCTGGTATTGATTCGATGGGTCAGTTGTAACGTTCTGAAGAAGGTGAGAGATGGAGGTCCCTTTCGTAATCCTTCATTTTCTCTATGTATGTGAATAATTTTCATGGTTGAAATATTGTCGTGGTTGCCACAGACCACGAAAATGTTTTCCTGAAAAAAACTATCACATGGAAACTTCCGCACACAGAAATTTCCCGAACATTTACACATGTGTACATACCTCACCACACACATTCTGCAGTACTGATGTTTTGTTGATTCTTGTTCCCTTCTTTCAGGATGACAGTGGATGGCAGCAAGTGGAGACTAGTCTATCAGAAAACAAGCATTTGAACACACTGGAGTTTGATGGATGTGATGCCTTCATTGTCAACATGCTGAAGGCACTCGCCGAGGGCAGGAACACCTCTATACAGGTCCTCTATCCTCCCAGTGAGTCATTGTACTACGTCCCTTCTCATGATGCACGCACTGTGTGTATGATGTGGCAGTACACACTGTCCCCATCATCCTTTACACTTCCCTGCATGTGTTGTATGTTCCTATGTGGGTCAGTCCTTAGACTCCTAGTCCAGTACATGTACAGATACATGTGATCCTTTCAAGTTGTAGGTTCATGCAACATGTTATACTATCCAGTCCACTGTATGTACAAAGGGAGCTCTTCTGTGTGTCCGTTCACTAGATGTGTGGATTGTGCATGTGTTTGGGATGTTGTGTGCTACATGCATTGTTTGATGTAAATGTGTTATGATGATGACTCCTCTTGTCATTCACTGCAGGGGAGAAACCTCTCACTGATGATGGTGCTATTGCACTTGGCAATTGCGTGGCTGCCATGGCTCAGCTGTGTAAACTTGAGACTCATCACCTCCCATTGCCAGTTCTCAAAGGACTGGCAGAGAGGAAAGCACCACTGGAGTACCTCACTATGTCGCTTCCTGGTGTGAATTGGGTAAGTAGCAATGTGTTCTGCCAATGTATGTGCACACAATACTGTACAATTAGTAGCTGTGTGTTCTGTAGGTTGGTTGACTAGTTCAGACTATTGCCCAATCCACTGTCTTTGGTACTGCTCTACATCTGATGTGGTGATGTAGTTAGTGAGAGTGTTTGTGGACAATACTTCTGTATGAATATGGCTGTGATCTGTGAGTGTGCTCTG
Organism: Ianthella basta; assembly: GCA_964019415.1. NCBI lineage: Eukaryota > Metazoa > Porifera > Demospongiae > Verongiida > Ianthellidae > Ianthella > Ianthella basta. The sequence continues at coordinate 4,619,161 of OZ025885.1, read as the reverse complement.
ACCAGTGAGCATGCATGAAGTGTGTGTGTGTGTGTGTGTGTGTGTGTGTGTGTGTGTGTGTAGGGGTGGGCGGTATTCTTGATAAAATTATTGCGGTATAACTACATACCTACTATTTTGAGCAAAATGAATTCCTGACATACGAATTGCTGTTACTTGCATATATATGAAAGATTACAACTTCTAAGTCTAGGACAGATGTTGATTTATACTTTGTAGCTTCATTTGTGTACGCAGTTGACTAGGTTTGCACGACATTTGTATTATGTGTGAAGTCACAAAAATGGCTGCCGTGCGCAAAGGTAGCAATTAAGTCTCTTAGAATCATACATAGAAGCATTAGAAACGTTTGAAAGGCGAACGTATGGTAGCAAAATCAATAATATATCTGATCTGTGACATTTACAAGAGAATACCATGTAACTAACTGGTATTTTGGTGTCCAGTTTTTATAAGATGTAAATATATATATACCTTCACAGTATTGAAGCAATACCACGGTATAACTACATACTGGCATACCGCCCATCCTTATGTGTGTGTGTGTGTGTGTGTGTGTGTGTGTGTGTGTGTGTGTGTGTGTGTGTGTGTGTGTGTGTGTGTACATGTGTGTGTGTGTGTGTGTGTTTGCATGTGTGCTTGTGTCTACTTAAAGTGTGTGTACACATGTGTTAGCTGTGCGACTGTATGTTTTGTTGTTTTGTTTGTAGTTTACATTGTTTGAAGTTGTGTGTATTTGTGTGAGAAATTATTGTTGCAGTATGCATTTCATGTCACAAATGCTATCAAATTTGAACATGTGACAATGATGTACATGTGCCATGCAATGTATTGTGAATACTGTCACATACACATTTATGTACTACACTGGTGATACTGTGGACATGCTACACTGGTAAAGGAGTGTGTGTTGTGGTGTGATTTGTTTCTTCCATGCTCTCCTTATCCAGGATGGCTTGAGTGAAGATCAGTGGAAGGAGGCAGAAGAAGCCGCTGCCAGTGCTAAAGTGAAGGGGGTGTTCCTGTATTTTGATTTACACTCAAGACAGAGGTCCAGAGCTGTTCAATCCATTTGTAATGGATTGGCCAAGAACAAGTTCATTAAAGTTATTACACTAGTCCTTGTTCCTGGACAGATGCAGGAATTAGTGAAGCAGACACTGAAGACTGTGGCATATGTGAATGTGTACTGAAATGTACCATTAATGTAATACTGTATGTACAGTACAGTTTGTTATGTAATTTTATGTAACCCACAGTATCATACCTATTTATAAACTGTGCTTATCTGCATGCCTTAATTGATCTTTGTGTAATTAAGATTTCAGTAATTATGTCAATGATATACTTTTGCAGACATCAATTACAAATTAATAGCATAATAGCATAATTATATTATATTATGGCATAAATTACTAGTCACATGTTATGACATACAGTACTATTGTCACTATATAATTTGGTGTACGTGTTTACTGAGGTGCATGCATGGTCACATTATACCCTTGGGCCTAGAGTGTATATAGCTGTATGGACCTATATATATAGCTAATTAATTATTATAGGCGTCATGATCAGGTGATAAGATTGACCACATTCACCTCAATCAGTTATCCTGTACATAGGGCACCTTGGGTCAACCAAGAGCTACGAAGGATGAAGGTATGAATGAACCATTTTCATCAGCGGTTTCTTAAGACCAGGTATCCAGTTGACTTTAAAATCTGTCGCTCATTCAGGAACAAGGTAACCTCACTCCAAAAATCTGCCAAATGGTCCTACCTAGCTACATACAGTAGCTAACCTGGTGCAGAAGAAGGCCCATCCATCAGCTAGCAGCCTGCAGTCTGCAGTAAAGCTTGGAATATACAACGGCCCAACTCCTGTAAAGTAGTCCTCTGGACTAAGTAGAGTACCAGCATAATAATTCAATTCAATACAATACAATACAATACAATACAATACAATACAATACAATACAATACAATACAATACAATACAATACAATACAATACAATACAATACAATACAATACAATACAATACAATACAATACAATACAATACAATACAATACAATACAATACAATACAATACAATACAATACAATACAATACAACACAACACAACACAACACAACACAACAACACAACACAACACAACACAACACAACACAACACAACACAACACAACACAATACAATACAATACAATACAACACAATACAATCCTCTACCTCATAATTATACAACATAATGTTTATGTTTATATACCCTATAGGCCTGCACACATTGCACCCACACTCATCCATACAAAGTAACCAGCTATAGCTAATAGCTAAAGCTATATAGCTTAGCTATAGCTACACACCAAGCGCTTCCTCACCTGTTAGGGAAACTCCCACTTTGTCATGATTGAATGACTGACCATTTGAAATGTGCACCCTCCTTGCTTGTCCTATTCTCTGACGAAGAAGTCCTGATGAGAGTAATAGGTGGGAGCAGCTCCTGACCACTGATAGCTAAATACCACGTCCCTAGGCCTACGCGCCTACGGCGCTTATATGAGGGACGGTTTAGCAAGCCAGACTAGCTTGCTCTTAGTGCGTTCCAATGGCCTTGCCTCACCAAAGCGCTGCCCGCATCCGGTCCGCGGTCCTCCATTCAGCCACCGCTCTGCCTTCACTAGCTTAAAATCCTCAATCTTCACTGACGTTCAGAGGTGAGCCGCTATCTTCACTGTCTATCTACACGGCACATCACCTATATTTTAAATAATAGCTAAGCGACTGGCGCATGGCTCACGCTGTCGACAGTGGCAGTGTAGCTAGCTGTTCGCTATGCCGGGGGGGGGGGGGGGGGGGTCTCAAATGGAGTGCACGTGTATGACGATAGCTGCCTAACTGCATTTGAGTACGTGACACACGTAGCTAACCAATGATCAGTTTGACCCAGCCTAAGGCCCTCCAATCACTGATAGACGAAGTACCCACCTGACGATGACGAAGGATCATTAGCCAGCTATCGCCCATAGCTTAGCTATATAGCTACATTTGTGTGACACTATTGATGAACTACTCCTAGCTAACTGTAACGCGATAACAAAGATCCTCCAGTCTGAAGGATCTTATTCTATGTACGGCTATAGACACTAGCTACATACGTAAATTTTTACATATTGTTTCTCTGTGTGTTTATGTAAATATTGTACCACAGGCAGTGCGCATGTATGCCTGATTATTATCATTCATTCATTCCACGCTACATACATACATACACACTAGCATACGTACGTACGTACATGTTCACATTTCTCCCTTAATTGTCTCATTGTAGATCCTCACTATGGCCTCAGCTAATCCTGATTCTGCAGGTGTGTGTGTGTGTGTGGGGGGGGCACGTGCATGTGTGTGTGTGTGTGTGTGTGTGTGTGTTGTGTGTGTTGTGTGTGTGTGCGTGTGCATGTGTGCAAGCATGTGGCCGTGCTCTGTGTATGAGGCAACCTGCCAGTGCGTAAGTTTAGCATTTCTCAATGTTCTAACTGTCACCAATCCCCTCCCCCCTCCTCCCTCTCCTCTACCCAGCCTTCCTGCAGTCTTGTCCCACTGAGGCTCACCTTCGTTCTCATGTTTGTCCGAAGGTGGGACGTGAGTGGAGGGCAGTGTCCACCTACCTCCACATCTCAAATGAAGCAGTGGACAAGATACTTGAGAGCCACAAGCATGATGTCAACGAGGCTTTTTACCGAGTTCTTTGCCAGTGGCGTGAGGGCAAGGGAGCGACTTGGGTTGTGTTGCTGCAGGCCTTGAGACAGGCAGGTCTCAATGCACAAGCAAACCAGCTGCAGGAGGAGGGACCAAACTGGGGAGCATCTGAAGCACCAGTGAGTTATGTATAGTAATGAATTTCTGTTTTAGGATACCTGTAGGCTACATTCAATAGCAGTCCTGCATTGTATCCACTTGTCTACCTTTCCTGCAAAGTATATACTCATTCATTGGTCTACCTGGCCGTTCTTCTCTAATTGTTCATTGGTTTTGAACTGAATTTGACAAGGTATAATATGTTAATGAAGGGTGCACATGGTCTTAGGCATGCAGCCATAATTTCTTTCACAGTTTGCGTGGGCTAATCTTTGAGTGACATGAACAACATTGGAATGTCTACTAGTGTTGTGTGATGGCATGTACACTTTGTGTACTGTGCAGTGTAGCCACTAGGTCTCATTTCTCATTTTCAGTTGTGGCCAGAAGAAAAGTGTTAGCAACTATTAGAGAGTTTGTGATTATTGTTTACAGTGAACGTTGAAGGTCAGGTGACCTGATGAATGACATCAACGTTCACTGTAAGGCATCAGCTGTAATTATGATTTTATATTTGAATGAATGTTCAAATCATTAGTCTACTTTGCTGGCTTGTGTGGACGTTTACAGATGACCTCGGGAGTGAACGCTATGTCATGGTTAACATGATCCATTTGTAAGGTAGCTAACAGACACATAAAATGAAGACGATTGACATTGTTTGTAATGTGATGGATTATGATGCAGGGACAGTGTGAAATTCACTTGAACTTTAAAATCTGATATTCAAGGTATTGGAATAAACAAGTAAACTCACAAAATGTTAACGTTGAATAGAATACTCTTGTCAATGACAGCAAAAGGACCACACCAGAATGTGGCAGTGCAGATACAGTGTATATTGTCTTATGTCAAATACCTTCTGCATCTGTCTAATAGATGATCATTACTTCAAACTTGTTCCAATATCTGAATTATGCCTACACCTCCAATATCATTGTCTGTGCCTGAGGTGTGATTTTGCAAAAGTTGCTTCATCCCACTTCACTCTTGTCCCATGCATGAGAAGCTTCCCGACAAAGTAGTGGCTCAGTATTCTCCACAGTATACCAATGTGTGCAGTCTGTGCACAACCACTGTGCTACCTCTCCATTCCATGGAGTCCATTTTACAACATTCAAGTCACAGTCTTGCATTTAACAATGTACAACTGTGTGTGTTCCTTTGTCTCTACTAAGTCATTCCCACTCAAGCAGCCCAACACCCTCTGCCACACTTCCCTATCCCACACCTACCACTATATGCATTAATTGCTTCCATACCCACTCACCACACACAACACATGTACTGCACATGTGGTATTTTGTTACTTTTATACCTCATGTATGTAATGCATCAATCTCCCTCTTCCTCCTGTCCACAGCTCACAGTGACCAGCACTGAGCTCCCATCACAAGCTGCCCTGCTGAAGGAGCAAGTGTATGATGAGTATCGACGGTTTAAACTAGGAGAAGGTCCAAAGGCGAATGTAGGGTACACCAAATTAGCTGTGCTGGAGAAGCCACCTACGTCTCAATCAGAGGATGTCAAGGATAAAATGAAAGCAATCCAACGATTCAAAGAGTGTGGCTCTAGGTTGGCAGAGGAGAAAGCGTCGCATATAAAACCTATCGACCTTCTCAAGAAGGGAAGTGAGAGGATTCATGTATTATATGGCCAGGCTGGATCTGGGAAGACCACTCTGCTGAAACACATGTGCAAGGCGCTTTCCACTGAAGAGGGTGAAAGTGATTATGATCTTGTGCTCTACTTCCCGCTGCGAGACAGGTCTGTATCTGGTGCAGGTGACCTTCAGAGCCTTCTGAAGTACTATGGGAGTGAGGATAGCCGTCTGAACCACACCGCACTTGCGCAGTCCATGGTGGAGAGCAAAGGCAGGGGCCTCCTCTTTGTGCTGGATGGTGCAGATGAGGTGAAAGGCCTGCTGCAGCAGTCCTCTAGGTCCACTGTTCAGAGCCTTCTCATGGGACCTGTTCTTCCTGAAGCCCATATCATCATCTCTTCACGTCCCGGTGCCTGTCCCTCCCTACAGGGCCACACTGCCACATTCTATGAAGTGCAGGGCTTTGATCATGATGGCATCACTTCATATGTGAAGAGCTTCTTTGAGGCTGACCCTCATGCCGCTGACAGGATGTTATCACAGCTGGACAACCGCCCTGACCTGCTTGGTGGGATGTATATCCCCATGAATAGCTTCATCCTTTGCTCAATCTTTGAGCATGATTCCTCTTTCCCTGCCACAATGACCGCCTGCTACCAGGCCTTTGCAGCCCACGCTATTTCTCGTGAGTGCAGTAGAGAGGGAAGAGAAGTGCGCATCGATCCCACTCTGAGGGACCTCCCAAGAGATGTTGATGATCTCATGTCATCACTGGGCAGGCTTTCGTATAATGGTCTTTGTGAAAACCCACCTCGTTTTGTTTTTGATGAGTCTTCCATTCGTGCAGCCTTCCCTAAGCTCCCTCCGGGTGCCCCCATTGATGAGTCTCTCTTCAAGGGTCTTCTGCATGTTCATGCCAGTCGGAAGGGCTACCAGTCCTCACTGTCCTTCTCCTTCCCCCATGCCACACAGCAAGAGTTCTTTGCTGCCCTCCATGTGAGTCGACTGCCACCTAAAGAGCAAGTGAGGTTTTGGAAGAAGAATCTCTCTAACATATCCTTTTCTGTCGTCCTTCGATTCTATGCAGGCCTCACTGGTCTTCGTGTACCCAAAGTGGCCAAGCAGCTCTGCACATCCTCCATCAAGGAGTCGCGTGATAAGCCCCTTTGGGAAGCTTTTGTGTACTGGGTATTTAGAGAGGATCAATGCAGCAATGAGATGCCTCACCTTCTCTTCATCTTTCATGCTTTTTATGAATCACAAAATCTTCCATTAACCAGCGAAGTCATGAAACAGATCCGATCTACGCTTTCATTCCGCCTCTCTCTCTCAGCCTATGACACAATGTCAATTGGCTACTGCCTCAGTCAGTGCTCCCACCTGAAGCAACTTGATATGCCATGGCCCTTATCCTCTCAATGCCTGGCACATTTAAGGGCAGTGCTCCAGGCCAACCCACAGTGTCAGCTGGGGAGGGAGAAACTCTCTTGTGATCACTTCTCAGCTGATGGTGAGTCTGTGCAGTACTGTATGTGTGTAATGCTGTACACATTGTGATTGCTGACTGCTGTAATGTGTGGTGTAGTGTGTTTGCAGCAAGACTACGTTCATTTTTACTGATGTCTCTTATAATGTGATACAGTAGATGTCTGTCAATAGTCAAATATGACCTATGTCTATTACATAATTGTTGAATAATGTGACGATTTAATGATGCTATGTTGTTCTGCTTACAACTCTCAACCATCAGATGCCCAAACACTGTCTGAAGTAGCAGTGTCATTGAGGGTGTTAGACCTGAAGGTATCCCACACAGACTGTGTAGCACTCTCCACTGTGTGCAGCCTCCCTGGAGTGAAGAAGTTGGTCATCACTGTCCGTTGTGCTGTGAAGGCAAGTACATGATTGTTTTGTACAGCAATGGCATTTTGCCCACCCATTCAGTAAACACTACTAGTGCTAAGTGATATTGTCAATAGCTAGTGCTATTATTTTTAGGGTGTGTAAAAATGTTTCCTCCAAAAACAAGGGCAAATGTAGGGATGGTGCAGTGTGCCTCTGAAGGGCATGGCAAACCAACTGGCGGAAAAACCGTAGGAACAAGGAGGAGGGCCGGTCCATGCAAAGAGGGGGGCCAGCCTGTCCACACAAAACCCATGCAGGTCATTAACATTCACTGACTTTGAACGGTTAGGGTCTCTGCCCTCCATGGAGCGTACTGCAAACATTTTGCAGGCACTGTAAATAGCTCTGTAGACTGCATACTCACGCTCTGCAGTAATTTTTGTGGACATTCAACGAGTGCTGTGATGGCTATATAGCTGCAGACTTCAGAGCGAAATTTTATGTTTCTTGCAATTGTGATACGTGTGCGATGTATACGAACATGTTACGTAAGCGTAAAAAGCTATGCAAGTTATTCAAAAGCAACCTGGCCTTGCTCGAAGTCGACATATGTACACCAATCCAGCATTCCCGAAGAGCATGAAGACCTTCCTGTGCCAAGGATGACACAGATACGCTTCCCATGACGACCAGCCCAACTTGGCCGCCATTTGTGCCATCACCGGAAGTCCATAATTAAACACATTTCCGGCCAAGCACCTAGCATAATTTCGTATTTTCGGCAAGTGTATCTCGGGAATTGAAGCAGCCATCTAAGTGCAACAAAGGGCAATAGAGAGCTCAACCATTCTGCTCTAACACGGTGTCGCTAACTCAAAATCGATGAACTGTGCGAAGTGGGCCGTTTTCTCATATTCGCTCACATATGCTCACACATGTCACACACATACATTCACACATGTGTACATACCTCACCACCTACATTCTGCAGTATTGATGTTTTGTTGATTCTTATTCCCTTCTTCCAGGATGACAGTGGATGGCAGCAAGTGGAGACTAGTCTAGCAGAAAACAAGCATTTGAACACACTGGTGCTTAATGGATGTGATGACTTCATTGTCAACATGCTGAAGGCACTTGCCAAGGGCAGGAACACCTCCATACGGGAACTCCGTCTTACCAGTGAGTCATTGTACTAGTACATCCCTTCTCATGACACACTTGTTTAGTGTGTATGATGTGGCTATCAAGTCCACTGTATATATGTACAAAGGGAGCTCTTCTGTGTCCCTTCACTAGATGTGTGGATTGTGTTTGGGATGTTGTCTGCTACATACATGGTTTGTTGTAGATGTGTTATGATGATGACCTCCCCTTGTCATTCTCTGCAGGGAGAAGGGAACCTCTCCCTGATGATGTTGTTGGTGCACTTGTCACTTGTGTGGCTGCCATGCCTCAGCTGCGTACACTTGAGATTTGTCACCTTCCATTGCAAGTTCTCAAAGCACTGGCAGAGAGGGAAGAGCCACTGGAGGAACTTCATATATCCCCTTTTTCTTTAGGTGTGAGTTTGGTAAGTAGCAATGTGTTCTACCAATGTGCACACAATACTGTACTGTGTGTGTGTGTGTGTGTGTGTGTGTGTGTGTGTGTGTGTGTGTGTGTGTGTGTGTGTGTGTGTGTGTGTGTGTGTGTGTGTGTGTGTGTGTGTGTGTGTGTGTGTGTGTGTGTGTGTGTGTGTGTGTGTGTGTGTGTGTGTGTGTGTGTGTGTGTGCTCTGTGTGTGTATGTGCATGTGTGATTGTGTATAGTCTTGCGTAGCCAGACTGCCATCTTTGCTCAGACCCCGCCTTCACAAACGACGGTCTGGGAGCTTATGCCGTTTTTTTCCTGACAGGAGTCCGAGGAAGTTGGGACCGGCGATTATACATGATTCCCTTATAAGGCAGGAACGTGGCGCTAACACCTTGCACTGTGGTCGCTTGCTCCCTGGTGTTAAGCCTGCATGTGACCTCACTGTGTACACAAACACGCAATGATTAGGAACTGATCAGGGCATGCTGCAAACAAACACACACGCATAGTTTATGTTAGTTGGCAGGCTACAAATGTAAATTGCTATCTGCCACCGGCCTAATGCATGCCTAATGCTATCTCTCATCCTCTACCTCTGCAGCTGAGTGTCCAGAACACAAAACAGCAAAAAGCTGTAAAAGAACCCAACTGCATGTGTCTTTGCTGTTCTGTGTACTGGACACTCAGCTGCAGGGGTAGAGGATGAGAGATAGCATTAGGCATGCATTAGCCGTTTTTGAATACTCTTTTCAGTTGAACGAATATTCAACTATTCATTCGTTGCAAACAACAAATAGTCGACCTTGAAATAGATATTCGTTCGACCCTTAGTACGTATGCACGTTTTATGTGTGATGGTAAGGTCCTGTGGCTTTGTTTATAGTTTACATATTTTAAATTTATGTGTATTTAATGGAGAGGTAATTGTATGCGTTTCATGTCACAAATGCTATCATATTCGAACATGTGACAATGATGTACATGTGCCATGCAATGTATTGTGAATACTGTCACATACACATTTATGTACCACACTGGTAATACTGTGGACATGCTACACTAGTAAAGGAGTCCTGTGTGTTGTGGTGTGATTTGTTTCTTCCATGCTCTCTCCTTATCCAGGATGGCTTAAGTGAAGATCAGTGGAAGGAGGCAGAAGAAGCTGCTGCCAGTGCTAAAGTGAGGAAGGTGGACCTGCCATTTAATGACAACTCAAGACAGAGGTCCAGAGCTGTTCAATCCATTAGTAATGGATTGGCCAAGAACATGTTCATTAGACGTGTTAAACTACGCTATGTTCCTAGAGAGATTATGGAGTCAGTGAAGCACACACTGCAGACTGTGACATATGTGTATGTGTATACTGATTTGGGTGTTTTGTAATTATTAAATTAAAGGCACTATATATGTCATACCTATCTATATACTATGTTCGAGTACATGCCTTAATTGATCTTTGTATAATTACGATTTCAATAATTATGTCAATAATACTTTTGCTGCCATTAAGTACAAATTATTAGCATAATTGAATAATAATTACATTATACATTATATATATATATATATATATATATATACAATATCACATGATATGATGTTACCACAATCTCTCTCTGTGTTTGCTTATTCAATCTATATGTAATAGTTAAATGGCAACCAAGAGGTGTCTACGTGATTTAGAGCACGAAGCTCGAGGGCGGGAAGCGCCCAAGTGCTGAGTGGTCTAAATTGTGTAGAGACACCGATTGGTCGCCATTTAAGTAACATAGATCCAAATCCGTTTGCTTACCCAATCATTTCATCTTCCTCTCTCTTCTTGACGACGTACGCGTGAATGACGTCATACTACAATGATAATTGCCCCTGCGGAGTTCCCGCAGATGGTTTTATGGGATTTATAAACCCACGCGCTCTGCCCGCAACGTACTTCATGAGATTTATAACCCCCGTGCTCTGTGCTCAACGTACAATTATTTAGAATTACGCGCGGAGGAGTTGAAATGCTTCTCAGAGATTTAAAACCAACGTTTAGAGGCCTGTCACCTTGGCAACGGGATCTATATATATATATATATATAAATCATGTATATCACATGTTATTTGTCGTTGCTAGGTGGTTGCTATGTTTATTGAGTGACTATAAAAGTGCTACTTGCAGTGAAGGTGACAATTTGTGATTAGACAGCGATTATATCTTATTGGAGAGCGATTATATCTTATAGGAGAGCGATTATATCTTATTGGAGAGCAAGAATATCTAATCGGGTTCACGAAAATATCTAATCGGGTTCAGTGTGATTCAATCAATAGCAACAACACTTCACATGCAAGTGCTTGCATTCAGATCAAAACACAAGAACAGTTCAATGAAGCATACAGTAACTCTACACTACCCAACCATTAATACGGTTGGGTTTTGAATATCTATGGTGCCACTGTAGTTTCAGTCATGGAAAAGGGCGCGAAAAGCTTAAGCTTCATCCTATTGGAAGCACTGAGCAAACTGATTACTGCCATTCTACCGTACTACAGCTGTCAATTCGACGAAATTTGTGCGTCGATGGGTGGCCGATTCTTCCACACGAGAGGACCCGGTCGGAAAGACATCTCAAGTACGTAGCTAGCTAGCTAGCTACCCAACAAACATAGAGTCTCAGATCACGGTCAGTTCCGACGCAGCTGATCACCGATCTATCGTGCTGTCTCACCGTCAGATTCCTCTGAGCCAGCTTGGCTCCCTTTGCCTCCAATGCCGTCGGGCGCACTTTTCGCCGACCACGATTCACCAGCCAAGTCTTGTTGGCACCTTCGATCGCGTTGCAGGAGCGGGGCAAGACGTCCCCTTCGTAAAGGAAGAGGTTTCCGGAGGTGTAGCGTACCGACGTTTCTGCCTGACTTGCTTGGCTCCTCGCTAGCTAGCTCTCGTAATGAATAAAAATGCATTGTATTCACCCGCGCTCCCTTAATGCTTTCCTTATTTGGCAAGAAACCAATTAACATTCGCCCACACTTTCCTTTGTTCGGCAAATAAATCACTTATAACACCTCCTTTTCGGGATGTCGCTGATTTATAAGCACCCCCCCCTCGGGCGCTTCGCACCCTCGGGCCTCTTGCTTATAAATCAGCGACATCCCTCAAGGAGGTGTTATAACTAATACATATAACATACCGTACATTGCTACAATATAGCGGAAAAAAATCATGAGGTTTAATGTTCGCAATTTTCATGATTTGATCATATGGCCATCATGTAGTGCAGAAGTGAATTATTGCAAAACTTTCTTCCACAAAATTTTCTCACTATACAGTAGTTTTACAGAGAGTCTACGGAATACTCCCAATACTATAAATAGACAGTTTCCTTTGTTTCAGTGCTCAAATGTCAAACAATATGCTGCAAATCCATGGCTACCCAAAGGTGAGGTATTCAGCTAGTACACATATAATGTTGAGTACTGTGCTGTATGTGAAACAGAATTAATCATATAATTATAATGTGAACATACAGGAGCTAACCAATATAAAATAACACAATATGCACACAGTACTCAATACAGCTAGCCATGCCATGGCACACCTCAACTTTCTCAGCACATTCTGTGTGTACTGGAGACATCATTCAATTTCATGAAAATAAATGCACACTTTGATCACAGAATTAAAATGAAACAATTAAGTATTATTACAATAATTGAATAAGAATCTAAAACATGAGCTGCAGAGAAGAGTGTTCATATAAACATCCTTCAAAGAGAACTCCCTAACAGTGCTCCTGCTATTGGGGACCTTCAAGCCCTGCACAGACAGAACAGGAGACAAGAGGACAATATCACACTCCCCACAGTCCCTCCCATTCACAGACCACTGGTCCTCTGCCAGTTAAGGTGTGTGTGTGTGTGTGTGTGTGTGTGTGTGTGTGTGTGTGTGTGTGTGTGTGTGTGTGTGTGTGTGTGTGTGTGTGTGTGTGTGTGTGTGTGTGTGTCCATGTGTGTGTGTGTGGACTCACTTCCTAGCTTGAGCAATCCTCCTCAGCAACCTGTTCCCAGCAATGAAGGATGGTAAACCCAACGGAGCAAGGTACTTCAGGGCTGGAACATGTTCTGAGGAGAAGTGGAGGGGATGGAGGGAGGGACTGAGTGGAGCAGAGGATGATCACAATGGGAAGAGAAGTAACAATGGAAGTGAATATGTGAACACTGCATTAGAACAGCTAGCCACACAAACAGTACTCACCAACTTTCAATACATTCATAGCAATGAAAGTGTTGACAACACAATTCACCAGCAAGAACCAGCTTGAAGACAAGAGCCCATGGGCCATTACTGGTCACATTTGACATGTTAGCTCACATACTCAACCACTGAATGGAGAGAAGGACAAGTGATGCAGGACAGCAGTTCTCACGGGGGTGTGGACCTACACTAATTGCAGGGTTAGACTCATCACCACTAGCAGGAGGCCCAGTGGTGCCAGGACCAGCCCTGTGAACATAGTTGACACAACGGCAAGAGGGTGCTTCTCTGGATATCTGAAGAGATGCTGCAGGCACACAAAGAGAAGAAGGGGCACTTCAGTTGGCAAGAGACCTTCACTGGCAGTGACTCAGGCGAGGTCAGAGTAGAGGGAGCATCAGTTTATGAATTTAGTCAACATCTGGTACAGTTCAGAGTTGGACATGTTCAAGGGAACATCAGCTGCTCATACACACCACACCACACCACACCACTCCACTACACCACACCACAATACATTTAATACAGTGACACCTCACTATTCTAGACATATGCATCTTTGGACAGTTTGGGGCATGGGAGAGGTGCCCTTATTACAGAGGTAGTTATGTATACATCTCTACGTAGCTGGGATAGGATAAGCACTGTTCTCATTAGAGAGGTGCCCTCTTTTAGGAGATAGAATTGTAGACATCTCTATTATATGTAGCTGGGACAGTAAGTACTGCCCTCATTAGAGAGGTACCCTAAATTCAAATAGTCTATTCTATGGACTATGTTACCCCATCACACAACACATCACACTACACCACACCAAACCATAGACACTACATCACCTGCTCACACCACAAACAATAGACCACTTACTGTAATGTCTGGTTTAGCATTGTAAGCATCAAGATGGTCTTATTGTATTGAGGGTTGATTGGCAAATTTCAGTTTGATGGTACACTGAAAGAGAGAGCAGACAGAGACAACTCCACAGGAAAGTGAACTGGAGCTAGAGTGAACTTGTGTCATATATACAATGAATCCCACAAACAGTGACAAAACCCGTCATGCATGCACGCATGCACGCATGCACACACACACACACACACACACACACACACACACACACACACACACACACACACACACACACACACACACACACACACACACACACACACACACACACACACACATACACACACACGTACACACAAATTCACTTGCATACAATTTCCCACTCCAGAGGTTGGTCCACTGCAGAGTCACCAATTGAAAGAGCCATGACGTAGTCTCCTGGCTCAGAGTTGAAGGACTCTTGCAGCCTTGTTCACATCCTGTGGACACTGAATAATATCACATGCATGTCAAGTGATTCACATTCACACATACAGATAAGAGCACAACCCACAGTTAACAGTTATCAGTCAAGCGATAACTGCAGTTAACAGCTATCAGAGACCTGATGTTTAATATATATAGTCTAACTATTCACAGAATGTTATTTAGTTAACATAATACATGTTTTTATGGCATTTACTGTAGAGTGAGGAGTCTGACATACTTTGTGATGCACCATTTCAAATGTGCACCCTCCCTGCTTGTCCTGTTCTGTGATGAATAAGACCTCCTGCTGGGAGTTGCTCCTGACCAGCCTCACAAAGGCCTGGGGCAGTGTGACAGGAGTATAGGTATAGTGACAGAGATGAGGGAGTACCGGAGGACCACCTTCTGGTGGTAGTCAGCTGCAAATTTATCCTTGTTTATGGCAGGGTAACCCAATCTAAGGTGGACTAGGGTAAGATGTGGAGTGCATGAGGAGACAGGGTATGAAGAGGAGAAATGGAAGGCAAAATGATTGGTTCATCCATACATTTAGAAGTAAACAGCATCAGTCAACTCAGCTCACGTTTCTCTTCAGAAATGGTCCACACAACTCGTGTGTGAGTGCAGCTTTCAGAGTCGAATTTTGTTCCTCCCCTGCTCTCAACAATGGTGAGTGCCCCATTGACTGCCACACCCACTTCTCAAGTTCTCACTGCCAACCCTCTCCCTCACCTGCCCTGCCCCACCCCACTCACTGCTTCCCCTTGCCAGAGGACTCCTGCTCCCTGTCCACAATGTCCAGCTCAGCAGAGATGATCACCTTCTGAGCCATCACCACTTGCACCTCAATCCCTCTAAGGTCTGGTGAGGTGGAGCCCTTGTCAAAGGTGGCACTGGTGGGAGGGGAGGTGAGAGGAGGTGAGGACAGGCAGTGTACAGTTAGTAACTTGTGGTTAATGCCATTTACGTATCTTTAACCACCCTCAGCACAATACTGAGCAAGTTCGACCACTTTAACTCCATTGTATGAGGCTGCCACAGTAGCTATATGCAGTACGTCATGTCACATAGCTGAAAGTACAGAATGATCATGACCTTTTCCATGTATGGTAAATGTTGCAACAGAGAGACAGCTCTAGTATTGTTCAACAGGTGAATAAACCGACTGAGACATTTGACAACGTTAACAATTCAAGATGATTTAGTTTTTGGTGAATGAAACAATAATATTATGAAAGGTCTGGTGCGAGCTGGAGGCAAGATTTCAAACGATTGGTCTACTGCTGTACACTTGTCTCATGTCAAAACTATAAATGAGTACCACTTCCTGCTGTCCTGCATGCTGTTGCTACCAGCCACTGATTGGTGTTCTCCACCTTAATTGCTTCAGAGGACTTTGTAGTGCTGGGCTCTGGTATCATGGATGAAGCGGACTTTGACCTCCCAGCGGCAGTGCTGAGAAGGGTGAGTGCACACATACACCTGTGTGTGGTTGAGTGCTAGTGTATGTTTGTGTGTGTACATGTTTGTAATTGCTATGCCATGTCGTGTGTGAATGTGTGTGTGTTTACAGTACAAGTGTGTAACGACGGACATTTTCACACCTGTACAATAATTATTGGGCAATTCGATTCTGTGGTATGCAATGTATTGAAAACATGACAAGTGTGTATAATATAATACCTCTTGATAGCTACCTGCCAGGCCAGAAGCAACATTTCAGGTCACATTATTCAAAATTCTTCTTGAAAGGCATGCCCCCAGACCCCCCTACAGAAATAAGTCTGTATACAGTCCAATGTAGAACCTGACCACTTCAAGTCATGTGGCTCCAGCCCTGGCTATAGTGAGCATGGTATAGGGCCACTCCAATGATTGCATTGCATTCTTGCTCGCGTTCACTTTCACGTGTACAGTTGAGGGAAAGAGAAGGTGAAGGGGAGTGGTCCTCCAGCTCAGCTGCTGATGACTTGCAGTGGTGGCCAGGAGGCACTAGGTGAGTGCAGTAGTCTTAGTCCAGTCACACTGTCTCCTTTATTTCATGCTGGCCTCAGCAAATTGTGTTCCCAGTGTACAGTGTACATGTAATGGTAATATTATTGGCAACCTCTTGTCAGTTACATGTGTTGGTTAGTGTACACACACCACACCACACCACACAGTGATGAGAGTGTATGAAGAGGGTGTGGTGAAGTGTATGTTTTGTGGAGTGTCAACCTTGATCCCCTCGCCTCCCACTCCTTGTCTCTGACACATGTACTGCAGTAGTGACTCCAGTCAGTCCAGTCTGCTGATCCCATCATCATTCTCCACTTCCTACAATGTGTGCTACCTCCCTGACCTCCTCTCACTGGAGACCAACTTCTGTAGCTAGCTACCTCCCCCTCCATGTCAGTGGACCCTGGTCCTAGTTACCTACTGCACCTGCTGTCACCCTTGGCAGCAGACAATGGAAGTAGGAGGCGCCACCGCCATGTTTGAATGCATTTCTACTTCACCAGGGGCGTAGGGAGGGGGGTTTCTGGGGGCTTCAGGAAATCCCTTTCAAAATAATAGTACCAATAAAACTGAAGAGAAGTAGCTACTGCAAACTTAACTGGTGCTTGAGGTAGTGCAGCCAATGGACCTTTTGTAGCTGGTGCACTATAGAAGACACGTTTCGTTCGAATTTACATCGTCTCCCTCATGATTTCAGTTGTAAAAATAACAACCTCGCGTTTGGCGGCCATTTTAATAATGTATTATTACGTCATTCTTAGCATAACCGAAAATCTCCTTATGAAATTCCTGGCTACGCCCCTGTTCACTGTTAACTGTTGTGTGTGTTGCTTTACTATGGTACGTTGTAAATGGCATTTCAGCGTTACGCAATGTGCACGTGCACGCGTGGGTGTGTCAGTGCGTTCCAGTCGGGAAGTTACCTGAAACATAAGTCGTAATGTAAAATTCCCCAGATCGCGCTAAACATCTTTCGACTCAGTCACAGTTGTAGTGTCGCGTCCCTCTGGTAAAGCCTCCGTTCTCCCTTCTCGCTGGTCGCGTATCATGTCACTCTCCAAAGTGAGTTACACTATAGCTACGTAGACAGGCGTAATAGCTAGCTAGCTAACTACCACTAAGAGCAGAAGGTTGAAATGTGCGCCGTTTGTCTATCTTCACGCGGTACGTGTGTTTATCTTTACCGTTCACAACTGGTGGCTATAGCTAGCTACGTAGCTATTTGCGATGTAATGAACTAAGTGGCCAGGTCCGAAGTAGCTAGCCACAACAGAATGTTTCAACTCCCTTAATGAAGGAGGCATAGCTACTTGTGATTCTGGTTTTTAGCTAGCTAGTCTCACTTTTGTTACCCAGAGCAGTGAATGTGTCATGTTACCCTCCAGTTGTTCTCACACTGTGCTGCCTCCCTCACCATGCAGCTTTGGTCTGACAAGACTGACACTGGCAGAACTCGGCAATTTCCTGGATTTCAAGGTGTGTGTGTGTGTGTGTGTGTGTGTGTGTGTGTGTGTGTGTGTGTGTGTGTGTGTGTGTGTGTGTGTGTGTGTGTGTGTGTGTGTGTGTGTGTGTGTGTGTGTGTGTGTGTGTGTGTGTGTGCGTGTGTGTGTAGGAGTAGGTGGTTGTATCCAGGTGGGTTCTGTGTGTGCACTAGTGAGAACAAATGTTATACACTATTCATCAGGTGCACTTTGTCCTCTATTCTCTCTCCCTATCCAGATGCTGCCTATATCCAAGATCGTCCCTCCTTGGAAGTGCTCTGTAGATTAGTGGTGCCCAGGGTGTCTTCCCGGTGGGACTATGTGGGACTTCAGCTAGGGATGTCTCCTGAGCGCTTGGAGGTGATTGAAGGTGAACACAAGAGGAAGGATGACTGCTGCACTGCCATGTTGAAAGAGTGGTTGCGAGGTGCTCCTGGCTCAGGGAACAAGAAGCGCTTATGGGAGTCAGTCTTGTGTGCAGTGGAGACAGGACACGGCACAACTGCAGAGGAGGAGATAAGGAGGGGACTGAGGGAGGTTGCAGCCCAGCCTGACTACCAAGCTGCTGTCCTTAGTGACAAGGTGAGGGCTGTGTTCTTGGATGTGTGTATGTAGTTGTATAGTCTATATTGGATGCTAGCTACTTGTGCTGATGAGTATGATGGCATATGTAGTCTTTTGTATCATGAAATAGGATACTCACTATAGCTAGATGTGCCGTTTAATGTATAGCTTCCTGACTAGAGTGTTGTGGTTTCCATCCTTTAGGCTTCCCCAGTGCGGGGCCTTACAGTGTTACTTTCAAAGTTGTGCACATTGTAGCTTGTTTAATGGTATGAGTGAATGGTGGCCAGTTTGCTCACCACTATATATAGCATGTCTCATGTCTTTCTGTGCATCTGCTATCATAGAACTGTCAATAGCTGAGTCATTCCACCAGTTTGAATGATGTCCTTTGAGTACCATGGCCCAGGGCTCCCACATGCAGCTACTAGGAATCCATAATGTAATGATTCACACTATTGTAAGTGCAAAACTGTTAGTGCTCACTGCTTGGATCAAAGCGACTAAGAGCGGTAAAGTGCATGATCGTCACAGTGTGAAAACTGTATTCAAAGCAATGCAGCACGAAACAATGAATACTATAATTTTATAATAGAAATGCCTCAAATTAGCTGTGTCACAATGGCAACATTTCGTATACCCCTTATAAGTACCTTATCTAAGTATATAAGAGGTCCTGAGGGCTCTGAGAGTGTGAGTCACTAGTTGAATGTGTATGCAACAAATACATTGTGCTATAATGTTAGCAGTATGCCTGCTGTTGTCTCTTGTGAGAATGAATCTAGCCAGACAGCTTGTGGGGCTGTATAAGCAATAATATGCTGTATATGACAAGATTGTGGTGAATGGGATAAGTACATGAAGGTACCACCGTGTGTTCATTGTTACTTACATCTGTTGTCGTTTATTTGAATGTCGTTTTCTTAAAATCCCTCTAAATGAGTGCAGAAGAAACCCATACGTTCTTGTTTTCGTCACTGTCACCACCTTCTTACTATTCACCTTTTGCCCTGTGAGCATGATTAACATACACCACATTTTGTTGACTGAGTTTGAATTACCTTTGTGTACAGTAATAATATAATACCTAGAGGCAAAATGTCTACACTAATGCTTGCTAATGCTTGTGTGGTGGGTTTCACAACTATGGTTTACTTTAAAGAAGTGGTTCCCTTTCTAGACAAACATCTGTCTTTAACCTGAGTCTCCATTATATGAAGTCTTGTATGAAATCTACCATTCAATTCTTTGTACACACAAGTCCTCCATTTCATGTACATACCTTTGTTGATTCGAGTACTCACTGGTCAACAATTTGGCAACTTACACAGTAATTACGTAAGCAGTAGAGGTGCAGTACGTCTACCATTGCATGTGGAAAAACTTGCTTTAGTATGACATGCGTGCAGAATGATGTATGTTGTATAGTTGCATTTACTGATAATGAGTTGTACCTGGTTTGGCAGATGGATGGCCATAGAACAAGGCACTATCCAGTAGGTCTGCCACGATATGGCTAAATCTAATATTGTCTATCGCAACATTTTATATCGCGATACGAATATAACAATCTCGAGATATATTGCATATTACATGTATTACTGCATTTTATGTGCACGTTAATTTCTTGTCTTTAGGTTGAAAGTGGCTGGTTGCATAGCCGTTAGTGAGAGCTTTCAAATGAAGATTCTTCTTGACAGTATCACCTGGCAGTAAGCAACAATCTCTCTGACAAGACACCAGTAGTTGTAACAAGAACTTCCTCTGTTTTCTGCTGTTTCCTCTTTACTTTCACCACCCGGATATGGCATTATCATATGACGTCATCAATATGACAGTTCACATGAAAGTAAATGTAAATGGTGCAAAATCATCTGATTTAAGAAGCTTGTCTGGCTAGGTTGCATCACTAGTAGTTCTCTTGGAAGTCACTAGCCAAAGATTTGATTTCTTTACCAAATGTTTCGGCAGCTGCTGCTGCCTTCTTCAGTGGTAATGGCTTACAGAGTGTGTGATGGAATGCAAAATCATCTACCTGACGGGAAGTATTGAAGTGCTCTGCAGTTCTGACACTTTGATACTCATACACATTCTTAAGTGTCAGTGCACGTGCTTCTCTCCAGTCACTATGTAATACATATAGTACGGTAAGGAGGTCCTATATAGAGGCTATAGACCGACCTACCGTACTATATGTCTTATATAGTATGGTGAGTGTGCAACAGGAACGAACCTTCTGCAGCAATATCGAGCCCAGACTTCTCCGGCGACGACGCCATTTGCATTCCATAAGTGCCTGCATTACGTCACTGATCCTTCTGGAACGGGCTACGGCACCATTGCATTCAGTAGACGCCTCCGTAACGTCACAACAGCCTTCAGGGCTGACCAATGAGAATACTGCACGCCTATTGGCAGTACGCTGACCAATGAGATTACAGGGAACCAAATTCATAATAATGCACAGTCAGCAGTTTTGGTTGTGGCCGTGACAGGGGTGCTGGATGGAGAGTCTTGAAAATGCTTCTTTTCTGGCAGAACACCGACTTCGATGTGGACTCAGAACTAGAGGGGACAATTTTAACAACATTTGAGAGCTTTCGACGATATCCAGCTGGACTTTGTTTTTGTCATCTGAAAAAGTCGCTCAACGGACCGTGTCTGTGCATCTTCCACGCCATAGTTTCACGCAACAGAGCCGGACTCAGTGCTCGGTTCCTAGAATATGTCCCTTTACGCATGTATCTTGTCCAACTGACTTGCCTTCGTGCGACGATTTTTAGCGGTCGCGTTTTTTCTTGGAGCGTCAAGATCTTCCGCAGCACTGATTGTCACGGCCACAGTGAAATGGTAAGACTGCTTCGCCTGACAGTACGCACATTTGGCTCTGGTTTCATTACATTCCTTCTTGATATGAGACCTGTTGCACAATCAGAGCTTTGATATCGTGATATCAGACCTCTTTTCAGGTCTATATCACATATATAGGACCACCTGCCAATGCTTAAATCCCTATAGTTGCGCAATCACCATACTATATAATATATATATGGTCTAGTATAGCAATATGTACACTAGAACATATATCATATCGAATCAAGGCCACTTTTATCACTATATATTGATATATCGTGGCTGGCCTCCTATCCAGCATTAGTTCACTTCCCTTTTCTGTTTAGACTACCCTTTTAGTCGGCTCCATGCAGAGGATACCAATGTGTGCAGTCTGTGCACAACCACTGTGTTGCTCTCTAGCTCCATTCTATGGAGTCCATTGTACGTACAACATTCAAGTCACTTGACTGTAACAATGTACAGCTGTGTGTGTTCCTTTGTCTCTACTAAGTCATTCCCACTCAACCAGCCCAACACCCTTTGCCACACTTCCCCATCCAACACCTAACACTTTGCATTGCACTCATACCCACTGCACACTCACCACACATAACACATGTACTGCACATGTGGTATTTTGTTACTTTCATGCTTCATGTATGCAATGTGTCAGTCTCCCTCTCCGCCCCGTCCACAGCTCACAGTGACCAGCACTGAGTTCCCACCACAAGCTGCCCTGCTGAAGGAGCAAGTGTACGACCAGTACCGATGGTTTAAACTGGGAGAAGGGTCAAAGGCAAATGTAGAGTACACTAAATTGGCTATACTTGAGAGGCCGCCTTCATCTAAACCAGAGGATGTTAAGGGTAAAATGGAAGCTATCCGACGATTCAAGGACTGTGGCCCTAGGTTAGCAGAGGAGAAGGCATCACACATAAAACCTGTCGACTTTCTCAAGAAGGGAAGTGAGCGCATTCGTGTATTGTACGGCCAGGCTGGGTCTGGGAAGACCACTCTGTTAAAACACATGTGCAAGGCACTTTCCACTGAAAAGGGTGACAGTGATTTTGAGCTGGTACTCTTCTTCCCACTGCGAGATCCAGATGTGTCCAGTGCAGGTGACCTCCAGAGCCTTCTAAGCTACTACATGCAGTATGAGGATCCAGCGGAGGTCTCCAGTGTGGTGAAGGTATTAAAGGAGTGCAAGGGTAAGGGGCTTCTCCTGGTGTTTGATGGTGCTGACGAGGTGCATGATCTACTAAAGCTGTCCACTAAATCCATTGTTCAGAGCCTTCTTCAAGGACGTGTTCTTCCTGAAGCTCGTTTCATCATATCTTCACGTCCTGGTGCCTGTCTTTCCTTGCAGGAGCACACTGCCACATTCTATGAAGTGCAGGGCTTTGATCATGATACAATCACTTTGTACGTAAAGAGCTTCTTTGAGGCCAACCCTCATGCTGCTGACAGGATGCTGTCACAGCTGGCCAGCCGCCCTGACCTGCTTGGTGGGATGTATATTCCCATGAATTGCTTCATCCTTTGCTCAATCTTTGAGCATGATTCCTCTTTTCCTGCCACAATGACTGCCTGCTACCAGGCCTTTGCAGCCCACGCCATTTCTCGTGAGTGCAGTAGAGAGGGAAGAGAAGTGCACATTGGTCCCACTCTGAGGGACCTCCCAAGAGATGTTGATGATCTCATGTCATCACTGGGCAGGCTTTCGTATAATGGTCTTTGTGAAAACCCACCTCGTTTTGTTTTCGATGAGTCTTCCATTCATGCAGCCTTCCCTAAGCTTCCCCTGGGTGCCCCCATTGATGAGTCTCTCTTCAAGGGCCTTCTGCATGTTCATGCCAGTCGGAAGGGCTACCAGTCCTCTCTGTCCTTCTCCTTCCCCCATGCCACACAGCAAGAGTTCTTTGCTGCCCTCCATGTGAGTCGTCTGCCACCTGAGAAGCAAGCGAAGTTTTGGAAGAAGAATCTCTCTAACATCTTCTTCTCTGTTGTTCTTCGATTCTATGCCGGCCTCACTGGTCTCAGTGTTCTCAAAGTGGCCAAGCAGCTCCACAGCACTGCAGCACCTCAAGAAGCACCTAGTCTGCTTGCATCCTTCCTTAGTTTAGTGAAGGGAGACATCCGGCTGATTGATGCGTGTAGCCATGACAACCCTCACCTTCTCTTCCTCTTCCACACTCTGTTTGAATCTCAGAACACAGACTTAACTAAACGAGTCATGCAAAATATCCCGTCTTCACTAAAATTCCACCTCTCTCTCTCGGCCTTTGACACAATGTCAATTGCACATTGCTTCAGTCAATGCTCCCACCTGAGGCAATTTGATATGTCATCATACGATTGTGCCCTTGTATCCGCTCAATGCTTGTCACATTTAAAAGCAGTGATCCAGGCCAATCCACTGTGTCAACTTGACTTTGGAGGCAGCCTAGACCTCTCTTGTGATGACTTCTCAGCTGATGGTGAGTCTGTGCAGTACTGTATGTGTGTAATGCTGTACACATTGTGATTGCTGACTACTGAAATGTGTGGTGTAGTGTGTTTGTAGTAAGTGTTCATTTGTACTGATGTCTCTTACAATGTGAATACAGTAGATGTCTGTCAATAGTCAAATATGACCTATGTCTAATGCATAATTGTTGAATAATGTGATGATTTAATGATGCTATGAATTGTAATAATGTTATTGTTGTTCCCTCTACAACTCTCAACCATTAGATGCCCGGACACTGTCTCAAGTAGCAGTGTCATTGAGGGAGTTAGTCCTGAGTGTATCCCACACAGACAGTGTGGCACTCTCCACTGTTTGCAGCCTCCCTGGAGTGAGGGAGTTGAATGTCACTGTCCGTAGTGATGTGAAGGCAAGTACATGATTGTTTTGTACAGCAATGGCGTTCTGCCTACACACAGTACACACTACTAGTGCTGAGTGATACTATCAATAGTGCTATTATTGCTATAGTACAAAACTATTGCAACATGATAGTGGGTGTCCTCCTATCACGCTAGTGTCATAAGTATTAGTCAGGAAAGCAGGATATTGAGTTCTCACTTGTGGACATTGTCAAGTGAATGAGCAAATTAATTTGTTCCAACTGTGTGTCAGTTTAGAGCTTTCTTGGCAAAGCTTTGCAGAGTCCTTGTTGACTGCTATGTTGTACCTTAACACTAAGTGTAAAGTAGGGCAGTCCCACTTGTAAGTAGGACAGTCCCACTTATAAGTAGGACAGTCCCACGTATAAGTAGGACAGTCCCACTTATATGTAGGACAGTCCCATTTATAAGTAGGACAGTCCCACATATAAGTAGGACAGTCTCACTTATAAGTAGGACAACTTTGTAGCTAAGTTGACCAAAATTTCAATAGCATAGTTTTACCTGAATGGCACCCCATAAGACACGTCACACACATACATTCACACACGTGTACATACCTCACCACTTACACTCTGCAATACTTATGTTTTGTTGATTCTTGTTCCCTTCTTCCAGGATGACAGTGGATGGCAGCAAGTGGAGACTAGTCTAGCAGAAAACAAGCATTTGAACAAACTGGGGCTTTGTGGATGTGATGCCTTCAGGCTCAACATGCTGAGGGCACTCGCCGTGGGCAGGAACACCTCCATACAGTACCTCCATCTTGCCAGTGAGTCAATGTACTACGTTCCTTCTCATGACACATTCATTTAGTGTGTATGATGTGGCAGTAAACTCTGTCCCCATTACTTCCTTCCTTTGGGAGTACCCCCACACATTTCCCTTTCCGTGGGATCCATAGTTCTGAGACTGCTCAAAAGCAGAGGAACAGAGCATTTAGCTAGTGTGGCATTTTGTGCAGTGGGCCTACCCGGTGGGTAGCAAGGGTGCAATTAGCATAATGTGGCAGTAAACTCTGTCCCCATCACTTCCTTCCTTTGGGAGTACCCCACACACTTCCCTTCATTTTGTACATTCTTGTGTGGGTCAGTCCTTAGACTTCTAGTCCAGTACATGTACAGATACATGTGATCTTTTGAAGTTGTAGGTTCATGCAACATGTTATGCTATCCAGTCCACTGTATGTACAAAGGGAGCTCTTCTCTGTCCCTTCACTAGATGTGTGGATTGTGTTTGGGATGTTGTGTGCTACATGCATGGTTTGTTGAAAATGTGTTATGATGATGACATCCTTTTGTCATTCACTGCAGGGTTGGAACATCTCCCTGATGATGTTGGTTGTGCACTTGGCACTTGTGTGGCTGCCATGGATCAGCTGTGTAAACTTGGGATTCGTCACCTTCCATTGCCAGTTCTCAAAGCACTGGCAGAGAGGAAAGAGCCACTGGAGGCACTCTATATGTTTGATCCTTCTGGGGTGAATTGGGTAAGTAGCAATGTGTTCTGCCAATGTGCACAAAATATTGTACTATTAGCAGCTGTGTGTTCTGTAGGTTGGTTGGTTACTTCAGATTATTGGCTGATCCACTGTCGTTGGTACTGCTCTACATCTGAAGTGATGATGTAGTTTGTGAGAGTGTTTGTGGACATTACTTCTGTATGAATATAGTCATGATCTATGGGTTTGCTCTGACTATAGTTTGCATGCATGAAGTGTGTGTGTGTATGTGTGCATGCGAGCGTAGTCTCACGTAGCCAGACCACCATTTTGGTCGCACAGAGTCTCCCCTCCCAAAAGATGGTCTGGAGATGGCAGTCCACCGGAAGTTCAGACCGTTGGTAATTGATGACCCCATATTTGGGTGCGAAGTAAAATAATTGCCACGACTTTCACAAGACTTACAGTAGATTGAAGCAGACGGTCGACAGCTCAATCTGTCACCGTATTGCACCGACGACTGCTGTACCTGCACTCGGAAGCTGAGAGAAGGCAGCTAGAAGTCGATTTCCATGTACACATGCAAAGAATATAGGGTAAGGAGCTTCATACATGTACTCACAGGAGAGGTGGGACGACTGAAGACATCGTTCGCTATGTAGATGGGGCTAAGGAATGCAGATGAAATGATTCCAACTGTATACTGCTTTCTGTGAATGATGGCAACCTCAAATTGAAAGACGTGGTGATTGGTTAACCACGTGCCCAAAAATGGGGTCTGTCATGAAAATTTTGGACCCCCCTGAAAAGGTTCGCCCAGTCCAAATATTTCAAAATATTTGGGCCCATCGGAACAAATATTTCGGAAATGGACTAAAATCTTTGGACCTACTCTGAAATATCTGGACCCCCTCATCTATGTCTACATTCTGGGTTTTCCAGGCCTAATAGCTGCTTCGTATGCATTTCATTTTCATCATCAGCCATAATACATGCATGGGAATTTGACAGTCATTACAAATCCACTGTTCCTCTAAAGCCGGAGGTGCCTTCAGCCCAACACACTGCATGTAGAACCACTGATCACATGGATCACATGTGACCATGTTGCTCCAGGTCTCTGGCATGAGACAATTGCAGTACAGACAGATGATAACACGATCGCGGCAGGCGTGGGCTTGGCAAGACATGTACAAGTGATACAGATACACAGCGAGGGGTAACATGATGGTAGCTAGCTATAGCACGGTTCATAGGACAATAACAAAAGTGGTAGCAACTAATGCATAGAAATTTGAGTTTCATGGCTACAAGTGAAAAACATACAGTGGACAAGAAGACTTGCAAGCATGCAGCACAGTACCATTCTCTGCCAAGATGAAGTTGGTGGATGTTAGGTCTAAATGGCAGGCTGGGTAGAGGTTTTACTTTCACTCTTATTCCACTGAATGAAGACTTCTCCCTAATTCTCTATTATTAGCACTGCAGCTCTCTTCTGAACTCCGTACTCTCAGACTAATAAATGAAGTGTGACAGTGAGTAGTCATCTCTACCTAGCCTGCCACTCAGATGCACCATTGAGATCAGGAGATTGCGTGCACATTTAGTAGTGCACTCCAAGATGCCGTCTTCTTTGCTCCCGACTTCTTCATATTCGTCTACCTGTTCATCTCGATCAATGTTTCTGGAAGATTCTCATCTCTCTTTACTGGCTATACGTTCGATAGGTGAGATGCCATTTCTTTCCGTGTTAGCTGTCAATTTTATGTAGGAATATATAGGGTGGTATTATTATTTCAAGGGTGGTCCAAATCTTTTGAAATATTTGTACCGGGGGGAACGTGTTTCAGGGGGGTCCATATTTAATGTGACAGGTCATCAATTACCAATGGTCCGAACTTCCAGTGGACTGCCATAACAAGAAAGAGGGAGTTAGTCTCCAGACCGTCTTTGGGAGGGCGGAGTCTGTGCGACCAAAATGGTGGTCTGGCTTTGTGAGACTAGTGTGTGCGTGCATGCGTGTGTGCACATCTGCACATGTGTGAGTACATATGCATGTTTCTGTGTGACACTAAGTTTCTGAGACTTTGTTTATAATTTTACATGGTTAGAATGTGTGTATTTGTTGGAGAGATTATTGTATGTGTTTCATTTCACAAATGCCATCATGTTCATACATGTGACAATGATGTACATGTGCTATGTAATGTATTGTGAATACCGCCACATACACATTTATGTAGTACACTGGTAGTACTGCGGACGTGCTACACTGGTTTAACTCTTCCTTCTCCCGTTAAGCCCCAGCCATATGCCCAGATGACCCCTACTGGCCATCTGCCTTAGTTGTCACCTCCAGGTAGCATCGGCCGGGTATGCTTAACATTAATGTATTGATGCCTGCCCCCTTGATATGATGTCCTCACGTGACTCTAGGCCCTGCCTGTTTCTGTTAATTAGCACTCTGACCTGCCCACTTCCGTTTGGTGCACCTTCTGGTGCACTGCCTTACTCCTTCCTACTTTTCGTCTAACTTAGTTAGATGGTTTCCAATTACCACCTAGGTCTATTAATTAAGCTTGGGGGTTTCCCAGTAATGGGCCCATGTATAAAGGGAGCCATCATGGATATAACTCACTACCCTTAGACCTGGTCCTGTACCGATCACACTGGGAGAATGAACACTGTCTCCAACAGGATAGTTACATTCTTCACTGGCCGGCTTGGCTACAGTGTGCCTAACTGTAGCCATGGGCCCATGGTCACTTGTCTTCGCAACCTTCGTGTGCCAATTTATTAGCACCTCTAGATGAGGGTGCCCCACGTGGTGCCTGCTGGGTTGGCTGGTGCCAGGTCCATCTTCTACCCCACCTTGAATTATTGTCATTGGGCGGCACCCACATTAAATACCGAGCGTTGTGCGTACATCCTGTGGGATTCTCTCCTTTCTGCCCAGCCTGCCACGAGCCTCCCTGGTCAAGTTAACCTTTTTTATGGCCCTGAAGTTAATATCATAAGGGAATCCTGTGTGTTGTGGTGTGATTTGTTTCTTCCATGCTTTCTCCTTACCCAGGATGCCTTGAGTGAAGATCAGTGGATGGAGGCAGAAGAAGCTGCTGCCAGTGCTAAAGTGAGAGAGGTGACACTGTGGTTTGATGACAACTCAAGACAGAGGTCAAGAGCTGTTCAATCCATTAGTAATGGATTGGCCAAGAACAGGTCCATTAGACGGGTTAGACTATACTGTGTTCCTAAAGAGATGAAGGAGTCAGTGAAGCAGACACTGAAGACTGTGACACATGTGTATGTGTACTGAATTGATGAATATGTGCAGTATGCTATGTAATTTCTATTCTGTAATAATAATTATTTATTTTATAGACACAATGTCATACCTATTAATTTTGTTTACTGTGTTTAAGTGCATGCCTTGTTGATCTATGTATATTAACTACGATTTCAATAATTATTTCAATAATACTTTTTGTGGGCATTATAAGTACAAATCAATTATATGTAATAACTATAATAATTATAGACACGTACATGTACGTAGATACTATGACATACAGTACTGGTACAATAGTTATACTGCATGGTCACATTATTATACCAGTATGTAGATCGGGCCTCTTGAAGTGTACATATATATATATAGATGACCCTGTAATAACAGCATTATGATTATATGGCCTTAGGTATTAATAAGAATGACCATTATCCTGTACTCCTCAAAAGCCATGCACATACAATTACCTGTGCATGCATGCACACGTGCACATGCACAAATATTTAACGTATGCATAATAAAATTATATTATTTACACATAAACTATATAAGCCCACCTCAAACAGCCAAACTCACTGTATGTGTGCTGGACACAAGCACATTGCCATGCACACTTCACCGAAACAATTAAGTATTATTACAACAATTGAATATTAATCAAACAAAACATGAGCTGTAGAGAAGAGTGTTCAGATAAACGTCCTTCAAAGAGAACTCCCTAACAGTGCTCCTGCTATTGGGGACCTTCAAGCCCTGCACAGACAGAACAGGAAACAAGAGGACAATATCACACTCCCCTCAGTCCCTCCCATTAACAGACCACTGGTCCTCTGCTAGTTAAGGTGTGTGTGTTGTGTGTGTGTGTGTGTGAGAGGTGATTGCTGGTATGGAAGACCTCTCAACAACAGATGCAGCAGAATTAACAGGGAGGAAGTGGAGTGTGCAGTCAGTAAACTGAAGAATGGCAAGGCAGTAGGAAGTGATGAAATAGCAGGAGAGATAGTAAAGCATGGAGGACAGGCAATGATTGACTGGTTGTGGGATCTGGAGTTGCTGAAAGAGGTCTGGAAGACAAAGCAAGTACCTCAGGAATGGAAGAATGCCATCTTGATTCCAATCCACAAAAAGAAGTGCAGGAAAGTGTGTGATAACTATTGAGGAATCGCCTTGTTGAGCATTCCAGGAAAGGTACTCTCTCTCATACTCCATGAGAAGCTACAGGCCATCATAGATCCCCAGCTTCTGGAGTCACAACGTGGGTTTCAGAAGGGTCGTGGGACAACAGATCAAATCTGGGTGACGAGGCAGATCATTGAAAGAGTAGTGGAATATCACATCTTTGCTTCATAGATCTCACCAAAGCCTATGACTCAGTAGACCGTAGTGCCCTTATTGCCACCCTAAAGAACTACAAAGTTCCCGGTCACCTAATTGACATCATCGAAGAAATGTACACTGGCACATGGTGCCAGGTGAAGACTGCTGAAGGTTTCTCTGAGGAGTTTAAGGTTGAAAGTGGAGTCAGACAGGAATGTGTTCTGTCTCCACTCCTCTTCAATTGTTTCATGGATACGATCCTCAGAGAGACATTGGAGACAACACCAGGAGGATGGAGCATTGAATACACAACCACCAAGGGACTGTTCCTCTCCTACAGAGAGAAGACTCCAGCAACCACTGAAATCCAGAATATCCAGTATGCGGATGACTTAACCCTGGTGGCTAAAACCAGAGAAGAGCTGCAGTTTATGGTGGACTCTCTGGACAGGACCTGTATGAAGTGGGGGATGGACATCAATGGAGCGAAGACAAAGATTATGAGTATCGGAGCAGGTACTGATGATGACCAACCAACAATCACACTGAGGGGCAATGCATTGGAGGCTGTGGAAGAATTCTCCTATCTGGGGAGTAAAGTGGGGCAGACTGCTAGAGTAGATGGAGAGGTGAGCACACGATTGGAGAAGGCAGCCACAGTGTACCAGATGTGGAGGAGGAAGGTGTTTAGAAGTCGAACTGTGAGTAAGAAGACCAAGGCTCATGTGTTCAGAGTGATGGTAATGTCTGTACTTCTGTATGGATCGGAGACATGGGCAGTCACTCAGCAGGACCTCAAAAGATTGCATGCCTTCCAGATGAAGTGCCTGCAAGACATTATTGGAGTGACCTTGTGGAACAAGAGAAGAAATGAGGATATTTTGACAGAAGTAGGCGAAATACCAGTGGAAGACCAGGTGAAACTGAGATGACTGCAATGGTTTGGTCACCTCCAAAGGATGCCAGCCCACCGGCCACAGCGACAGGTGCTGAAATGCCGGCCATGAGGCAAGAAGAGGAAGCCTGGAACCTCACTCTGCTGGATAGACATTGTCAATAGGGACCTGTCCAAGATCACCAACTGGAAGACCTAGTGAAGCACAGAGCCCAGTGGCGGTCTGCTATCCACCAGCTACATCTGCCAGCTAGCTCAACCAACCCTGTCTGATGTTTGTCGTGATGTCACCCAACGTCCAATTGTGGACAAGGTGTACAAAGGAGGAGGAGGTGTGTGTGTGTGTGTGGTGTATGCACACGAGTGCACATATGCATGTATATACATATGAGTGCATGTGTCTATGTGCACACGCGTGTGTGCATTAGTGCATGTATGTGCATGTGTGTGTGTTTGTGTATGCGTGCATGAGTGAGTGTGTATGTGGACTCACTTCCTATATAGCCTGAGCGATCCTTGATCCCCAGCAACCTGTTCCAGCAATGAAGGTTGGTACACCCAACAGAGCAAGGTACATCAGTCTGGAAGATGTTCTGGGGAGAAGTGGAAGGGAT
Organism: Ianthella basta; assembly: GCA_964019415.1. Lineage (NCBI taxonomy): Eukaryota > Metazoa > Porifera > Demospongiae > Verongiida > Ianthellidae > Ianthella > Ianthella basta. The sequence goes on along the minus strand of OZ025885.1, from coordinate 4,587,403 downwards.
GGAGGGAGGGACAGAGCGGAGCATAGGATGACCACAAAGGGAATAGAAGTGACAATGGAAGTGAACATGTGAACACTGCATTAGAACAGCAACACAAACAGTACTCACCAGCTGTGACCAGAAGCAGTAGTACAGACCAAAAATAACTGAATGGGAATGAAGAACAAGCTGACCATCAAGACATTCACAGCAGTGAAAGTGTTGAAAACACAACTCACCAACAAGATCCAGTTGGAAAACAAGAGCCCATGGGCCATTACTGATCATGTTGGTGAGGTTTGCTCCCATACCCAGCCACTGAATGGGACAAGTGATGCAGGACAGCAGTACTCACAGGGGGTGTGGACCTATACTAATTGCAGGGTCAGGCTTATGCACCACCACTAGCAGGAGGCTCGGTGGTGCCAGGACCAGCCCTGTGAACACGGTTGACACAATGGCAGGAGGATGCTTCTCTGGTTCTCTGAAGAGATGCTGCAGGCACACAAAGAGGAGAAGGGCACTTGAGCTGGCAGGAAGAGACCTTTACTGGCAGTGGCTCAGGCAAGGTCTGAGTAGAGGGAGCATCCGTTTACAAATTTTGTCAACATCTGGTACAGTTCAGAGTTGGACATGTTCAAGGGAACATCAGCTGCTCATACACACTATGACTCAGTTTCCGTCATGGACTCAGGAACACTAGATATTGCACTTGGTGACCACCTCGTGTGTTACTCCATCTTCAGCTGGAAATCATATGTCAGCAACTGTCCTCTTCTAGCTACCGTAGATCCTTAATGAATATTGATTCCACTACATTCCTCCATGACCTACAGTGTGCTCCTTGGAGTGTTACGGACATTTTCGATGACCCAACTGAGTGAAGTGTTCAATGCCTTGTTTAATGACATCCTGGACTGCCGTACACCCCTCAGGAAATCATGACCTATGAAGCATAGGGCACCTTGGGTCAATTAAGAGCTATGAAGGATGATGGTACGAAGGAACCATCTTCATCTGTGGTTTCTTAAGACCAGGTCTCCAGTTAACTTTGAAATCTATCGCTCATTCAGAAACAAGGTAACCTCACTCCAAAAATCTGCCAAATAGTCCTACTTAGCTACATACAGTAGCCAACCGGGTGCAGTAGAAGGCCCATCCACCAGCTATTTGGTCTGCAGTAAAGCTTGGAATATGCAATGGCCCAACTCCTGTAAAGTAGTCTTACTGACTAAGTAGAGTACCAGCATAATAATTCAATATGATACAATATGATAAGATACGATACTATACGATACAATACAATACGATACAATACAATACAATACAATACAATACAATACAATACAATACAATACAATACAATACAATACAATACAATACAATACAATACAATACAATACAATACAATACAATACAATACAATACAATACAATACAATACAATACAATCCTCTACCTCATAATTATATAACATAATGTTTATGTTTATATACCCTATAGGCCTGCACACAGAGCACCCACACACGGCATCCATACAAAGTTACCAGCTATAGCTATGCTTAGCTATAGGTACAGCTATAGCTACACACCAAGCGCTTCCTCACCTGTTAGGAAAACTCCCACGTTGTCATGATTGAATGACTGACTATTTGAAATGTGCACCCTCCTTGCTTGTCCTATTCTCTGACGAAGAAGTCCTGATGAGAGAAATAGGTGGGAACAGCTCCTGACCACTGATAGCTACATACCACGTCCTTAGGCCTACGCGCCTACGGCGCTTATATGAGGGACGGTTTAGCAAGCCAGACTAGCTCGCGCGTAGTGCGTTCCAATGCCCTTGCCTCACCAAAGCGCTGCCCGCATCCGGTCCGCGGTCCTCCATTTCAGCCCCCGCTCTGCCTTCACTAGCTTAAATCCTCAATCTTCACTGACGTTCAGAGGTGAGCCGCTATCTTCACTGTCTATCTACACGGCACATCACCTATGTTTTAAATAATAGCTAACTGGCTGGCGCATTGCTCGCGCTGTCGACAGTAGCAGTGTAGCTAGCTGTTCGCTGTGCCGGGGGGGGGGGGGGGTCTCAAATGGAGTGCACGTGTATGACGATAGCTGCCTAACTGCATTTGAGTACGTGACACACGTAGCTAACCAATGATCAGTTTGACCCAGCCTAAGGCCCTCCAATCACTGATAGACGAAGTACCCACCTGACGATGACGAAGGATCATTAGCCAGCTATCGCCCATAGCTTAGCTATATAGCTACATTTGTGTGACACTATTGATGAACTACTCCTAGCTAGCTGTACCGCGATAACAAAGATCCTCAAGTCTGAAGGATCTTATTCTACGTATGGCTATACACTAGCTACACACGTACATACACACTAACATACGTACATACGTACATGTTCACATTTCTCCCTTAATTGTCTCCTTGTAGATCCTCACTATGGCCTCAGCTAATCCTGATTCTGCAGGTGTGTGTGTGTGTGGGGGGGGGGGGGGGGGGGGTGGCACGTGCATGTGTGTGTGTGTGTGTGTGTGTGTGTGTGTGTTGTGTGTGTGTGTGTGTGTGTGTGTGCGTGTGCATGTGTGCAAGCATGTGTGGCTGTGCTCTGTGTATGAGGCAACCTGCCAGTGCGTAAGTTTAGCATTTCTCAATGTTCTAACTGTCACTGATCCCCTCCCCCCTCCTCCCTCTCCTCTACCCAGCCTTTCTGCAGTCTTGTCCCACTGAGGCTCACCTTCGTTATCAAGTTTGTCCAAAGGTGGGACGTGAGTGGAGGGCAGTGTCCACCTACCTCCACATCTCAAATGAAGCAGTGGACAAGATACTTGAGAGCCACAAGCATGATGTCAACGAGGCTTTTTACCGTGTTCTTTGCCAGTGGCGTGAGGGCAAGGGAGCGACTTGGGTTGTGTTGCTGCAGGCTTTGAGACAGGCAGGTCTCAATGCACAAGCAAACCAGCTGCAGGAGGAGGGACCAAACTGGGGAGCATCTGAAGCACCAGTGAGTTGTGTATAGTAATGAATTTCTGTTTTAGGATACCCGTAGGCTACATTCAATAGCAGTCCTGCATTGTATCCACTTGTCTATATACCTTTCCTGCAAAGTATATACTCATTCATTGGTCTACCTGGCCGTTCTTCTCTAATTGTTCATTGGTTTTGAACTGAATTTGAAGATATAATATGTTAATGAAGGGTGCACATGGTCTTAGGCATGCAGCCATAATTTCTTTCACAGTTTGCGTGGGCTAATCTTTGAGTGACATGAACAACATTGGAATATCTACTAGTGTTGTGTGATGGCATGTACACTTTGTGTACTGTGCAGTGTAGCCACTAGGTCTCATTTCTCATTTTCAGTTGTGGCCAGAAGAAAAGTGTTAGCAGCTATTAGAGAGTTTGTGATTATTGCTTACAGTGAACGTTGAAGGTCAGGTGACCTGATGAATGACATCAACGTTCACTGTAAGGCATCAGCTGTAATTATGATTTTATATTTGAATGAATGTTCAAATCATTAATCTACTTTGCTGGCTTGTGTGGACGTTTACAGATGACCTCGGGAGTGAACGCTATGTCATGGTTAACATGATCCATTTGTAAGGTAGCTAACAGACACATAAAATGAAGACGATTGACATTGTTTGTAATGTGATGGATTATGATGCAGGGACAGTGTGAAATTCACTTGAACTTTAAAATCTGATATTCAAGGTATTGGAATAAACATGTAAACTCACAAAATGTTGAATAGAATACTCTTGTCAACGACAGCAAAAGGACCACACCAGAATGTGGCAGTGCAGATACGGTGTATATTGTCTTATGTCAAATACCTTCTGCATCTGTCTATGATCATTACTTCAAACTTGTTCCAATATCTGAATTATGCCTACACCTCTAATATCATTGTCTGTGCCTGAGGTGTGTGATTTTGCAAAAGTTGCTTCATCCCACTTCACTCTTGTCTCATGCATGAGAAGCTGCCTGAGGACGTAGTGGCTCAGTGTGCTCCACAGTATACCAATGTGTGCAGTCTGTGCACAACCACTGTGCTGCCCTCTCCATTCCGTGGAGTCCATTGTACAACATTCAAGTCACTTGACTGTAACAATGTGTGTGTTCCTTTGTCTCTACTAATTCATTCCTGCTCAATCATGCAGCCCAACACCCTCTGCCACACTTCCCTATCGCATGCCTACCACTATGCAAACTCACTGCACACAACACATGTACTGCACATGTGGTATATTTTTTTACTTTCATGCTTCATGTAAGTAATGTGTCAGTCTCCCTCTCCCTCCTGTCCACAGCTCACAGTGACCAGCACTGAGCTCCCACCACAAGCTGCCCTGCTGAAGGAGCAAGCATATGGCGAGTATCGACAGTTTAAATTAGGAAAAGGTCCAAAGGTGAATGTAGAGTACACTAAACTAGCTGTGCTGGAGAGGCCACCGTCGTCTCGCCCAGAGGATGTCAAGGATAAAATGGAAGCAATCCAACGATTCAAGGAGTGTGGCCCAAGGTTGGCAGAGGAGAAAGCGGCACACATAAAACCCATCGACCTTCTCAAGAGGGGAAATGAGCGCATTCGCGTACTATATGGCCAGGCTGGGTCTGGCAAGACCACTCTGCTAAAATACATGTGCAAGGCGCTTTCCACTGAAGAGAGCGAAAGTGATTATGATCTCGTGCTCTACTTCCCGCTGCGAGACAGGTTTGTATCTAGTGCAAGTGACCTTCAGAGCCTTCTGAAGTACTATGGGAGCGAGGACAGTCGTCTGAACCACACCACACTTGCACAGTCAATGGTGGAGAGCAAAGGCAGGGGCCTCCTCTTTGTGCTTGATGGTGTGGATGAGGTGAAGGACCTGCTGCAGCAGTGCTCTGGATCCACTGTTCAGAGCCTTCTCTTGGGACCTGTTCTTCTTGAAGCCCATATCATCATCTCTTCACGTCCTGGTGCCTGTCCTTCCCTACAGGACCACACTGCCACATTCTATGAAGTGCAGGGCTTTGATAATGATGCAATCACTTCGTACGTGAAGAGCTTCTTTGAGGCCAACCCTCATGCTGCTGACAGGATGCTGTCACAGCTGGCCAGCCGCCCTGACCTGCTTGGCGGGATGTATATCCCCATGAATAGCTACATCCTCTGCTCAATCTTTGAGCATGATTCCTCTTTCCCTGCCACAATGACCGCCTGTTACCAGGCCTTCACAGCCCATACCATTTCTCGTGAATGCAATAGAGAGGGAAGAGAAGTTCACATTGATCCCACTCTGAGGGACCTCCCAAGAGATGTTGATGATCTCATGGCGTCACTGGGCAGGCTTTCGTATAATGGTCTTTGTGAAAACCCACCTCGTTTTGTTTTTGACGAGTCTTCCATTCGTGCAGCCTTCCCTAAACTCCCCCCAGGTGCCCCCATAGATGAATCTCTCTTCAAGGGTCTACTGCATGTTCATGCTAGTCAGAAGGGCTACCAATCCTCTCTGTCCTTCTCCTTCCCCCATGCTACTCAGCAAGAGTTCTTTGCTGCCCTCTACCTGAGTCGTCTGCCACCCAAGGAGCAAGCAAGGTTTTGGAAGAAGAATCTCTCTAACATCTCCTTCTCCGTTGTTCTTCGATTCTATGCAGGCCTGACTGGTCTTGGTGTACCCAAAGTGGCCAAGCAGCTCTGCAGCAATGCAGCTCCTGAAGAAGCACCTAGTCTGCTTGCATCTTTCCTTAGTTTAGTGAAGGGAGACATCCAGCTGGTTGACGTGTGTAGCCATAACAACCCCCGCCTTCTCTTTCTCTTCCATGCTCTCTATGAGTCCCAGAACACCAATTTAAATAAACAGTGCATGCAAAATGTCCCATCTTCACTAAAATTTGACCTTTCTCTCTCAGCCTTTGACACTATGGCAATCGCCTGTTGCCTCAGTCAGTGCTCCCACCTGAGGCTACTTGATGTCAATGGTACTACCATATTTAATCATTGCACCTTTTTATCTGCTCAATGCCTGTTACATTTAAAGGCAGTGCTCCAGGCCAACCCACAATGTCAGCTTGGAGGTAGACTAGACCTCTCTTGTAATGACTTCTCGGCTGATGGTGAGTCTGTGCAGTACTGTATGTGTGTAATGCAGTACACATTGCGATTGCTGACTGCTGTGGTGTAGTGTATCTGTAGTAAGTGTTCATTTGTACTGATGTTTCTTACAATGTGAATACAGTAGATGTCTGTCAATGTTCAAATATGACCTATGTCTATTGTACATATAGTTGTTGAATAATGTAATGATTTTGATAATGTTATGAAAAATTGTAATAATTAATTATATTGTTCTTCTGTCTACAACTCTTAACCATCAGATGCCCAGACACTGTCTCAAGTAGCAGTGTCATTGAAGGCCTTAGTCCTGAGTGTATCCAACACAGACTGTGTGGCACTCTCCACTGTTTGCAGCCTCCCTGGAGTGAGGGATTTGAATGTCACTGTTCGTAGTGAATTGAAGGCAAGTTTCATGATTGTTTTGTATTGCAATGGCATTCTGCCTACACACTCAGTACACACTACTAGTACTGAGTGATACTGTCAATAGTGCTATTATTGCTATAGTACAAAATTATTGCATTACAATAGTGGGTGTCCTCCTATCACGCTAGTGTCATAAGTATTAGTTAGCAGAGCAGAATATTGAGTTCTCACTTATAGGAAAGTGAGTGAAGAAGTGTTAGTTTTTATTTCATTCAAACAGTGTATTAGTTTTGAGCTGTCTTGGTAAGGCTTGGTGGAATCCTTGTTGACTGCCATTAGAAGTAGACGATACAAGATGAGACTATGCAACCTCGTATACTCACCCGTAACAGCATTTTAGGGACTGCCCCTATATTGTTTTTGCTTTGACATTTCGTTGTATGGCTTCGTGTTACACTTCCAGTGGTATATAATTATGTATCGTATAGCAGGTTTAATGTTTCTTGATGAGATATGAATGAATGAATGAGGTAATTTGCGAAATTTTCCTTTGCTAATTTTCTCCACCCATCATTATAATTATATGCAAATGTCATAAGCTGGCCGCCGTGTAGCGCAGAAGTGGGTTTAGCCATTTAAGTGCTATCTTACGGTTCTGTGCTCAAAAATTCCCTTCAACTACGTAGTTTGCCCACCTAATAGATGCTTTGGAGGTTAGAAATCGCGAAATTAAAATCACGAAATTTTCTTCTGCGAAATTTTCTCGCTATACAGTATGTTTATATGCTAGGCGAACTGTGTTAGTTAAACTGTGCATGCATTTATACAATAATGTAGCAATGGTCCGTTAGAAGCATTGAAAATAGGGAATTTATATTGTTGGCCATTTTATTTGCCTCTCTCATGCTGGAAGGACTGAGGGAAAGACTTTGAAACCGGCTTCCAAACGTTGCTTTGCACAAGGCATAGGCATCTTCTGCAGCAAGTGTAGATAAGAGATGAGAGTATGCAAAGCGTATTTCTGCGTGTATAACAGCATTTTTCCAAATGACGTAACAGCATATCCCACGCAGCACCCGCAAGGAAGGACCAGGACAGCGAGCATGGATTTCGGTGATTCGGGAGCAACGCTGCCATCCACGGCTCTACAGCTCTCTACTTGGAGTTCCATGGTGACTATGGAGCAAGTTCTGGGCTCGATCTATTTAATGAAGAGACCAGCGTCAACCAGCTGTATTACAGCTAAATGCGCTGTTCAACTACTATGGATCACACAGAAAGTTGTAGCGCTTCCAGACTCTAATCTCGCTTAGGCTCAATGCACAACGCACAATGATGATCATCTGCCTAGTAATTAGTGTATAGTTATGATTAATTTTGACTTTTGGGTATGCGTTGTTATACAACAATTGCCCATACTCTAAACACATTGTACTATTAGTATTGAACATCATATTCTGTCAACGGTCCATCATTATTGTGAGAGCATCCCTATCTCACCATCAAAGGGAATGTGTAATGGTGTCACAGTCCGCTCTGGTCACACACATGTATATGCATACACGTATGCTCACACACGTCACACACATCCATTCACATACCTCACCACCCATATGTGCACTCAGCAGCACTGATGTTTTGCTTATTCCTGTTTCCTTCTTCCAGGATGACAGTGGATGGCAGCAAGTGGAAAGTAGTCTAGCAGAAAACAAGCATTTGAACACACTGTGGCTTGATGGATGTGATGCCTTCCTTGTCCACATGCTGAGGGCACTCGCCATGGGCAGGAACACCTCCATACAGTACCTCCGTCTTACCAGTGAGTCATTGTACTACGTCCCTTCTCATGACACACTCATTTAGTGTGCATGATGTGGCAGTAAACTATGTCCCTATCACTTCCTTCCTTTGGGAGTACCCCCACACACTACCCTTTGTGTTGTATGTTCCTGTGTAGATCAGTCCTTAGACTCCTAGTCCAGTACATGTACAGATACATGTGATCTTTTGCAGTTGTAGGTTCATGCAACATGTTATGCTATCCAGTCCACTGTATGTACAAAGGGAGCTCTTCTGTGTCCCCTCACTAGATGTGTGGATTATTGTGTTTGGGATGTTGTGTGCTACATGCATGGTTTGTTGTAGATGTGTTATATATGATGATGACATCCTCTTGTCATTCACTGCAGGGTGGGAACCTCTCCCTGATGATGGTGTTGGTGCACTTGGCACTTGTGTGGCTGCCATGGCTCAGCTGTATAAACTTTGGATTTGTCACCTTCCGATGCCAGTTCTTAAAGCACTGGCAGAGAGGAAAGAGCTACTGAATTCACTCTGTGTGTTGTTTCCTGGTGTGAATTGGGTAAGAAGGAATGTGTTCTGCCAATATGCACACAACACTGTACTACTAGTGAATGCAAAGCATTGTGGGGCGAGCCTGCTGAAGCACCACACAGTGACTGTTTCAGTGGTGCATGCTTTAATCAGTGAACAGAACAATCCTCTTCTGTTGTTTTGTGCTGTCTCTTCTGTGCACTCCTGCATCTACTATCTGGGTCAGCTTGGCAGCCATCCTTTGTCGCCTGGTTCTGTTCCTTCCGTGCATCCTCCCTCGTACGTTTTATTCCTGTCTCAATTTGCTGCATCCTGGCCGCGGTCTCCTGATGCCAGCCCAGAACCACGAGAAGTGCCCATTCGCTGTAGTGTGATGGCCCACTCTGGGCAGCACGTCGCGCTCTGTCACTCGTGCACTGTAGCCATATAACCTCATCTTCTGCGCCTCCATTTTGGTGCCAGGCAGCCCTTTACCGTTCCCTCAGGGTGTAGTTGCATCCATACTCGAAGTAAGGGGCAGTGGGGTCAGTCTAAGGCCTGCAAGTGGTCAGAATTTACCCTCGAAAAGTGGCCCCAGCCCAGTGGTCTGAATACAATGACGATACATAAGCAAAATATTGAACATTCAGCATCCAGCATCATACTACTCATTAATGTGGGGCTTGCTCAGGCTCACCCCAATTAGTAGCTTGTGTTCTGCATGCACATTAGGTTGGTTGGTTAGTTCAGACTATTGCCCAATCCACTGTCGTTGGTACTGCTCTACATCTGATGTTGTGATTTAGTTTGTGAAAGTGTTTGTAATGTGGTAGAGGCTCATGCTACGTTGTCTAGCAGGTTTATGAGGCGTTGATGAGCATTCACGTAGCTAAAAAGGAAAGTTCAAGTAAAACGTTTCGACCACGAGGGTCTTCATCAGTTACAAAACTGAAGTGTACAGGTACAGGGATTGGCTTTATACAGCAGTATGTGTTCAAAAAGGCGGGAAAGTCAGGTGACAGGTGACAGGTCATGAGTGAATAATAGAAATAATAATAATAATAATAATAATAATTAATCATAAGAATAAAATGATAGTAATATAGTAGTATTGATGATAAGTCATAGAGTTGATATAATGAGAATATGTTGACCTGTCTGTTTTTTGTAATGGTCATGGTGGGTTCAATATGGGGTTCCACATTGATGGCAGGCATAGACCACGGTCCAAGTTCATGGTCTTCTTGTTGCGTTGGATATGGATGGCCTCTGTTGTCTTCCTTTGCCAAAACCCATTGACGCATCTTCTGACCTTGGCTTCATCCCAATTGATAGCATGTTTGGTCTCATGAGCGTGGACCGCGATACCATTCTTGGGGTCCCCTCTCTTCACTGCAGACTTGTGCTCCCCAAGTCTGATTTTCAAGGTCCTCTTTGTTTCACCTATGTAGACACCATCACATTCTTTACATGGAACCTCATACACCACACTCTTCTTCTTTGCTTCTGGAATGGGGGTCTTCACTTTCATTAGGGTCTTTCGGATGGTTCTCACTGGTCTGAAGGCGGCTTTCACACCAAGGGGGGTGCATATCCTTTCTATCTTTTCACTGATGCCCTTAACATATGGTAGACATATGATCTTCGGTGCATCGTCTTCCATAGGGGGGGGGGGGGGGGGGGGTCTTCATCGGAGGGGTTGGTGGAGGGGCTCTTTGGTGCATCATCCTCAGGGGGGTCTACATTGTCTGTGTCAGTAGAGGAGGCTTCTTGTGTATGACTGTCAGTGGGGAGAGTTCCATTGTATAAAGCCAATCCCTGTACCTGTACACTTCAGTTTTGTAACTGATGAAGACCCTCGTGGTCGAAACGTTTTACTTGAACTTTCCTTTTTAGCTACGTGAATGCTCATCAACGCCTCATAAACCTGCAAAGTGTTTGTAGACGGTACTTCTGTATGAATATAGGTGTGAGAGTGCTCTGACCAGTGAGCATGCATGAGGTGTGTGTGTGTGTGTGTGTGTGTGTGTGTGTGTGTGTGCCCATGTCTGCATGTGTGTGTGTGTTTCTGTACTTGTGTACTTATGCATGTTTTATGTAGATGGTAAGGTTCTGTGGCTTTGTTTATAGCTAACATGTTTTGAATTTATGTGCATTTGTTGGAAAGATTATTGTATGTGTTCATACATGTGACAATGATGTACATGTGCCATGCAATGTATTTAACACGTGAATACTGTCACATATACATTTATGTACTACACTGGTAATACTGTGGACATGCTAGACTGGTAAAGGAGTCCTGTGTGTTGTGTTGCGACTTGTTTCTTCCATGCTCTCTCCTTATCCAGGATGGCCTGAGTGAAGATCAGTGGAAGGAGGCAGAAGAAGCTGCTGCCAGTGCTAAAGTGAAGAAGATGTGGCTACACTTTGATGTCAACTCAAGACAGAGGTCAAGAGCTGTTCGTTCCATTAGAAACGGATTGGCCAAGAACAACTTCATTCAACGTAATAGATTATTGAATGTTCCTAAAGAGATGGAGGATCAGTGATTTAGAAGCACACACTGAAGACATGTTTGTGTACTGATTAGTACTATATTTTATGTAATGTGTATTATGTAACTGAGAAGGCCCGAATGTCATATGTATATCCATTTTACTTTCATTATGATGCCTTTGTTCTTTGTATAATAATTATGGTTGTACGTAATTATGTCAGTATAAAACTGTGCATGCAGACAATATTTATAAGAAATTGCGCACAAATAATTCTGTTATATATATATATATATATATATAATATTATTTATTATAATAATTAGTAATACATTTATTACTACAATATTATATATATATATAATATTATTTATTATAATAATTAGTAATACATTTATTACTATAATATTATATATATATATAATATTATTTATTATAATAATTAGTAATACATTTATTACTATAATATTATATATACCACCACCACACAGTGCAAGTAACAATGGGACCACCACATGTGGCAGTAGAGTAAATGTGGTAGTTGGAGATAGAAAAAGACCACCAGTGCAAGTAACAGAGTGCAGAACCATGTGTGCCAGTAGAGTAAATGCACTAGTTGGTGGCAGAAAAGACCACCAGCACAAGTAACAGAGGGTCAAGACCACATGTGCCCTCAGAGTAAACAAATGGGAATCGGAATTGGAATCAGTAATGTTATTAACATGCATTAGGGGAATCCCTTTAGCGAGCAGCCCAGAATACACACAGACTTATACACAAGCAATTTCATCAGTCAGAGTGAATCAGTTTAAATTTGTGTTCAGTGGGCAATGTTTGTTGTTAGGGGGTGCAGTCACTGACAATCCTGCTGCCATGGCCTGGGTGCGATCCATTGACATCCCATAATCTCTGGCTCTTGAACTTTGAATCTTGTACCTTGCACTCTAGCCCACCAGCACCCCCAAACCCCACCCAATTACTTGGTGGTGGAAAAGACTACCAGCGCAAGTTACAGAGGGTCAGGACAAAGCACAAGCACCATTGGAGTGCCCGATGCAGCAAGCAATTGTTACTTGATATATATATATATATATATATTATATATTATTATTATTATTATTATTATAATAGTAATAATAAATGATAATAATGATAATTATTATTATAAGACAAAGGGACACAGATACGCATTACAATAATTGAACAATCATACTGATAAATTAAATTAAATTAAATCAATCAAATCAATTCAATTAAATCAATCAATCAATCAATAGACTGGAGTCCTGGCAGCTCCAAAGTGCTCTGCACAGAGGCAGAGTTCCCCATCTGGATAGCCACAGATAGTCGCTGGAGCAGGTAGGCGAAAGACTGAGGCTCCCCTGTGGTTGCCTTCAGCCTGCGGCCTAGGTTTCGGAGGAAACTCAATGAATCTGGACCTATTGTGCCGCAGGTTTCCACTGCAATAGGCTGGAATACATAGGACCTGTCAAGGTGGGCGTACTTGCTCTGCTTGTTCTTCTCTGCTGCAGCTGCAGCCCCTCCCGCTTCCCTGGACGACCCCCGAATGCGGGAGTCACAAAAGGAGTCCACGCATGTTGCGTCCCACACGAGGAACTTTCCCTCCGTCCATGGGATGAGGGTAACACCATCTGGGCGCTTCCCATCAGCTCTGTGAAGGCCAGATGGTTCAAGTCTGCTGGGGATGTTGGCTGAAGCTAACGAGTGGTAGATGGTGTTATTCAGCATCTGATGGCGAGGGATTCTGCCTTGGCTCATCCTGCAGCTCAGACCATGAAGGCCGAGCTTGTCGACAGGTCCTCCGCAGAAGCTGCAGGAGTGGGGTAGGCATATGGAGGCGCCCACTCTGAGACCAATGGCAATACGGATAGCCTCGTTGGGCATGCGAAGACCCAGTGAGGAGATAGGTGGTGCGTTCAACCATGCCCCAGACTCGAATGAGCCGGCACCAAGCAGCCGTGATGTTGAGATCTCATTGGTGCAGTGCTCCAGAAGGGTGTCGAATGTGTGCTGGACTACAGGCCCGTCCCAGGATTTCTGGCGATTTACGGCAGAAGGGACCGGTGTGTCTTCAGGCAGTGCCTGTTTCCATTTAGACAGAGCCAGGTCCCTGTCAATGTATGGGGTAGACGACAGGTGGTCGGGGAGAAGCTCCTGCATTAGGTCTGAGGCCCCACCAGCAGATGCCAAAAAGGCAGATGGTGCAAGAGTGGAGGCACTTCGAAACCCAAGGCCACCTGATTTCACAGGGAGGGTTGCCTGGAGCCATGAGTCTCCCTGATCAAAATCAATGTTGGTGATCCTCGAAACAATGGACTCCAGAAGGTGGTCCCAAGACTCAAGGAGTGGGGACAAAAAGGCTGGTGACGTTCGTAAGATGTGCAAGAGCTTTGGGATGGAAAGGGAGTGTCGCAGGATAGTGATGGCATCGTGCATTTGGAGGTGGCAAAGTCGTTCCCCCATCACTTTCAACTGGCGACATTGTTCCTCAATGCAAGCCTGCAGTGCCTCCTTCCCTAGGGGAGAACCCAACAAGATGGCATGGGAGGCATGAACATACTGCAGACCTGGAAAAGCCGACAGAACAGGGCTGACTGAGGACTCACTGTGAGACAGCACTTCAGACTTGTCTACATTTAGGAATAGCCCTAATGAGGGCTTTCCAAAGAAGAGGGGGCAGATAGAGGTGGGGGTTCTGCCTTCAAGAATCAGTGTGGTAAGGCCTACTAGAGCTGTTAAGAGGGATGCGCCCCCATCACCTGCTGATGGACTTGTAAGGTCTTTGAGATGTTGAGGGAGTAGGCCATCAAAGCCTCCACTCGATCCTTTGGGGAAGGATGAGATTACCTTCATGATGACTTGGGTATCAACGGTGAAAGCGAGTGGTGATGTGTGTTCCAAGGAAGGGATGTCAGAGTCAGGCGGTGGCAGAGGATGCTTAGCTTTGAGGGCTTGTAGGGTCTCACTACTGGGTTCTGCAATAGCATCCTCGCTGCAAGCCAGCCGGACAGCCCCTCGGTAATCACCCTCTTCCAGTTTACTGGAGACCCTGGAGGCCAGTTGCTCCATCTGGTTGTGCTTTTTGGGTGGTCTCACTCGCTGGGGAGGCCGAGTAGCAGGTGTCTCCGTGGACGGTTCCTGGGTCACTTGCTTGTTGATCAGGGTTGCCAAACTCCAGCGTTTACCCCCTCTGGCAGGTGTTTGCAGACATTTCTTGGAAAAGGAGAGCAATCCCACCCAAGAGGACACATCGTTTCTAGAGACGACCTGCTTAATCACATTGGCCAGCCTTCGCGCGACAGTCACTCTAGAGAGCCGAGGTATTCGCTTCACAGTCCTAATCGGCGAGCTAAGGTGTGAAATCAGGGATTCAATTTCAGCTTGTGTAGAGATATCAAGTTGTTGATCACTGGCTAATTGATGAACGGTTTCTGGTGGTGGAACGGTGTCCGGTTGTAGATCAACGGCAGGCTGGTGATCGATAGCGCCATTCACAGCAGATCGTTGACCCACCTCAGGCTTGTTCATACATCGATTGGGCTGGGATGTGGACGGCCAGCAATCTACACAAAGTCTGCCATTCTTCACGCACAGGCATCTGACACATCGTCCATTCTTCATGCAGGGGCAGCACCGTGAATTGGACTGAGATTGACAGCGCGGTGCTGCCGCCATTTTTGCCGCCATTATTATTATATTCTTTATTATTATATATTCTTATTATTATATATTATATTATATTATTATTATTATTACTATTATTACTAGTATTACATTTTACTATGACTTGCATGCGAGCACAGGTGACTGTGCCCCAATTTTTGTGCTACTGCATGTTTTAGTACAGATCTACTGTAGGAAGAATTTAGCAGCTTATATATTATTATTTATTTATTTAATTTGGGTAACTGTATTACTTTCATTCTTTATGGTAATTGTATAATTGTTTATCTATGGATTGAACCGATTAGTAATATAGCATGCATGTATGCATTTGAACGCAGATTGGAGCAGATAATAATTCCTTTAGGGAATATGAGATATATAGCATGTACGGGATGCATGATATCTATATCATGGAATTATGTACATATATACAGTGTATCAGTACAATTGTAAATATATTGTAAATATATTGTTAAAGAGTATATGTGATTTGCTAAATCAAGAATAAAGTCAAGCACAATGTCAACTTGAGTTTCATTGCTCATGACAATGGAACCTGTCCCTCACTGATTGTGAGGTCCAGGGCTTCGGGATAGGTGGGGCTGGGGACGAATCCAGCAATAGATCTTGTGCCCCTCAGGCAGGTGATGGAGGATCGAAGAAGAGAGAATCCCAGGCGGCATCTGATCCACCCAATTACGTGGCTGTAGGGCTGGTCCCTTTTCCTGGCGAGCAGGGAGGCAAGGCGTTTGAAGAAGACTGTGGCTTGTCTTCCCATGCCACCGGAGGTGGAAAAGACCAGAGGTGTAAAGCTCCCACATTCAACTTCACGGACACGTTCGTCATATTGTCTTCTTTTCTCCATCTCATGTAGGCGGTAGCAGCTTTCTAGTGGGTGTTTGAGGTTAGACGGGGCGAATGGGTTGAAGACCCGTACATCAAAGAATGCCCTTTCTGACCTCTCCCAGAAGCCATTGGCGCTAATGTCCAGCCGTGCATTATCATCGGTGTTTGCTGTCCGTAGTTGAAAGCGTTCATCATTGAGCTTTTGCAAGCCTGGCTCCAGGCAAGTGTCATAGCACACGTGAGAGAGAAGCTCAGCAGTCAGATCCCGTATCTCATTATGACGGCGGATGGGGAAAGCTCCTCTATTGCAGCTTAAGGCGTGTTCCACCGAGAATGCATTCCCACAGATGCAGTTGGTTGGTAGGAATGGTGGAGTCCAGCCGTACCTGAGGAAGACTGCATCCCTGAATGCTCTCTTATGTAAGGTAAAGCCCATGTTCTCAATGGGCAGTGCAGTCAGCCATGTGGAGGCACCTTTCTCTCCAGCAAGAGACAAGGATCTTTGCTGGCTCGCAGTGAGGACTTCCTTCAGATCATCCAGGTCGTCATTCTGTTTCTGCCATTTCTCCCTCCTTGAGATGCTTCTCTTTTCTTTCAGCTGCTGTTGAGTTGAGGTGTTATACTGTGTGCTCTGGTTGACAATTAGGGCAGCCATGACAGATGTAATTCGATCTGACGTTTCGAAGTCACTGAGAGCTCTTGCGACAGGGTTGGATATTCTCATACCACCCATGCGGCAAGGCAAAGCAAAGATCCTTCGCTCCTCATCATTGATTTGTCTCCCTATGAGTGCAGGAATGAACAAATGTCTGATGGCATCTTCCAGGGGTTGCATCAGATCAGCCGTGTTGGGCACAGTGCGTAACAGAAAGTTCCACCTGCTGCTCAGACCCTTAGTCAGGGCTGAGTAAGCAGCATGGGGCTGGCTTTTTGCAATTTCAGAAAGCTTCTCAATCTCACTCTTCCACTTCTCCACTTTCTGCATGACATAACTCTCGACAAACGATCTGGTCCCCAAAGCCGCTCCTAGATAACGTTTCCCTTCCACTGTTACATTCACACCTGTTCCTGCAAACAGCCTTTCTGCTGCCTCAAGGTGCTCCTCCTTCACTACCAGCCATGACTTTTCTGCATTGGGATAATAGCCATATTCTGGTCCTATGGTGTTCAAGTTTGACCACCACAGCCTGATCTGATCCAACCTCCCCCCAGCAGTACCATCATCTGCAAACCATACCTGTGTTGCATCAGTGTTCAGCTTTTGGATCAGTGGGAGGATGCCCAGTGCATACATTGGCATGGCTAAGGGATCGCCTTGAGTTGTCCCCTCTTTGGAGTAGATGACTTCTTTGCCAATGAACAGTGAGGACTGCTGACGGTACGTGTTGGTAAGAATCCGGGCTAAAGGAGGGCAGAGGGTGTGGATGTTAATGAGGGTGGCACGTCTGTTAAGGCAGTTGAACGCATTGGAGGCATCAGCCAGTAAGACCCCTTGGTTGCCATCGTTACTGAAGACGTCTCTCATGGCATGGATTGCAGCCTCGCTTCCACATTCCTGTCCTGCACACAACTGTATATACCCGGTGGCACGCTGCACATCTTCCTTGAGGATTCCAAGAACGGCCTTCCCAATGGTTCTTCTGACAGTTTCTCCAATTCCAATGGGTCGCACGCCTGGGTTCTTGTCTAAAGCGATCAGTCTACAGGCTGTGAAAGAAGACAAACCTTCGGGGTCCACATATTCGGTACACAGTCTTCTAGCCATCAACGCAATGTTGTTGCAGAGATCTGATGAGGCCCTGGAGAAGGACGTGCACATTCTGCGCCAGCCAGAGGCATCTATGCCAGATGGACCGGAGGAGCCCTGTATTCGCAAGATGGTCTCTCTGATGGTTTTGCCATCTAGGTTGTCGAAGATGACTGGGTGGAATGCAGCATCGTTAGGGCTCTCATCAACAATACTGTTCAGACTTGCTGGTTTTCCTTCAGGGTGCTTACTCCTAAGCTCGTCCAGTACAGTCCACTCATCTGTCTGCCCAGGGGGAGATTCTACCAGGCTGTGGGGTGACAGAGGGCCTCCGCCCTTATCCTCAGTAATGAGCTTCAGGGCGGCTTTAGTCCTCCCGCAGAACATTAAGCGAGCGAAGGCTCGCCCTGTGTCAACTCTGTCTGCATGGCCTGCATTTCTCAGTCTTAACTGGATTGCTCTTCCCTCCTGAAGTAGGCTGTCAATGTCCCCTTCCTTCCACAGGCTGAGCCTTCTTTCAAGACATAAGGCATGCTCCCTTGATTTGGACTTGGCATGGGGCTTCTGTAACATTAAGTGTGGAATGGTCATTGCAGCAGTAATGGCAATCTTCTCCATGGGCGATTTACTGCCGTACTCGCAAAATAATCGGGACAGCTCATTTACAAACATCGTGCCAGCTTTGCCTGTCGGTACATTGAAGACATTTCTCCTCCACTTCGTGACTTCTTGGTAAGCTGCTCCTATTCTTCGACAGAATGTCGAGCCGTCAACTGCATTTCCCCAGGTGAAACTTGGGGATCTCATTTTCTCGAAGGGAGGGAGAGTCCGAACTGAATCATTGAGATTCGCGTCGATGTCATGCGCGTTCCGCTGGTAAACCATACCATCGTCGGGATTGGGAATGGGTACACTGTCAGTATTCGTTGAAGGTTGATCGCTGCAGAGGTCTTGATCATTACCTGAGGTTCTGCTCGAATCTTCGTTCTCACATCGTCCGTTTTTCGATGGGACGCATCCTGTACATTTCCTTCCATTCTTAACACATACACACTTTATACATCTACTGCTGATATTACACGTACAGCAAGCAGGCATCTTTCGTCTCACTGCTTCAATTCTGCGTAATCCGTTTCTCAGGTCTGCGCGCCATCATCCGCCATCTTGGATCTTCTACTCTCAATGTATGCATTTGAATGCATGTAAATTTTATGTATATATAATTATAATAGATATATATGCATGCACGTTGCAAGCTTTTATAATATTTGCTATAATTATATTAGGCATTATAATTATTATTTGAATGTGCACAATGTTGTATGTACCGTATGGCAGCTAGCATTGGCAGTATTTGTTAGCAAAACAATTATAAATTATCGCATGCACACACAGCTAGTCCTCAATAAAATTATAGTATGCATGGCTAGCTAGCTATAGCTGTCCCTAGCAAATGCCAGCAGCATGGAGGGGGAGGGACAGTCAAGCTTAAGCATACATACATTGTGATCAGCTCACACCTTGGCCATGTTCACAAGAACATCAAATACCTTTGCCCCTTTTCTTTGGCAATTGTATTCATAGTAGGCGAATGGATTATCTCATGGTCTGGAGTCACTTGTCTATAGCTATAGGTGTGAGCTAATTGCTATATATATATGCTAGACCATCCCTTCCTTTTGCACCTTAATCGCTTCCCGCCCTGCAGCTAGGTGCTTAGGGTTGGTCTAGCTAGCCAGACTTTCCTCAGTACAGCCAGCCATATATGCATGGTGCCCCCCTCCACACCACCAGCACATTCTGCATGCATTGGAAACATTGTTCAATTTCATGACATGCACACTTTAATGGATTTAATTGAAACAATTACGTATTATTGGAACAATTGAATAACAACTTAACAAACATGAGTTGTAGAGAAGAGTGTTCAGATAAACGTTCTTCAAAGAGAACTCCCTAACAGTGCTCCTGCTATTGGGGACCCTTCAAGCCCTGCACATACAGAACAGGAGACAAGAGGACGATATCACACTCCCACAATTCCTTTCCATTCACACTATCCCCTTTATATATAGTAATGATAGGTGGAAGACATACAGCAAGGGAGAAGGGTAGACAAACACACTGCTGGGAACACAACCACAGGGCACCATCTAATACAGACTTAGCCGATGTTGCTACCTCTGTCCACTATGGTATGGCCCAACTCACTAGTCACTCAGCATGCACTGTACTCATGTGTGCCAAGGTCTCTCCTCTTCAGTGAGTGCAATGTGCTCTAACACACACTCACTCATGAGACTACAGTATGTATCAGAGGATGAATCTACCTCAAAGAGGACAGGCAAGCAGACACTGACGTATGTAACACTAGTTTGTTAAGTGACACACTTATGAGTGGATGGACTGGGAAAGAATGTGCTTAACAATTGTCTGATTGTAAAATGGAGGTCACACTTGTGAACAGTTTGTTGTTGTTGACATGTTCTTCAAAGGTGTAGTCGTTTGCATGGAATGAACACAAATTGACTGACTTAAGGTTGATGTCCACCAGTGTCATGTTTGCACCAGAACAAGAGGAAAGCATGTGCTTAACAAGAAATAATCACTAATGTGAAATGGGCTACCTGACGGCCACCATTTACTGCACCTCTGCATTAGTCCAGTAAGTGAAGAGAGCAGGAATCCACTCTCAACACACCACACATACATAGCAGAGGGCCTGCTCAGTGACTGGGGAGAAACAGCTCTCCATATGCAGAGTGACCACACACAGCATGGTACAACCATCTGTGTGCAAACACAGAAATGCCTTTCCAATACACATACCCCCTCCACACCTATGTACTCCATGTCACAGCCAATGAGGGGGACAAGTGCTGTCAACAGCTGTACAGTGTTGGGGTATGTTGGTGGCATGAGCCCACACACAATTAGTACCTGACGTAAACACCTACAACCATGTAGACTAATGTATAGCCACTGTATACAGCTATACTATAATGTATATCTGCATCAATTGTGTGCAAGTCTGTAGACCACACATTCCCACTTGTGACTGCACTGCTGGTGTACACCACACCAGTGGGGAGACCTGCCTAAAGGGTGGGTCCACCCACTAGTAACTTGTGACACAGCTTGAACCATGTGGACTAAGATAACCTTTACACACTGTACAAGAGGTAGTGAGGGCAGGCTGCATACACAACTTCATAGTTCAGGGGGACACCCACCACCCAAAGGGTTAATGACCTCCACAGTCTTCTTCAGGACTGAGAGAGACTTTGAAGTGATAAAGGAGTGACTGACAAGGTGAGGGGACAGTAAAGAGAGGAGATGGCAGGGGGGAAGGAAAGGGCAGGGTGAGGTGGAGTGGGAGAGGGAGTAAAGGAGTAAGGGAAGTGAGTAGAGGGGTGGACTCACATCAGAGAGAACAGTAGTCCTGAAACATCATTCCCATGTGCCCATCCAAAGCCCTAGAGAGTACAGTCACAAGGAAGGTGAGGAGGGTGAAGCAGACCAGCTAAGCTGGGTCTTATTTGGGGCTCTTGCCACTCACCTCACAACTGAGGGCAGCCACGAGCGACTTGGCTGGAGAGGAGGGCAAAGGAAGAGAAACATTAACTTTATACAACAATTATTTACAGTCAATAAACTGAAAATGGTCAACTAACACACAATATAACCAGATAAACTAGTAGGTATGTCCCACTTACAAACCCTCCCCCTCCTTCTCATCCCTCTTGTAACCCTTCCCTCCACACCCTCCCACTCCTTTCCCACTGACTAGTCTTTGGTGGAGAAGCTCTTGTCTGCTGCCACCCTCTCCTCTTCACAGTTGGTAATGCTGTCTGCCCCTTCACTGTACCTTTCCCAAGCGACTGTCCAGAATGGTGCTCACGTGCAGCAAGAGAGCAGAGACAACAATTGCAGTCAACACTAATCAGCAGCAAACAACTCAAACCATTCTCTACCTTACAACTGCATAAAACCTATGAATACTCACCCACATTGATCCACGCAAACACTCTCATACCGACCACTTCGCACTTGTTCGGAAACTCCTAGCTACCTTAATCGGATGACTCACTGTTTCAAATGTGTACCCTTCTCGGGACCTGCTTGTCTTGTTCTGTGATTAAGAAGACCTCCTGTGGCCGAAGCAGCTCCTAACCAAAGAAACAAGCGAGTACCACGTGCACAGTTACAGCTGATTACTAGCAAGCACGTGACGAGTGACACTATAGTAACTGTTGATGCATAATTAGGAACTACACATGGAGGAACTATGAAGACCAGGTAATGCGCATTTGGTTCAAGGAAGGTCTGATATGTGATTGCACTGTGTGGCATTCACAACCCCACAGGTACGTTCGTACCGCTTCTCCTCTGCATCACAGCGCGCTGCCCGCATCCTATGTAGCCTCGTCGCGAGGCCCTTCGCGTTAATTGCGGGGGAGGACCACGCTAATTAACACGGACGGCCTGTGGACCTGGACGAGGCTACCCGCATCCGGTCCCACTAGTCACTAGTCTCACAACCCTGCAACCCTGTCTGCGCGGCAGCCATTTCATTCGCCGCCTCCCGCTCCTTTCTCCTATTTAACTGGTCGCGTATCATGGCACTTTCCAAAGTGAGTTACTTCACACGTAGACAGACCGACTGACGCGATAGCTACGTAGCTGGCTACCACTATGATCATGAACAGTTGAAGTTTTACGGTACGCTGTATCGATCTTTACTGTTCGTGGACTGGCAGCACCCTGCATAGCTGCGTATGTAACTATTGACGATGTAGCTAGATAAGTAGCTATGTCCGCCGTCTTCCTAGCTCTGTGACCCTGTGTGAAGTACCCACGGGAAGATGTTTCAACTCCTTTTAAGGAGAAAGACTTGTGGTTCGGGTTGCTAATCTCGATTTTGTTACTCAGAGCAGTGAATGTGTCATGCTAGCTATCCTTCAGTTGTTCACACACTGTGCTACTGGGTTACCTCCTTTGCCATACAGCTTTGCTCTGACAGGACTGACACTGCCAGAACTCAGCAATTTCCTGGATTTAAAGGTGTTTGTGTGTGTGTGTGGGGGGGGGGGGGGGGGGGGTGGGGGTGGGTGGGTTGGTGCATGTGGATGTGTTCAGGTTGGTTCTGTGTGTACACTAGTGAGAACAAATGTGATACACCATCCATCAGGTGCACTTTGTCCTCTTCTCCCTCCCTGTCCAGGTGCTGCCTATCTCCAAGATCCTCCCTCCTTGGATGTGCTCTGTAGACTAGTGGTGCCCAGGGTGTCTTCCCGGTGGGACTATGTTGGACTTCAGCTGGGGATGTCTCCTGAGTGTTTAGAGGTGATTGAAGGTGAACACAAGAGGAAAGACGGCTGCTGCACTGCCATGTTCAAAGAGTGGTTGCGAGGTGCTCCTGGCACCGGAAGCAAGAAGCGCTCATGGGATTTGGTCCTGTGTGCAGTGGAGACTGGACACGGCACAACTGCAGAGGAAGAGATAAGGAAGGGACTGAGGGAAGTTGAAGCGCAGCCTGATTACCAAGCTGCTATCCTTAGTGACAAGGTGAAGGCGCGTGGGCGAGGGCTGTGTTCTGGCTTTGTGTATGTAGTGGTATATATAGTCTGTATTGGATGCTACTTGTGCTGATGAATATGTAGTTATTTTATATCATGAAATAGGATACCCACTGTTATAGTA
This sequence comes from Ianthella basta, assembly GCA_964019415.1. Lineage (NCBI taxonomy): Eukaryota > Metazoa > Porifera > Demospongiae > Verongiida > Ianthellidae > Ianthella > Ianthella basta. The sequence goes on along the minus strand of OZ025885.1, from coordinate 4,564,150 downwards.
GCCAGATGTGCCTTTTATTGTGTAGTTTGCTGACGCATGTGGTTTCCATCCTATAGGCTTCCTAGTGTGGGGCCTCACAGTTTTACTTTCAAAGTAGTGTAGATTGTATGGGTGAATGGTGGCCAGCTTGCTCACCCTGCAGTATATAGCATGGCTGATGTCTTTCTGTGCAGCATCTGTCATCATAGAACTGTCAATAACAGAGTCGTTCCACTAATGATGATGACCCTACTAACAGATGGCAGATGACACAAGTGGTTTAGATATAATTATAGCTATAGTTATGATCAACTAAACCTCCAAAACCTTACCACAGTGCGTTTCAGTTGTAGTTGCGATTTATCAGATCAACACTACTAGCAATGTATTGTCTACACATGAGGTATGTTGAGACAACATGTGTAAAATTTGGTTATAATTGGCATTCCACTAACAAAATATAGAGACAGGGTGGGTCACACAGTTGCTAAGATACAGAGGCTTGTCAAGGTAGCAGAATTCCCTCAGCACTTATACTGAAAGGAAAAGATTTGTTCAAGTAAATTATGCAACAGAAAGGGTACAAGTTCAGTGTTACTTTTGAGGTGGTATAGATTGTATGTTGTTGATGGTATGGGTGAATGGTGGCCAGTTTGCTCACCATGTAGTATATGGCATGACTCATGTCTTTCAGTGCAGCATCTGCATCATAGAACTGTCAATGACTGAGTCGTTCCACCAGTTTGAATGATGTCCTTTGAGTAGCATGGCCAAGGCTCCCTCATGCAGCTACTAGGAATCTATAATGTAACAATTCACACTATTATAAGTGCAAAACTGCCAGTGTTCACTGCTTGGATCACAGACTGAGAGCATTAATCTATGCTGAGAGTGGTAGTAAAAGCATGATATACACAGTGTGATAATTTTATTCATAGCAAAGTAGTACGAAACAATAAATATGATTGGAATGCCTCAAGTGAGCTGTATCACTATGGCAACATTTCGTATGCACCTTATAAATACACATCCAAGTATATTAGAGGTCCTGAGGGCTCTGAGAGTGTGAGTCACTAGTTGAATGTGTATGCAACAAATACATTGTGCTACAATGTTAGCGGTAGCTTGCAGTTGCCTCTTGTGAGAATTAATGAATCTAGCCAGACAGCTTGTGGGGCTGTATAAGTATTGATATGTTGCATATGACAAGATTGCGGTGAATGGGCTAAGTACATGAAGGTGTGTGTATTGTTACTGACATCTGTTGTCTTCTATTTAAATATTGGCTTTGAATTCCCACTGAATGAGTGAAATCTACAATCTTGCTTCCATCACTGTCACCACCTTCTACTTCCCCTTCTGCACTGTGAGCATGACTGACATACGCCAGATTTCATTAAGTTTGATATATCTTTGTGTACATTACTATAGTGTGTATAGGTAGGACGTCTACACTAATGCTTGTGTGGTGGGTCTCACAACTGTGATTTACTTTAAAGAAGTGCTTCCCTCTCCAGACAAACACCTTTCTTTAACTTGAGTCTCATATATTGGAAGTCTTGTATGATATCCACCATTCAATACATTGTACACACAAGTCCTCCATTTCTTGTACACTGTACCTTTGTTGATTCAGAATACTCACTAGCCAACAATTGGCAACTTACACTTGTATATAACTCAAGGTTGTAGTTGTTACATATGCAGTTGAGGTGCAGCATGTCTACCATTGCATGTGGAAACCTTGCTTCAGTATATGACATGCATGCTCCAGAGTATACCAATGTGTGCAGTCTGTGCACAACCACTGTGCTGCCCTCTCCATTCCATGGAGTCCATTGTACAACACTGAAGTCACTTGACTGTAACAACAGGGCTGTCGGAGGCAGTACGGCCGGTACGGCCATGGCCGTACCACTTTTTGAACAGCTAGCAGTTTTTTAATTTTCAAAAGCAGTGTTTTTAGCTACTAAACCAGATAACCCCTACCCTACCTTAACTAACCGTTGAGGAAACAAAGAAGCTGAATGATCTTAAGTTGTTAGCAGATGCAATGAAATAGGAGATATCAAGTAGGGTCCAATACTTCACGATTTGCAAGCACGCTCCTTTCTTCCGCCATGTTTTGTTACGTAATCAATTCAAAACGTAATAAAGATGGAGGCCAGCAGCGCATACGTAGGCAATTGTTTTTCGCACCAATAGACCCATATCACCTGGTGCTACGAAGCATGGCTTGTAGCACCACATGTCAGCGAATCGCTATACCCTTAACGGTGATGTAACAATTCAAAATGGCCTCATCGTTGAAGCACGTGGACCTAAGAATGCCGACGATAGGTGACAAGCCTCATCAGCCTTGCGCAGGTTTTTAGTACCCTAAGCGCCAATTCGGTGTGAAGAAGATCGTTTCTCGAACTTTCCAAGAGAGCTGGGATACCAGGTGAAGATTTTGCATAATAGCTAGCAACTTTGAAATGCTAGCTAGCTAAATCAAAGACTAGCTATTATATCTAATATTTAGCTATATATACGTATGTGTAGCCTATGCATGGGCACGTATCTAGCTTCATACAATGCTGAACGTTTAGTAAACATGATTTAGCTGCTTTTTGCTGTATATCACTGATATCATTGTGAAATCTATGTAACCCTCTTAAAACGACTTACTGACTGATCGAGAGTGCATGCTGGGCTAGCAAAGGCATCACCATTCTTGAGGCACAGATCTGTAGCAAACGTTATCTGTATGATAATGAAAAGTAGCTAAAAAATTTTTTGCTCGCTTCGCTCGAAACATTTTGTATCCTTCACCCAATGGCCTTACCACTTCTAAATTGCCTCCAACGGCCCTGAACGATGTACAGCTGTGCATGTTCCTTTGTCTCTACTAAGTCATTTCTGCTCAAACATGCAGCCCAGCACCCTCTGCCACACTTCCCTATTGCACACTTACCACTATGCATTGCACGCATACTCACTGCACACTCGCCACACACAACACATGTACTGCACATGTGGTATATCTTGTTACTTTCATGCTTCATGTATGTAATGTGTCAGTCTCCCTCTCCCTCCTGTCCACAGCTCACAGTGACCAGCACTGAGCTCCCACCGCAAGCTGCCCTGCTGAAGGAGCAAGCATATGGCGAGTACCGACAGTTTAAATTAGGAAAAGGTCCAAAGGCGAATGTAGAGTACACTAAATTAGCTGTGCTGGAGAGGCCACCGTCGTCTCGCCCAGAGGATGTCAAGGATAAAATGGAAGCAATCCATCGATTCAAGGAGTGTGGCCCAAGGTTGGCACGGGAGAAAGCGGCACACATAAAACCTGTCGACCTTCTCAAGAAGGGAGGTGAGAGGATTCATGTATTATATGGTCAGGCTGGGTCTGGCAAGACCACTCTGCTAAAACACATGTGCAAGGCGCTTTCCACTGAAGAGAGCGAAAGTGATTACAATCTTGTGCTCTACTTCCCGCTGCGAGACAGGTCTGTATCTGGTGCAAGTGACCTCCAGAGCCTTCTGAAGTACTATGGGAGCGAGGACAGTCGTCTGAACCACACCACACTTGCACAGTCAATGGTGGAGAGCAAAGGCAGGGGCCTCCTCTTTGTGCTGGATGGTGCGGATGAGGTGAAGGACCTGCTGCAGCAGTCCTCTGGGTCTACTGTTCAGAGCCTTCTCCTGAAGCCCATATCATCATCTCTTCACGTCCTGGTGCCTGTCCTTCCCTACAGGACCACACTGCCACATTCTATGAAGTGCAGGGCTTTGATAATGATGCAATCACTTCGTACGTGAAGAGCTTCTTTGAGGCCAACCCTCATGCTGCTGACAGGATGCTGTCACAGCTGGACAGCCGCCCTGACCTGCTTGGCGGGATGTATATCCCCATGAATTGCTTCATCCTTTGCTCAATCTTTGAGCATGATTCCTCATTCCCTGCCACAATGACTGCCTGCTACCAGGCCTTTGCAGCCCACGCCATTTCTCGTGAATGCAGCAGAGAGGGAAGAGAAGTGCACATTGATCTCACTCTCAGGGACCTCCCAAGAGATGTTGATGATCTCATGTCATCACTGGGCAGGCTTTCGTATAATGGTCTTTGTGAAAACCCACCTCGTTTTGTTTTTGATGAGTCTTCCATTCGCGCAGCCTTCCCTGAGCTCCCCCCAGGTGCCCCAATTGACGAGTCTCTCTTCAAGGGTCTTCTGCATGTTCATGCCAGTCGGAAGGGTTACCAGTCCTCTCTGTCCTTCTCCTTCCCCCATGCCACGCAGCAAGAGTTCTTTGCTGCCCTCTATGTGAGTCATCTGCCACCTAAGGAGCAAGCGAGATTTTGGAAGAAGCATCTCTCTAACATGTCCTTCTCTGTCGTCCTTCGATTCTATGCAGGCCTCACTGGTCTCAGAGTTCCCAAAGTGGCAAAGCAGCTCCACAGCACAGCAGTACCTGAAGAATCACCTGGTCTGTTGGCATCCTTCGTTAAGATAGTAATGGGAGACATCCAGCTGGTTGATGTGTGTAGCCATGACGACCCACACCTTCTATTCCTCTTCCATGTTTTGTATGAATCTCAGAATGCTGACTTAACTAAACAAGTCATGCAAAATATCCCATCGATACTAAAACTTCGCCTCTCTCTCTCAGCCTTTGACACATTGGCAATTGCATACTGCCTCAGTCAATGCTCCCACCTGAGGCTACTTGATATGTCATCGTACATATGCTCACTTTTATCCGCTCAATGCCTGGCACATTTAAAGGCAGTTCTCCTAGCCAATCCAAGGTGTCAAATTAACTTTGGAGGTAGACTGTTCCTCTCTTGTGATGACTTCTCAACTGATGGTGAGTCTGCAGTATACTGTTTGCATAGTGCCTTATATACACATTGCATTGCTAACTGCTGTAATGTGTGGTGTAGTGAGTTTGTGGTAAGTGTTCATTTGTACTGATGTCTCTACAATATGACAGTGTACCTGTAAATCTATGTTTATTGCATAATTATTGAATATTGTAATGATTTTAATGTTGCTATGTAATTGTAATCTTTTTATTGTTGCTCAACACTTCTCAAACATCAGATGCCCAGACACTGTCTCAAGTAGCAGTGTCATTGGAGGAGTTAGTCCTGTGGGTATCCCACACAGACTGTGTGGCCCTCTCCACCATTTGCAGCTTCTCTATAGGGAGGCTGTTGAATGTCACTGTCCGTAGTGATGTGAAGGCAAGTACACGATTGTTTTGTACGGCAATGCATGGCTTTCTGCCTATATACATACACAGTACACACTAGTGCTGAGTAGTGCAATTGTGCTATTATTGAATGCTATAGTCTTCAGCCTAATTGTGCATAATGCATGGATTCAAATGATAAGTGAATTAAAGAGTTAATAGTCCATAAAGCTGCAGATGCTATTGTGCTTACCCTATATGTATATACACTTTTGTGTGTAGAAATGATACAACAAATTTGATTTCCTTAGTTGGCATGGCTATGCAGGGGCAATAACATGATTTGTGCATGATCTACCGTGCAGGAGCTTGGCAAGAAATCACGCATGTGGATTATGTCCTATGTATACAATGGGGCTTATGCGCGGGTGAAAACTTTGTCTCCGTATTTCCTCTTATTTCTCCTCCAAATCGCATTCGAGGAACTCGGGTTTGGTATCGTCTTAAGCACCTATCTATGCACTACAATTGTATGATTAAAACCTGGGGATAGTCGGTCTCCTATAAGAAAAACATTGCCATCAAGTAACCCAGTAAAATAGCACATATCGTTGGTGTGGATAGCGATGCAGAGGCTCAGCAAGAAACTAAGTACATAGCGCAATACACAATCATGCACTCTAACTTTTCCATGTGAGCGAAGTTGGTAAATTTCTCCGCTGCAAAGTTACATCCAGAAAACTACGTCGCTCAGCAAAGTGCTTACCTCTGTCATCAGCGACCACTCATGATAGAGGTTGTAAGAAAGAAAGAGGTTCCTCACGCAATCTGCAGAAGCATTGGTACAGCTGCCGCTGCATCTCCATCTACTGTAGCTAGGCTTAATTGTCAGTGTACTCCATGTTTATTCACAGCTGCTACTTACTTTGCTGTTGCTAATTGCAAGGTGTGAACTAATTGCTATGTTTGCTAGACTGTCCTTTCTCTTCTGTGCCTCCTGGGCGCTTGTTAGAACGGTTTAGCTGGCTAGACTATGAAACCCCACATGTATACCAAGTGCCATAAGTCACACAAAGCACTCCTAGCCCACTTTAAATGATATAGAGTGACTTTCACAGGTGGACAATTGGCCATTCTGTCTTCCATTTTCTGATCGCATCATCTGGCATCTGCAAGCCTTATTTGATCACTCCATTGTGTCATCTGCATCCAATTGGTTGATTCCATTCAAACTTGCCATAACTGGTCAGAAGGTAGGATGAAGCGAGTAGCAATAGCAGCAGTGGGCAAAAAGACTCTCAATAAGCCTTTAAGTTAAGAGAACAAGCCCGAGCTGCGGCTTGTTCTTTTTGTCACCACGGAAGAACAACTATTAATTTTGCTGCCTTTGCTCTGTACCTTTGGCTAGATAGCTAGCTAATGCGAAGATGCCCACTCAAACTGCCAGTTCAAGAGACACAAAAGACACTAGTGAAGCACCCTCCCTCTGCCGTTACAGCACTCGTTGCCGTCTTTCCAGAAGCGAAGATTGGGTAGCAGGCTAGGCTTTCACTTACAGAGCAGCGAGGCCACTCTTTGCAGAAATGAAGACGAACTTGCAAATTTTGCAATCTCAGTAGACCACACTGGACAGGGTCCACCTTTAAAACTGTAAGGAAGGAGTTTGATTTTTTTATGGCACACTATGGCCATTAAGCATGCTGCAGGATTACACATTATGAAGTACTGAAAATTCCTTTGATCCGCCTACACAATTCACTCTACATGTAATTAAAGTCGGCTGCAAACTTTTCACATTGTTTACGTAACGGCCTGTCCCACATGTGTAACGGCCTGTCCCACATGTGTAACTCCTCACAATCTGAATTTCTCTCCTGCTTTTTGGAACACTTATTATATCTGTATAGTTATTAATCAATCAATCAATCAATCACAAAAGTAGATTTATCTCCTGTGCTGGAGGTCATCCCTCTTATACTAATACAGTGCAGACAGTGAGTTAGCATAAAGAATAGGTAGCTATCATAAGGTTATTTAAAATTGTCAATCCATCTTAAGTGTGGTCTTCCTCTTGGCCTCTTCCCCTCCATCTCTCCAGCAAACACTTTCTTCGTTGTCTTCTCAATGGTCATTTCTTCTAGTCTGCCCTTCCAACTCTTCTGCCTCCTTTTCACCAGATCTAAACCACCTCCTTGATTAAACCTCTCCCTAATATCTGCATTCATTACTCTGTCCAATCTATTCACACTGTCAATCCTCCTTAGCACATTCATTTGTGTGGCTTGCATCAATGATTATTGCCTCTTTGTTAGGCTCCACGTCTCACACCCATACATCAGCACTGGCATCATTGTGGCATTCACTACTTTGATCTTGGTACTTGACTCGATTCATTCCTTCTCAAGACAGCATCATTCATTCATCCCTCCAATCACTCTTGTTGCATTTCCTATCCTGGCCTCTTTTTCCTTCTTCATACTTCGATCATTACTAACCATCACTCCCAGGTACTTCATTGTTTCCACCTGCTCAATCACCTCATCTCCTATTTTCACCTCAAACTCTTCACTGTCCCTTGTTTCCCTCATCACTTTAGTCTTCCTCCAATATATTTTCAATTCCCATTTGTTCAGCATGTCACTGACTGTCTTTAAGTTATGTTGCTTAAAGTTGTGTTGCTTATGTTGCTTAAAGACAGTCAGTGACATGCTGTATAGTTAATTTACAGCAATTGCCCACACCCTAAACACATTGTACCGCTATTATTGACATAAAACGCTGTCAATGATCCATCATTATTGAGCCTCTGTATCTCACCTTAAAAGGAAGTGTATAATGGTGTCACAGTCCACACTGGTCACACATGTATACTGCATACCCATTATTATGCTCACACACATCACATACATACATTCACACATGTGTGCATACATCACTAACCACACTCTGCAATACTGATGTACGTTTTGTTGATCCTTTTTCCCTTCTTCTATATAGGATGATAATGGATGGCAGCAAGTGGAGACTAGTCTAGCAGAAAACAAACATTTGAACAGACTGGTGCTTGATGGGTGTGATGTCTTCATTGTCAAGATGCTGAGGGCACTGGCCATGGGCAGAAACACCTCAATACAGGACCTCATTCTCAACAGTAAGTCATTGTACTACATCCCTTCTCATGACACACTCATTTAGTGTGCATGATGTGGCAGTAAACGCTGTCACTATCACTTCCTACCTTTGGGAGTACCCCACATTTTCCTTTGTGTTGTATGTTCCTGTGTGGGTCAGTCCTTAGACTCCTAGTTCACTACATGTACAGATGCATGTGATCTTTTTAGTTGTAGGTTCATGCAAAATATTATGCTATCCAGTCTACTATATTGTACCGAAGATCTTCAGTGTCCCTTCATTATAATATAGATGTGTATTGTGTTTGGGATGTTGTGTGCTACGTGTATGATTTCTTGTAGATGTGTTGTGATGGTGACATCCTCTTGTCATTCACTGCAGGGAGGGAACCTCTCCATGATGATGGTGCTGGTACACTTGGCACTTGTGTGGCTGCCATGGCTCAGCTCTGTAAGCTTTGGCTTTGTCACCTTCCATTGCCAGTTCTCAAAGCACTGGCAGAGAGGAAAGAGCCACTGGAGAAACTTTATGTGTTTGCTCCTCCTGCTGTGAATTGGGTATGTAGCAATGTGTTCTGCCAATGTGCACACAATACTGTACTATAGTAGCTGTGTGTTCTGTAGGTTGATTGATTAGTTCAGACTATTGCCCAATCCACTGTCATTGGTACATACTGCTCTACATCTGGTGATGTAGTTTGTGAGAGTATTTGTGGACATTATGTCTGTATGAATATAGCCGTGATCTGTGTGTGTGCTCTGACCAGTGAGCATGCATGAAGTGTGTGTGTGTGTGTGTGTGTTGTGTGTGTGTATGTGTGTGTTAATATACAGTGGAATTTTAGAAATAAGACCATCATCCGGGCCATGCAAAGTGGTCTTATTTTCGAGGTGGTCTTAATTCTGAGAACCATAATACATGTATACATGGATTTGGAAATTTGTGTGTGCGTGTGTGTGAGTGTGTGCAACTGCATGTGTGAAACTGCATGTGTGCATGTGTGTGCATAGCTATGTGTTCGTGTACTTGTGTATGTATGCATGTTTTATGTCTGTTGCTAGGGTTCTTCAGTTTATGCATGGTTTGAGTTTACTAGCTGAATGCTCCACCCTTCGGGGGATTCCCAGATTGTTTAAAATTGGAGCGTTTAACCAATCAAAACCGTCCATTTAATTGGGAGCATTCTGTGGACTCACTCCGTAAAACTTCGTGCTTACTTACGTTCATCTGTTTTGTCTAGAGGAGTCCAGTGGCGAAGGTGCTAGCCACCTTAGGTCTACCACCGTATTACCGTGATGTACTCTTCCAAGTTTGGCGAAGATTGGTGAAATGTTGAAGGAGGAGTTCGTGCACAACGAAGCACGATCTTTTCCCTATCTCTTAGATATGGCGGCAACTGTAAAAGTGGCAAGAACTCGGACGGAACAACCTTAAACTAAATTTTGGCTCGGCAAGGTTACTCACAGTCTCCCTCTTCGTAATCCTACCAAGTTTCGGGGCGTTCTGTCAAGAATTGAAAGAGATTATCCTGAACAACGAAAATGTGTGTTACGCTTATTATAATAAGATGTGTATTTGTTGGAGAAATAATTGTATGTGTTTCATGTCACAAATGCCATCATGTTCATAGCTATACATGTAACAATGATGTACCTGTGCCATGCAATATGTATTGTAATACTGTCACATACACATTTATGTACTACACTGGTAATACTGTGGACGTAATACTCCTGTGTGTTGCGGTGTGATTTGTTTCTTCCATGCTTTCTCCTTATCCAGGATGACTTGAGTGAAGATCAGTGGAAGGAAGCAGAAGAAGCTCTTGCCAGTGCTAAAGTAAGGGCGGTGGCCCTATGGTTTGATGTCAACTCAAGACAGAGATCCAGAGCTGTTCAATCCATTAGTAATGGATTGGCCATGAACAGGTTTATTATGCATGTTCAGTTATGGTGTGCTCCTAAAGAGATGGAGAAGTCAGTGAAGCAGACACTGAAGACTGTGACAGATGTGACTGTGTTCTAATTATTATATATTTATATATGTAATGTGTGTTATGTAATTGAGAAGGCTAGAATGCATGTCATATATCCATTTCATTTACATGGTCATGCCTTGTCTTTGTATAAATGCAGTTTTACATATGTCCATATAAGCATACTGATGTATGCAGACATTGTAAAATAATAATATATGAATGATCATGACATGTACATAATTATTATTATAGTAAGTTCAAACACTCCTGCAATTAAATAAATGCTTAATTGCATATTAATTAATATGCATGCAAATTGCAAGCTCTTTCTCTCAATTATATTATATTTTACATTTTTTATGACTGCACTGTATGTGAAACATGCAATTATAGTATGTACCTATATATGGTAGCCAGCTACATAGTATAAAAGAAAACATTCACACAGCACAGCCTCTCAATTCAGCTAGCCATAATTATACATGCATGGTGCCCCCTCTCCACTTCCCCAGCCCATTCTGTGTGTAGTTATTCAATTTCATGACATGCACACTTCCCTGTATTTAACTGAAATAATTAAATTTTCGTACAACAGTTAACGAAACATGAGCTATAGAGAATAGTGCTCATGCAGATAAGCATCCCTCAAAGAGAACTCCCTAACAGTGCTCCTGTTATTGGGAACCTTCAAGCTCTGCATATACAAAACAAGAGACTCCCTCTACTGCAACGCTCATTCACAGACCACTGCTCCTCTTCTAGTAATGTGTGTGTGTGTGTGTGTGTGTGTGTGTGTGTGTGTGTGTGTGTGTGTGTGTGTGTGTGTGTGTGTGTGTGTGTGTGTGTGTGTGTGTGTGTGTGTGTGTGTGTGTGTGTGTGTGTGTGTGTGTGTGTGTGTGTGTGTGTGTGGACTCACTTCCTAGCCTGAGTAATCCTCCTAAGCAACCTGTTCCCAGTAATGAAGGTTTGGACACCCAACAGAGCAAGGTACTTCAGGGTCTAGAACCTGTTCTCAGGAGAAGTGGAGGGGATGAATGGAGGGACGGAGTGAAGTAGATGATGACCACAATGGGAAGAGAAGTGACAATGGAAGTGAACATGTAAACACTGCGTTAGAGAACAGTCACACAAACAGTACTCAACAGCTGTGACCAGTAGTAGTAGTACAGACCAAAAATGGCTGAATGGGGAAGAACAAGCTGACCATCCAGACATTCATAGCAGTAAAAGTGTTGACAACGCAACTCACCAACAAGACCCAGTTGGAAGACAAGAACTCATGGGCCATTACTGGTCACATTGGAGAGGTTTGCTCCCATACTCAATCACTGAATGGAGAGCATAAGTAATGTGGGATAGCAGTATTCACAGGGGGTGTAGACCTACACAAATTGTAGGGTCAGACTCACCACCACTATAGCAGGAGGCCCAGTGGTGCCAGTGGTTTTACCTAATTAAGGGTGCATGGGCAATATTGATTTATTTTAATACCAAAGTACTATTTCCACCAATACCTCACTATTGCTAAAATAACTAATTAGGTTAATTAGCTTCCATGACTGACTGTACTCTTATTTATAGAACTGTTTAAATTGTTCTCTTACTGAGAGCATAAATTAGCAGCAAGAGCAAACCCGCCTTATACAAAAGATTTGCAAAATTAGAATACAGTTAGAATACCTCGGGATAGTGTACTGTAAAACATGGTAGGCAGTTGCTAGGTCTCTCTCCACAGCAGTCCCATGGAAGAGTTAATCGCATCATTTGAGCCTGATCCCTTCTATTCTACTCAGTATCTCAGTGCCTAATGGCAGCACTCAACACACGAATCGAAGTGCAATAACCAATACAAACAACACTGGAGAAAGAATAAACAACTAACTCGCAAAACAGCGGCAAACAATGATTAATGTAAATACACAAAAACACAACAACCATCCTATTGTATTGTTATGCATATGTCTGTCGTCCAATGTTTGGAGCACTCGAGCTTGTGTATTGGAGTAGAATCTAACAAGGTAGCATGTGCTGTGAGTGCTGTCAATGGATTAGTCCTCCAAATGATGTCCTGTTGAGTGGTTGATGTGTGCCATCATCTACATCTGTCTATTGTAGACCAGCTGTGCAGTACGGAGGTGGAGCAATGGGTAGCAACACTTGTACTTTGTCTTGGTATTTGGAGTGCTATGCCATTAGTGTGTTGTCGGATGTCCACCTGTACAGAGTCTCACTTGTGTGATTACTGAATGAGGACATTAAAGAATGGACGGTGATCACTATTGCTTTTCCTGATGTCACCAGATGAGAGATGTGGACTCACCTTTGTATTGTAGTTTTTAAGTACAATGAGCTTTGGTCCATGGAGCTCTGCTATCGTGTCATCAAGTACCTCATGGACCGACCTGTAAGTGACTCTGTGTGCAGGTGGTATGTGGCTAGTGGTAGGAAGGGGACCATTCACTAGTGGGCATCTGCTTCCTACCTCCTGTGTGTGTGTGTGTGTGTGTGTGTGTGTGTGTATGTGTGTGTGTGTGTGTGTGTGTGTGTGTGTGTGTGTGTGTGTGTGTGTGTGTGTGTGTGTGTGTGTGTGTGTGTGTGTGTGTGTGTGTGTGTGTGTGTGTGTGTGTGTGTGTGTATGAGACATAGCCCAGACCCACTTCCAGCCATTTTATATTGCATAATGGGCAGGAAGTGGGTCTGGTAGATTTGCCAGGTGTCGATGTTCCATACCACCAACAGTTGGTGGGGTTGTGTGATTACAGAATGAGGACATTAAAAATGGATAAATGGATAAAAATGGTGATCACAGTGTGTGTAGTAGTAGTAGTAGTATTAGTGAGCTCTGTGTTAGGTTGCGTGTGCTAGTGGCACACCTTGTGTATATAGGGCTAATGAGGTGTGTTCATGTGTGTACTCATGTGCATTTGCTACTCATTTGCTACCAGCCACTGAGTGGTGTTCTCCTTGCTTCAGAGGACTTTGTAGTGCTGGGCTATGGTATCATGGATGAAGCAGACTTTGACCTCCCAGTGGCAGTGCTGAGAAGGGTGAGTGCACACACACACCTGTGTGTGGTTGTGTGCTGGTGTGTGTTTGTGTGTGCGTATGTGTGTGTGTGTGTGTGTGTGTGTGTGTGTGTGTGTGTGTGTGTGTGTGTGTGTGTGTGTGTGTGTGTGTGTGTGTGTGTGTGTGTGTGTGTGTGTGTGTGTGTGTGTGTGTGCATGTGTGTGTGTGTGTGTGTGCATGTGTGTGTGTGTGTGTGTGTGTGTGTGTGTGTGTGTGTGTGTGTGTGTGTGTGTGTGTGTGTGTGTGTGTGTGCGTATTGTGTGCATGTATTGTGTGCATGTATCATGTGCATGTTGGTACATGGTTTCTGTACCTTGGTAGTGCATGAGTCACATAAGGGTGTTCATATGTATGTAGCTGTTCAACAGCTGTTAATTTTGTGGCACATGTAGGATCATCCCAATGCAGTATCCTTCTTGTTTGCACTATCCATTTACAGCTGAGGGAAAGATCGGGAGATTGAGTTGTGTGAGAGGAATGGTTCTGAATCAAGTGCTTCCCTGCGTTACTATGACCCACTGGGTGCAGCAGGAAGCTCATCCTCCTCTACAGTGGAGCATCCCTGCCCACAGGGAGGGGGGAGGAGTCATCCAGCATGGTAGCGTCAGACTTGGAGTGGTGGCCAGGAGACAACAGGTGAGTGTTGCATTAGTCTCAGTCCAAGTCATTCTGCCTCCGGCTGAACTCCGGAAATTTGATGCTCAGTTGAATGTTAATGATTGTGCAACATAGGTACATGTACATGTATGCACAATGTCATACATGTCTCTACCATGCATCTCATTTCTTTCCCCACTCTTCTGTCCTCTCTCCTCTTATGTATGTACATGTGTATGTAGGTTCACTGCCATTTCATGCACCCACACTTCACTGCTGGCTGTTGATGGCAGAGGCTTCCTCTGCTGTTGGGACTGGGCACATGTCATGCCCCACCTTCCTCAGAGGTGGGACACACCCATCCCAGAGCTGTCAAACTGGTCCTGGGTGGAGAGTATGTTTCCCTGTTGGATGCAAGCTATGTCAGAGCTATGATCATGATCGACCACATCAGGAAAGGTAAAGTGCACCCCTTAGTTAGGGCTCCTACGAGTACACATATGTTTGGTGTATGGTACTGAAAACAGTCATGCAAGCATGTGTTTGTCACATGTACTTCTAAATGCACGTACACACAGTACACCCACTGTCCTTTGTTCATCCATGTACATGTATGCTAGATGTGCGATATATAGTTGACTCCTTTTGCTTGTTCTGCTCCTTCTGCTTTGTCTGGTGGTGGGTGTGTGGTTGTTAGGTGTATTCTATGTACAATGACTCAATCCTACACGTGTGTGACAATATAATGGTAACATTTTGTTGTGTGTTGTGGAACTATATGAACATTCTACGGTACACTCTGTGGTTTGGAATGGACAAAATGGTTATACAGTCAATAGGAACATCAGAATGGCATGTGGCCAGTAGTGTAATGTAATCACTCTGATGCTTTTTTTAATCATTCCATGGCAACTGTTACACCTTGAGCTGCAGGCTCACTTCTGCACTTCCTACTGTGTTTTGTGTAATGATGTCTAAAGCCTTTCCTGAACCATTGCATACTACGTAACTGCCATTCCATCTTCAATCTGTTCTTTGGAAGACTGTGTTCTACGTATGATCATCTGTAGAAATGTGTTACATGGTCACATACGGTATGCATGCTTGACACTAGTACTGTGTATGTACACTAAGTACACTTGTACAGTTGCTGTCACCCCCTCTCATCCCACACTACCCCTATGTATGTAGTTTGCCAGCTGGATGGACCCCTCCTTGGAGTTCCATGCCCAATGGCTGGAACACCCTGCCCAGTCCTATCCTGAGCTGGCAAGAAGACACTGTAATTGAGGTAAGGTGTCAGCTCTCTTCACTGTAGCTGTCACCCAGAGCCAGAATGCCTGCCGGTGGTAAGGGAAGAAGTGGTCCTGTGTATGTGTGTGTGCATGCTGGGAGGAAAGAAATACTAGCTCTAGCGGAAGAATTGCCTGTGATATTCTCCAGCTTAAACTGGTCTTGGCCCCCAAATTGTGCTGTACAGTGAAACCTGTGTAAGACAACCACATATGGTTGTATAAGACAGGTTTCAGTGTAGACCTGTTAAAACTGACCTTTCTAGGGAGGTGGCTGCCTTACACAGTGACCACCTTAAACAGGTTCTGCTGTACTCTGTCAGAGTTAGTTGATCATGATGTTGTGTTGTTTGTTTGTTGTCGTTTTAGGGGTTTCCCCTTGTGTTGGAACTTTGGTAGATGGTTGAAAGGGCAAAGGAACACAAGAAGTATCTTCGCATGTCATCTGAGGAACTGATTGTGGAGGGTGCAGAGGTGTGCATGTGATCCTGCACTCTGCACGAGGCAGTCTCATGAGTTGCTCTGCTGCACAGTGGGCCACCAAAGATTGGACAGTTGGTAAACCCAATGCACAACATTAATGCTAACTTTGAGGTGAAGGGGATTGCCAGTGCAGAGGAGAAGAGAGAGAGAGTGGAGAAACCAAAGATTGGACAGTTGGTAAACCCAATGCACAACATTAATGATAACAGTATATGAACCTGTGTACTGCATGGCCTGTATGAACCATTACCTGTGTTTGTTGGTCCCCTACTTCAGGAGATGCAGCAGGGAATGAATGACGTCCTCCCCAGCTTTGCCTTTGACAACCTCACTGCAGAGGACCTACACCTGCTCATGAATGGGTCACCTGTGGTGGACGTGGAGGTGCTCAAGAAGATAACGTCAGTCATGTGAAGTCATATCACATTTGTAAGGTGCCTCTTTTCCAGGAATTATGCAGTGCATTAAGGTGTGGCATCTTGATTTGAATGTCATCACTGTAGCTACCCACCCACAGTCACTGCCGAGCTCAGTTTGACCCTAATCATAGCAGACCGTGTATTGGTGTGTAGCTAGGGTACTTGATTAGAGCTGTTGCCATTGGAATGTGAACTTAGTGGCTATATTTAGGAAGGAAGCTTTTATAGTTATGGCTCAATACCGAACAACTTTAGTTGAATGTTTATTGCTGCCATTGTCAAGTTCCATCCTTGCCCAATCCACTGTTTGTAACTGTGTGCATCCAAATCTATTTTATGTAGGACAACTAAGCCTGGCACTTTGCCATACATTGAGCTGTGCAGGGTGTACCCCACAGCGTAACCCAAGTCAAAATACAGCTACATATGCTATAATGTTATTACATCATCTGATGCAATATGTGAACCTTTGCAAAATGGCTTCATCTTCTGTTATTGGCTATAACATTGAAGCAGAGGCAAGAGACCCAGATTTTGGGTAGAAGAAGCAGCAGATTTGTGTATGTTATGTTTGTACGTATTTGTGTGTGGAATATATTAGGACCTAATATTGATGGTGTAGGTAACATTTTGTAACCATGATTGCCATCCCACACAACTCCATGTATGGCAATGTGCCAGGCCTGTTCTCCCCGTATGTAATCAGCCTGGATGTGCTAGGCTGTGTTAGTGAGATGAGGTTGGTAGGGGCTATCACACTACAGAATCCTTATGGCTATTTGCTACTTGTTGTGTGGAAAGACCACTTGTACTATGCACCTCCTTGACTTTGGCCTTCAATATCCGGCCCTGCATCTTGAATGAATGAATGAGTAAACACATTGAATGTGCTTGTTTCACCAATGAGTATTTGGTACATGAATTCACCCTTTGTCATGAGGCAATAGAGAACGATACTTGGGATTTGTGAAGCAACTGTAGGCAGCTAGTACATGTGTGTACACGTCTGGGGTCTGCCCACCTGTACTCCTGCAAAGAACTCCACAATGACAAGACTGTTCAAGGCAGTCGCCACCAAGTTGTTTAGTTGGTATGGAGCACTCGATCAATGAGAATTACATGCTTGTGTGTGTCTACTTTAAAGTCATACCACGGGGAATATTGTACAGTAATGTGAAAACGTTGGGAAATGTCATGTGCAAGTGAAAGCAACATCAACATAACTCCTCCTGTCAGTCCCACTTAGCTGTTCCATTCTATCACACTCTAGCCTAGTACCCGACCCTGTCCATTGGCAACCATTTTGTTTGCTGCCTCCCACACACAAGCACACACCTGTGTGCTGGTGTGTGTTTGTGTGTGCACATGTTTGTAATTGCTATGTCATGTCGTGTGCGAATGTGTGTGTGCTTACAGTACAAGTGTGTAACTGTAGAACAGTCGTTAGTAAGCATGGTATAGGGCCACTCCAATGAAGGTGCATTCTTGTTCATGTTCACTTTCACGTGTACAGTTGAGGGAAAGAGAGATTGTACTGAGTTGTGTGAGAGGAGGGTCAAGAGTCAAGAGTCTGTGTGACTCAGACCTGCTAGGTGTGGCAGGACACTCCTCCTCCTCTACAGTGGAGCCAGCCCCGCCCTCAGGTGAAGGGGAGTGGTACTCCAGCTCAACTGCTGATGACTTGCAGTGGTGGCCAGGAGACACTATAGGTAAGCGTGGTAGTCTTAGTCCAGTCATACTGTCTCCTCCTTTATTTCATGTTGGCCTCAGCAAATTGTGTTCACAGTGTACAGTGTACATGTAGCTAATGGTGATGTTATTGGCAACCCCTTGTCAGTGACATGTGTTAGTTAGTGTACACACACCACACCACACCACACAGTGAAGAGAGTGTATGAAGAGGGTGTGGTGAAGTGTATGTTTTGTGGAGTGTCAACCTGACCCCCTCACCTCCCACTCCTTGTCTCTGTCACGTGTACTGCAGTGGTGATTCCAGTCAGTCTAGTCTGCTGACCCCATCATCATTCCCAACTTCCTACAATGTGTGCTACCTCCCTGATCTCCTCTCACTGCAGACCAACTTCTGTAGCTAGCTAGCTACCTCCTCCCCCTCCATGTCAGTGGACTCTGATCCTAGTTACTTACTGCACCTGCTGTCACCCTTGGCAGCAGACATTGGAAGTAGGATACACCACCACCATGTTTGAATGTATTTCTTGTCTCACTGTGTGTTGCTTTGCTATACATTGTAAAAGGCATTTCAGTAGTCTAACAGTGTACGTGTGTTACGCAATGTGCACGTGCACGTGCACGTGGGTGTGTCAGTGCGGTCCAGTTGGGAAGTTACCTGAAACAGAAATGGTGATATAAAATTTCCCAGATCGCGCCCAACATCTTTCGACTAAGACAGAGTCACAGTTGTAGTGTCTCGTCCCATCTGGTATAGCCTCCTTTCTCTCATCTCACTGGTCGCGTATCATGGCACTCTCCAAAGTGAGTTACACCATACGTAGACAGACCGACTGACGCGATAGCTAGCTACCACTATGAACAGTTGAAGGCACGCTGTATCTATCTTTATCGTTCGCGGGCTAGCGGCAACCTATATCTACGAAGGTATTGGCGATGTAACTAGCTAAACGGGCATAGGTGCTATAATTATATTCTGTACTGAGTATCCCATGGATACCGTGGAACTAGCTAAGTGGCTATGTCCGGCATTTCCCTCTGTGACCCTGCGAGAAGTACCCACGGCAGGATGTTTAAACTCCCTTAAGGAGGCAGACTTGTGGTTCGGGTTGTTAATCTTGCTTTTGTATCTTAACCGTACGCCGTACCGTACCATACGTAGACAGGCGTAAGAGCTAGCTATAGCTATGAACAGTTGAAAGGTGCGCGATATGTTTATCTTCACGGTTTGCAACTAGTAGCAATAGCTTGCTACGTAGCTATATAGCTATTGGTGATGTAATAAACTAAGTGGCTATGTCAGCCGTTTCACTTAGGTGACCCTAGGCCTACGCGAAGTACCCATAACAGAATGTTTCAACTCCCTTAAGGAGTGAGGTAGCTAGATAGCTATATTTAAGCTTGTGATTCTGGTTGTTAGCTAATCTAGCTTTTGTTACCTAGAATGAATGTCTCTCGGTTGTTCTCACACTGTACTACTGAGCTGTCTCCCTCACCATGCAGCTTTGGTCTGACAGGACTGACACTGCCAGAACTCAGCAATTTCTTGGATTTGAAGGTGTGTGTTTGTGTGTATGTGAGGGAGGGGGCAGGAGTGGGTGGGTGTGTCCAGGTGGGTTCTGTGTGTGCACTAGCAAAAACAAATGTGATACACTATCCATCAGATGCACTTTGTCCTGTTCTCTCTCCCCATCTAGGTGCCGCCTATCTCCAAGATCCTCCCTCCTTGGAAGTGCTCTGTAGACTAGTGGTGCCCAGGGTGTCTTCCCGGTGGGACTATGTGGGACTTCAACTGGGGATGTCACCTGAGCGTTTAGATGTGATTGAAGGTGAACACAAGAGAAAAGACGGCTGCTGCACTGCAATGTTCAAAGAGTGGTTGCGAGGTGCTCCTAGCACAGGGAACAAGAATCGCTCATGGGAGTTGGTCCTGTGTGCAGTGGAGACAGGACACGGCACAACTGCAGAGGAGGAGATAAGGAGGGGACTGAGGGAGGTTGCAGCCCAGCCTGACTACCAAGCTGCTGCCCTTAGTGACAAGGTGAGGGCTGTGTTCTTGGATGTATGTATGTAGTGGTATAATAGTCTGTATTGGATGCTACTTGCATAGGTGCCAACCTAGCAATTCATCAAAGTTGGACAAATATGGTGTAAAAGCGGGACATTAACCTAAAAAAATTCTCTGTATTAGATGAGCTGGAAAGGTCAATTAATTGAGCTTCACTCATGGAATCCATCAGCTCAACACAATGTGCACAAGAAAACTGTGTTATAGGTATAATACTGGTTGTATGTATCACCTTTGAAATCTTACTTTCAGATAGTTTGTAATTGGTTCAATTTGGCAATGCTTGTTAGGGTCTGAAAATTTCTGTCATAGGCTCAAACTTAGGACATCCCATAATCACCTTATCTGGAGTCTGGTGCCTTAAGCTCCAGACCATCAGCACCCAAAGTACCACTAAAACAACTGTCTGTTAGTTATGCTATATTGATCTCTTCAAAAGTGGGACATTGAGGGGTGAGAGTGGGATAGCGGCACATCTTCAGGCCAAGTGGGACATGCCCCACCTAAATCAGGACAGTTGACACCTATGTATATGTGCTGATGAATTTTATATCATGAAATAGAATACCCACTAGATGTGCCTTTTAATGTGTAGCTTGCTGACTCATGTGGTTTCCATCTTTTAGGCTTCCCCAGTGTGGGGCCTTACAGTGTTACTTCGGAAGTAGTGTAGATTGTGTGTCCTTCTGCGGAGGTTCCTCTCGCTTATACGGCTGGCCCTCTTCTTGCAAGGATACACACAGCTTCACCTGTACATTTTAGCATTGCTGGCGATGTCTTCCTGCTTCTTAAGTTCGCCGGACACTAGCAGACCTGTCTGAATAGTGTCACCTGCCTCGGTGGAAGTCGCTACCGGTCTAGCTGCTTCTTGTACTCGATTGTGAAGGGCGACGTCTTATTGCTGCTCATTCTAATCTTGCTTTGGTAAGTAATCAGTCAATACGTGAGTTCCGTCGCCGCCTTCTTACTATTTCTACCGTTTTTACCAAATTATCCTATGCCAAACGCACTGAAGGCATTGTAATAACGGTACGATATCCACAGTATTCATGGGGTACCGTAACGTTATTACACTATGCTAAAGCTCTCTATTGTAAGTGCAAAACTGTCAATGTTCACTGCTTGGATCACAGAGACTGAGAGTGGTAGTAAAATGCATGATATTCACAGTGTGGTAATTGTATATTCATAACAAAGTACCCACCAAACAGTGAATATGAGTGGAATGCCTCAAATGAGCTGTGTCACAAATGGCACATTCTGTATACCCCTTAGAAGTACCTCATCCAAGTATATATTAGAGGTCCTGAGGGCTCTGATAGTGTGAGTCACTAGTTGAATGTGTGTGCAACAAATACATTTTGCTACAATGTTAGCAGTATACCTGCAGTTGTCTCTTGTGAAAATGAATCTAGCCAGATAGCTTGTAGGGCTTTGAAAGCAATTAACCCTATACAGGTGAATTTGAAATTGCATAGCGTGCATACACTGTGATACCAAATTAAAATGGCTCCGCGTGGGAGTAGTCTCATGCGCCATGTGTTGACAGCTAGCAGAGCTCTCTTTTGGCGAAAACACAGAAGTTGTGCGGTGGACTTCTGAACTGTCATCAACAAAGATTGAGGGACGTAATATCTACTATCCAGCATTAGTTCACTCCCCTTTTCTGTTTAGACTACTCTCTCAGTCTGCTCCCAGAGTATACCAATGTGTGCAGTCTATGCACAACCACTGTGCTGCCCACTCCATTCAGTGGAGTCCATTGTACAACATTCAAGTCACTTGACTGTAACAATGTACAGCTGTGTGTGTTCCTTTGTCTCTACTAAGTCATTCCCACTCAACCAGCCCAACACCCTCTGCCACACTTCCCTATATCCCACACCTACCACTATGCATTGCACTCATACCTGCTGCACACCCACCACACACAACACACATACTGCAAATGTGGTATTTTGTTACTTTCATGCTTCATGTATGCAATGTGTCAGTTTTCCTCTGTCTCCTGTTCGCAGCTCACAGTGACCAGCACTGAGCTCCCACCACAAGCTGCCCTGCTGAAGGAGCAAGCGTATGACCAGTACCAATGGTTTAAACTGGGAGAAGGTCCAAGAGCAAATGTAGAGTACGCTAAATTAGCCGTGCTGGAGAGGCCACCTTTGTCGCGCCCAAAGGATATCAAGGATAAAATGGAAGCGATTCAACGATTCAAGGAGTGTGGCCCTAGGTTGGCAGTGGAGAATGGGTCACACATAAAACCCATCGACCTTCTCAAGAAGGGAAGTGAGCGCATTCGCGTACTATATGGCCAGGCTGGGTCTGGGAAGACCACTCTGCTAAAACACATGTGCAAGGCGCTTTCCACTGAAGATTGTGAAAGTGATTACGATCTAGTGCTCTACTTCCCGCTGCGAGACAGGTCTGTATCTGGTGCAAGTGACCTTCAGAGCCTTCTGAAGTACTATGGGAGTGAGGACAGTTGTCTGAACCATACCACACTTGCACAGTCAATGGTGGAGAGCAAAGGCAGGGGCCTCCTCTTTGTGCTGGATGGTGCAGATGAGGTGAAGGGATTGCTGCAGCAGTCCTCTGGGTCCACTGTTCAGAGCCTTCTCATGGGACCTGTTCTTCCTGAAGCCCATATCATCATCTCTTCACGTCCCGGTGCCTGTCCCTTCCTACAGGACCACACTGCCACATTCTATGAAGTGCAGGGCTTTGATCATGATACAATCACTTCGTACGTGAAGAGCTTCTTTGAGGCTGACACTCATGCTGCTGACAGGATGCTGTCACAGCTGGCTAGCCGCCCTGACCTGCTTGGTGGTATGTATATCCCCATGAATAGCTTCATCCTTTGCTCAATCTTTGAGCATGATTCCTCTTTCCCTGCTACAATGACTGCCTGCTACCAGGCCTTCACAGCCCACACCATTTCTCGTGAGTGCAGTAGAGAGGGAAGAGGAGTGCGCATTGATCCCACTCTGAGGGACCTCCCAAGAGATGTTGATGATCTCTTGTCATCACTGGGCAGGCTTTCGTATAATGGTCTGCGAAAACCCACCTCGTTTTGTTTTCGATGAGTCTTCCATTCGTGCAGCCTTCCCTAATCTCCTCCCAGGTGCCCCCATTGATGAGTCTCTCTTCAAGGGTCTTCTGCATGTTCATGCCAGTCGGAAGGGCTACCAGTCCTCTCTGTCTTTCTCCCTTCCCCATGCCACGCAGCAAGAGTTCTTTGCTGCCCTCCATGTGAGTCGTCTGTCACCTAAGGAGCAAGCAAGGTTTTGGAAGAGGAATCTCTCTAACATCTCCTTCTCTGTCGTTCTTCGATTCCATGCCGGCCTCACTGGTCTCGGTGTTCCAAGGTAACCAAGCAGCTCTGCACTTCTTCCATCAAGGAGTCACGTAATACGCCCCTTTTGGAAGCCTTTTGGAACTGGGTATTTAGAGAGCAGGAGGATGAATGCAGCAATGAGAAGCCTCACCTTCTCTTCATCTTTCATGCTTTTTATGAATCACAAAATCTCCCGTTAACCAGCGAAGCCATGAAAGAGATTCAATCTACACTTTCATTCCGCCTCTCTCTCTCGGCCTTTGACACAATGGCAATTGCATACTGCCTCAGTCAATGCTCCCACCTGAGGCGATTTGGTATGTCATCATACTCATGCTCTCTTTTATCCACTCAATGCCTTACACATTTAAAGGCAATACTCCTGGCCAATCCAATGTGTCAAATATACTTTGGAGGTAGGCTAACCCTCTCTTGTGATCACTTCTCAGCTGATGGTGAGTCTATGCATTACTGTGTAATTGTTACGCATGTGGATTATGTCCTATTTAAACAAAAATTGTCTCCGCATTCCCTCTTATTTCTCCTCCAAATCGGATTTGAGGAACTTGTGTTTGGTATCGCCATAAACACCTATCCTTGCATTACAATTGTATGATTAAAATTTGGGGATAATCAGTCTCCTATTAGAAAAACCTTACTATCAAGTAACCCAATAAAACAGCACATTGTCGGTGTGGAAAGCGATGCAGAATCTCATCAAAAAACTAAGCACATAGCGCAATACACAATCATGCATTCTAATGTTTCCAGGTGGGCAAAGTTCATAAATTACTCTGCTGCAATGTTACATTATGTAAACTAAATTCCTTCCCCTTTGTTGCAAGTGACACATCTTATAACTTGACACAGGGGCATCATAAAACAAAGTCCTCATGAAATGTTAGATCATTGTCTTCACTTTTGAACCACTCTTCTCCGTGTCTTTTTCTTGCAAGACCACTATCCACATGACAATTTGTTCAGAACTGTAGTAGCAGCCAAGCCAAACAGCCATTGTCACGTGACAATGCCGTGACTTCCTGCTGAAACGTCATAATCAGAATGACCGCATATAACCTTCAAGCCACACATGGACGTCTTGCTGCAACATGGAACAATTAATTTCTGCATTTCTGAACAAGTTGGGCTCTCTAATAACACACGTCGTGCACAGTCACATGCGTAATCACGGTAACACAGAAGAATGTGATAAAACGACATGGTTCACTGTAAACAATGTTTGGCAGCAGCAGACATAACCCACATGTGTATGTATGTGTGATGTTGTGCACATATTGATTGCTGTCTGCTGTAATGTGTGGTGTAGTGTGTTTGTAGTATGTGTTCATTTGTACTGATGTCTCTTACAATGTGAATACAGTACATGTCTGTTTACAGTCAAATACCACCTACATCTATTGCATAATTGTTGAATAATATAATGATTGTAGTGATGTTAGTAATAATTTTATTGTTGTTTTGTCTATAACTCTCAACTATCAGATGCCCAGACACTGTCTGAAGTCACAGTGACGTTGAGGGAGTTAGTCCTGAGGGTATCCCACACAGACTGTGTGGCACTCTCCACTGTTTGCAGCCTTCCTGAAGTAACAGAGTTGTATGTCACTGTCCGTAGTAATGTGAAGGCAAGTACATGATTGTTTTGTACAGCAATTCTGCCTACACACACAGTACACATGCACTACTATAGCATGGCACCACACTGTACGTTTAGCTTTGGTGACTTGTTATTGTTCGGAATTCTACTTTGTTCAATCCCTGTTGTCATTAGTAGAGTGGAAAACGACAATGAACAAATGGTATATAATGAGTCTAATAATAATTAATAATCACATTTACTTCTACTACTACATTGTATGCCAGACATCAGCTGTTGTGATTGAGTTCAATATTGTGAATATTACAATAGCAATTAATATAGCAGCAATCTGTATAAAAGGTACTTTCAACCAGCCCCACACTACACACACACATGCAAGCTACCACTACCTTATTACCGTTATAAATGTGTCTAGAGTATACCAGTAATGTTTATTTATAATTCTGTTTCTTTGTTGTTTGTTCGTTTGTTTGCTTTTCACGCAAAAACTATGGAATAAAATGCCACCAAACTCACTGGGATTACAAAAACGAAATGGGGAATGCCATCCACTGGTCGAAATTGCCTGTCTTCCTGCTTTTTGGTAGTCATCCTTAATAATTCAATTTCTTCATTCTTCATTTGTGGTGAACTGCCACTTTATTATTGCTTGCTTATAGTTCTGGTAGTTAGCATGAAGAGAATGACTGTCGATGTTGTAGTGCTAATTGTCAGTATGGCACAACTAGCTGGCACATGGCCAGCGGCCACAATGTGCCGTAGCAGGTAAGCCCGCCAAAGGTGCGTGCTTACCTGCTAAGGTAGATTGTGCTTACCTAGGCCTGCTATGATTAATGTTGACATTTGCCCATACTCTAAACATGTTGTGCTATTATTATTGAGCATCATATACCATCAATGGTCAATCATTTTTGAGCATACCTCACCATTAAAGGAAGTGTGTAATGGTGTCGCAGTCCACTCTGGTCACACACATGTATATGCATACATATGCATATGCTCACACACATCACATACATACATTCACAAATGTGTACTACGTCACCACCCATACTCTGCAGTATACTGATGTTTTGTTGGTTCTTGTTCCCTTCTTCCAGGATGACAGTGGATGGCAGCAACTGGAGACTTGTCTAACAGAAAACAAGCACTTGAACACACTGGTACTTGATGGATGTAATGCCTTCATTGACAGCATGCTGAGGGCACTTGCCAGGGGCAGGAACACCTCCATACAGTACCTCCGTCTTGCCAGTGAGTCATTGTACTATGTCCCTTCTCATGACACACTCACTTAATAGTGTGTGTGATGTGGCAGTAAACTGTGTTAGGGGTACTCCCAATGGGAGGAAGTGATAGGACTTCCTTCCTTTGGGAGTACCCCCGCACGCTTCCCTTTGTGTTGTATGTTCCTGTGTGAGTCAGTCCTTAAACTCCTAGTCCAGTACATGTACAGATACATGTGATCTTTTCCAGTTGTAGGTTCATGGAACATGTTTGCTATCCAGTCCACTGTATGTACAAAGGGAGCTCTTCTGTGTCCCTTCAGTAGATGTGTGGATTGTGTTTGAGATGTTGTGTGCTACATGCATGGTTTGTTGCAGAGTGTTATGATGATGACATCCTCTTGTCATTCACTGCAGGGTTGGAACCTCTCCCTGATGATGTTGTTGGTGCACTTGTCACTTGTGTGGCTGCCATGTCTCAGCTATGTAGACTTGAGATTCGTCATCTTCCATTGCCAGTTCTCAAAGCACTGGCAGAGAGGAAAGAGCTACTGGAGACACTTGCTGTTTGGAGTCCTGGTGTGAATTGGGTAAATAGCAATGTGTTCTGCCAATGTGCACACAATACTGTACTATTAGAAGCTGTGTGTTCTGTAGGTTGTTTGGTTAGTTCAGACTATTGCCCAATCCACTGTCGTTGGTGCTGCTCTACATCTGATGTGGTGATGTAGTTTGCGCGAGTGTTTGTGGACATCACTTCTGTATGAATATAGCCGTGGTCAGTGTGTGTGCTCTGACCAGTAAACATGCATGCATGAAATGTGTGTGTGTGTGTGTGTGTGTGTGTGTGTGTGTGTGTGTGTGTGTGTGTGTGTGTGTGTGTACATACTTGTGTATGTATGCATGTTTTATGTGTGGTGGTAAGGTTCTGTGGCTTTGTTTATAGTTTACATGGTTTGCATGAATTTGTGTGTTTTGTTGGAATTAAGATTGTTGTATGTGTTTCATGTCACAAATGCCATCATGTTCATACATGTGACAATGATGTACATGTGTCATGCAATGTATTGTGAATACTGTCACGTACACATTTATAGACTATCTGTGGACATGCTACACTGGTAAAGGAGTCCTGTGTGTTGTGGTGTGATATGTTTCTTCTATGCTCTCTCCTTATCCAGGATGGCTTTAGCGAAGTTCAGTGGAAGGAGGTAGAAGAAGCTGCTGCCAATGCCAAAGTGAGGGGAGTGGTTCTGCGGTTTGATGTCAGCTCAAGACAGAGGGCCAGAACTGTTCGAACCACCAATGAAGGTATGGCCAAAAACAAATTCATTAAACGTATTGAACTATGGAGTGTTCCGGAAGAGATGGAGAAGTCAGTGAAGCAGACACTGAAGACTGTGACAGATGTGTATGTGAACTGAATTGTAGTATTGATGTAATAATTATGTACAGTATGTTATGTAATTTGTGCATATCTTAATTGATACTTGTATAATTACAATTTCAATAATTGTTTTGTCAATAATACTTTTGTGTACATTATAAGTACAAATTAATTGTATATATGCTTGTCTTGGATTCATGATCATCACAAGTCATGCATGGTTTCAGCACAAGCTATATTTGTACACGTGCATGCACTGACCCTTTAAGCTTGCCTGCACACAAATTTGAATTTCGCATACAAATTATATATGCCCACCTCAAACAGCCAAACTCATGATCATCACTGTATATTTGTGCACTGGACCATGCACAAGCACACATGTACATGCAAGCACAATTGCAATGAACACTTCACTGAATATTATTACAACTGATTAAAAATCTATTAAAACACGAACAATATATAGAGAAGAGTGTTCAGATAAACGTCCTTCAAAGAGAATTCGATCCCTAACAGTGTTCCTGCTATTGGGGACCTTCAAGCCCTACACAGACAGAACAGGAGACAAGAGGACAATATCACACTCCCCACAGCCCCTCCCATTCACAGACCACTGGTCCTTTGCTAGTTAGTGTGTGTGTGTGTGTGTGTGTGTGTATGTGTGTGTGTGTGTGTGTGTGTGCAGGGCCGTAACACCAAGATAAAATACTGGTCAGGCAAGCCCCCCACGAAAATGTTTGAAATCTAGATGTTCTGTGAGTACTTTTGGAGCAATTCTAGGCCCATCAACACTCCAATGAGTATGATAAAATGTAACATAGACCAACAGACACTTACAGGTGGAAAGGCGATCAAGTACCATGAAACAGGTAATACAATGCATTGAAATAAGAAGATAGCACATTAAAAATCAAAATCTAGTGGTTTGTTGGCTGTCTCTCCGACACTAGGCAGCACAAATCTCTTCTTCCCTCGACTAGAAGACACCATCAGCGCAATTTTGCATGGCGATTGATTAACACTCCATTTTAGCGTGTCAGAAAACGTCAAAAAACATCATGCATACAACCGTAAAATGACTGCCGCCGTTAAGGTTGGCTAGAGCACTAATCATCAGGCTATTCCTTGTTCAAACTAATTCCTGCAACACTGTAACAACACCACTTTGCTTTTAGAATGTTGTTTAACCTTAGGCCAGTACCCCCCCCCCCCCAATTTGAAATTGTGTTTAAAATGCATATCTTTAATAATTAGAAATTTTGCTTCAGCAGCAATAACCGGTCTGGCCATGGGCAGACCGGCCGGACTGGGTGCTACAGCCCTGGTGTGTGTGTGTGTGTGGACTTACTTTCTAGCCTGAGCAATCCTCCTCAGCAACCTGTTCCCAGCAATGAAGTTTGGTACACCCAACAGAGCAAGGTACTTCAGGGTCTGGAACATGTTCTGGGGAGAAGTGGAGCAGAGGATGACCACAATGGGAATAGAAGTGACAATGGAAGTGAACATGTGAATACTGCATTAGAACAGTCACACAAACAGTACTCACCAGCTGTGACCAGAAGCAGTAGTACAGACCAAAATGGCTGAAGGGGAAAGAACAAACTGACCATCAAGACATTCATAGCAGAAGTGTTGACATTGCAACTCACCAACAAGACTTAGTTGGAAAACAAGAGGCCATGGGCTATTACTGGTCACATTGGAGAGGTTTGCTTTCATACCCAATCACTGAATGGAGAGAAGGGACAAGTGATGCAGGACAGCTGTATCATAGGGTATGTGGACGTACACTAATTGCAGGGTTAGACTCACTATGCACCACTAGCTGGAGGCCCAGTGGTGCCAGGACCAGCCCTGTGAACACGGTAGACACAACGGCAGTAAATGCTGCAATTGAAAGACTGATCTAGAATTGTTTGGCAAGTAACTAAACTGACTGAGACGTATGACAACAATTCAAGATGATTTGGAGAATGGTGAATGAAAGAATAATATGAAAGGTCAGGCGTGAGCTGGAGGCAATATTTCAAACGATTGGTCTACTGCTGTACACCTGTCTCATGTCAAAACTACAAATGAGTACCAATTTCGTTAGAGTGTGCCTAATCATTCCATATAGCACCTTGAATTGGTTCATCATGCAACTATTCTGATCTAAGAGATTGAAGTGAAATGGACTTACTGTAGAACTGTTTAATCAATCTGCAAAACAGAATGAAACAAAATGCTAGCATTATGTCGTCACATACTGTATACATTCCACTGCTACAGGTCTCCGGCCCCTGAGAGAGAGTCTGTACACTCCAGCCTTTTGTCCCACCACAGTATAGAGGGGGAGGGAGTACACCAAACAAACTGTAGAGTGAAGGGGAGGAGAAGGGAGACATCGTAATCACCTGCAAAGAGTAAATCTTACAATTGTACCCCTTCCTCCACACCCTCCCACTCCCCTCCTACTGACTTGTCTTCGGTGGAGAATCTCTTGTCTGCTGCCACCCTCTCCTTCTCACTGTTGGTAATGCTCTCTGCCCTTTCACTGTGGCCTTTCCCAAGGGATTGTCCCCAGAATGGTGCTCACATGCATCTTAGGCAGCAAGAGAAATGTGAAGATAAACATCGCAGAACAACACACTAACATTACAGATACATGTACCATTGTAACTACTGTAAGGTGATGCAAGCTACACCCCCAGAGACTACCCTTCCAATGTTGTAATCATGATCACACTGTATTATGTAAGCCTGTTTACTATCCACATCCAAAGTGTAAACACTTCAAGACCATCCCACAGCTCACATGCTACAGTATGCAAACTCCCTCACACACACACACACACACACACACACACACACACACACACACACCACACCACACACAAATGCACGAATGCACACACGCACGCACGAACACACACACACACACACACAAACACACAGATAGAGAGAGACACACGTATATGCACACACACACTCATACACACGCACATGCATGCACACACACACACACACACACCTACACACAGATGCACAAATGCACACGCACACACACGTACCTCAAAGTTAGGCCTCTCTGCAGTCACTGCCCGATAATTCTCCATAGTTAGTGCAGCTGAGACAAAGAACTACAAGCGATGCAAGCGAACACAATGACACAATCCCATCACTGACAAAGACACAACTTCACAGTTTAACTGTGGGGATGCAGTCCAATCCAACAATGCTATAGCAGAAATAGATCTCAGTCCACTCAACAACACCACACACTAATCCCCCAGCTGGCCTCACCTTCTTTCTGGCAAGATGAGCAGTTACTACAGCAACCAAGGCATCATCCTCTACACTGGAGTCATACATATACCTGCTGCTGAGAAAGTAGTTGCCCAACACAGGCTCCAAGTGCAGTTCTGTTCTGCCTTCCCATCCCATTCAAAGAATCCTTTTGGAAAGAGGAAATGCTGTGTACAGAACCTGCCAGGCTATTTGTGTGGTTCCATCATGGCCACGTGCGGCTACACCAACTTGATATACTTGCTGTCCTCTGGTCACCTAATTCTCAATAATGCTCACATGCACTTGTGTTCTGTTGTTGCTGCTTTTGTTATATCTTATTTACTCTAGGTGAGCCTAAGCACTACATGCTTACTCCATGGTCCTCCTATGAATGACCCCTATACATGCCACACCTCTGTGTACACCTGGTAGCTAAGGATAGGGGAAACAGTCCATTAGTGAACTAGTGATGCCAGTGCTCTGGCAGGGAACGCATCGTCTACCGGTTACACGTCAAAACACCTCACTACCCACACTGCCGCCCTAACCAGTGCTAGTGGAGGATTCAATGTCAGGACTGGCGTAGTGAGAAACTGTTCCATCGCGAACAGGCGCTGAAGGCGGCGGCGTATTTGGACACACCATTCTGCTTGGAACCTTCATTGAATCTCAGATGAGTGCCTCACCATTTCAGAGACGTTCACTTCAAGCTTGTCCCAGGACTATTCTGTGATGAAAGGCCAATTGCTGGAGCCACTCTTGACCAAGGGAACAAGCGCACAAGTGCAAACACGCACATCTGCAGCTACAGCTGATTCAAGCACGTGATCTTTCGCGCGACTACACAGCGTCATATCTCAAAATGGCTGCTATGGGGCAAGGTTTGCAAAATGACGAGTCGAGTGATTATCAATGGCAGAGCTGCAAGATGGCGGTGTACTCCTCTCTTTGAATAAGAGACAGAAATTTCCAGCAGGTCAGTTTACATAGAGCCATTAGCTACTTTTCCACTACTCTAATAGGGTAGTTACGCCATTTCCGGGACAGCGCCAATACCCGGACACTCCGCAAAAGTGTACGTCGTACGAAACAGACAGGCTAAACTTCGAGCTAACGCCACGCTTAGTTGATACTTGCACTAGAAGGGTTTAAGAATCCGCAGTCAAAACGGGACGAGCACCCTTCGTTCGGCAGCTGGACACCGATTCCTTCTACCCTATCTCTTCCGAAGAATCAAGAATTGGCAGGAAGTAGGAGGAGCTAAGAATTGCACCATCTTCAATTGCGCGCCAAATTCGAACGGTTGGCCGGATCTGCTTACGGAAAGATACATTGAGTTCGTTCGTGATCGAACTGCATGCGCTACAATAGA
The DNA here is from genome assembly GCA_964019415.1 of Ianthella basta. Classification (NCBI taxonomy): domain Eukaryota; kingdom Metazoa; phylum Porifera; class Demospongiae; order Verongiida; family Ianthellidae; genus Ianthella; species Ianthella basta. The sequence goes on along the minus strand of OZ025885.1, from coordinate 4,532,053 downwards.
CACTAACTTCTGTATTTGAGAGAAGTTAGTAAAACTCAATGCCTATTAGTTACTGCAGTTGCCAATTGTTGGACAGCAGGAAAACATTCACACTTTGGTTGCTGATTTAAATTCACAGATGATAACCAAGCAAAGTAAAGGCAGACATACATGTGCAGATTGATACTGGGGAGGTGGATGAAGGATTTTGCGCCACCTGTTGAACTGATGAAAAGGGCACATGGATTTGCTGTGACAGTTGTTCCAAATGGCATCATCTTTGTTGTGTAGGGCTATCTGACTCTAGCAACCTTCTCCAATCCTTTTGGAAGTGCGCTGAATGTTGATCCATGGTTGTAAAACCAATATTATCCACTTAAACTTAGTTTAAACAAAAGCACCACAATTCCTAATGCCTGTCCCACTTTAGGGAAAAATGTCCGGGAGTAGGGAAAATGGCGGGTGCGACTGAGGATGGTCTCGCTAGGCGATTTCGATGAAACGGCTCGTTTTCTCGCCACTTCTAGAGGAACAGATGTTTTTCCAGTAAATATAAGCGGTTGTTCTGCTGAAGTACATCCTTTCCTGACTTTTCTCGCTGGTTTATTGTTAGCTGTCCGGGAAATGGCGTAATCACCCTATCTAGCCGTTCCCGCTGTGCTCGTCTCACTACTGAATCCTGTACCTGGAGGGCACTAACTCGGTACTGAGTAGCTTCACATTGCAAGGCAATCAGTCTGAAGTATGGTGAGTGCATGGACAGTCTACAGTTTAAGAAACACCAATTTCATAGGCACGCACGCACACACGCACGCACACACATGTATACACATATTCTACACACAGGTGTCCACACGTGAGCATACATCCACACAACATGTTGCCTCCTGCCTCAGTTAGCCATCACTCCTTGTCTCCTGCTGACAAGGAGTGATGGCTGAATGCCAGACAACCACCTGTACATGTGTGGTGTGGTAGTGAACTCTGTGTATGTGTTAGGTTGTGTGTGTGTGTGTGTGTGTGTGTGTGAGTGTGTGTGTGTGTGTGTGTGTGTGTGTGTGTGTGTGTGTGTGTGTGTGTGTGTGTGTGTGTGTGTGTGTGTGTGTGTGTGTGTGTGTGTGTGTGTGTGTGTGTGTGTGTGTGTGTGTGTGTGTACACATGTCCTGCTGTTGCTACCAGCCACTGAGTGGTGTTCTCCTCCTTGCTTCAGAAGACTTTGTAGTGCTGGGCTCTGGTATCATGGATGAAGCAGACTTTGACCTCCCAGCGGTAGTGCTGAGAAGGGTGAGTGCACACACATACACCTGTGTGTGGTTGTGTGCTGGTGTGTGTTGTGTGTGCACATGTTTGTAATTGCTATGCCATGTCGTGTGTGAATGTGTGTGTGCTTACAGTACAAGTGTGTAACCGTAGAACAGTTGTTAGTGAGTATGGTATAGGGCCACTCCAATGAAGGTGCATTCTTGTTCACGTTCACTTTCACGTGTACAGTTGAAGGAAAGAGAGAGTGTACTGAGTTATGTGAGAGGAGGGGTCGGGAGTCAAGAGTCTCTCCCTGTGTGACTCAGACCTGCAGGGTGTGACAGGACACTCCTCATCCTCTACATTGGAGCCAGCCCCGCCCTCAGGTGAAGGGGAGTGGTCCTCCAGCTCAGCTGCTGATGACTTGCAGTGGTGGCCAGGAGACGCTAGGTGAGCATGGTAGTCTTAGTCCAGTCACACTGTCTCCTTTTTTATTTCATGCTGGCCTCAGCGAATTGTGTACAATGTACATGTAATGGTGATGTTATTATATGTGTTGGTTTGTGTACACACACCACTCACCACACAGTGAAGAGGGTGTATGAAGAGGGTGTGGTGAAGTGTATGTTTTGTGGAGTGTCCACCTTGATCCCCTCACTTCCCACTCCTTGTCTCTGACACATGTACTGTAGTAGTGATTCCAGTCAGGCTATCGGAGCTACAAAGAGAGGGAGAAGTAGTTTAGGAAGGTGATGGAAGGTCTGAGGGCACAGGAAGTGGTAGCCAACTTTGCACTGGAGGTGGGTTGTGGAGAGTGCCAGGTTGTGGGATCCATGAATGTAATTTACAAGTGGACCATGCATAGTGGGTGCATGGTGATACAATCAATCCAGTTTGGTTGTCCCATGAATGTGAAGCTGAAAGTTGGAGCTGACCAAACATGCTGTAGTGATGTGTCATAAACATGTCACTTTCAGTTTAATGTGTTATACGTGGAACGAGCAACCTACGTAACCCAACCTGTACATACATACATACGTATGTACCTGTAGGAGTATGTGAATAGTTCATGTGCCCTTTTGTTGCCCACTTCCTATTATGAGAGCAGGTTGATCGCAGCTCTGAGCGTCTCCTGGAGTAGACCATTCATGAGGTGAATGCAGAGTTTGAGATGATGCAACACAAGTACCCTAGTGTCCGCTACTGGCAGCCTGGAGGGATGGAAGCACCTTCTGCAATGAGCCAGGAGAGGGGGCTGGTGTCAGAAGGAGCTTCTTCACTGCCATTACTGAGGTAAGGGAGGGGATTCCTCTGTGTAGATGTAACATGCACGGTACTGTATGTCTGTTGCATGTTGCAAGTGTAGCATGTACGTATACGTATGTGTGTAGTATGGTCAGGTGGTACTAATGAGTTCCATTGTTGTAGGCTGTCCTGTCCCAGCAGAGCTAAATGCCTCATATCCTGGACACAATTGAGAAGTACTTTTATCATTTTATCACTGGTGCTTGTGAAGCACTCAGTCATGTGTGTGTGGGTATTGGGGGGGGGCTTATGCAACCATACACACACCACACAGTGAAGAGGGTGTATGAAGTGTATGTTTAACTTTTGTGAAGTGTTCACCTTGATCCTCTCATCTCCCACTCCTTGTTTCTGACACATGTACTGCAGTAGTGATTCCAGTCAGACTATTGGAGCTACAAGGAGAAGGAGAAGGTTCTAGCTACCAAATGCACCTGCTGTCACCCTTGGCAGCTGAGAATGGAGGTAGCAGGCACCACCACCATGTTTGGGTGTGTTATAATTTACTTCATTGTTGACAATTATGTATAGTTGCGTGTGTATTACATTGTAATGTCATTTCAATATTAACTATTATGCACATGCACGTACATGGAGTCGTGTCAGGCCGGGACGATACGAGTACATTATACCTTACTAGCTGAATGCCTGCCCTTCGGGCAGGTTCCCTGCTTATCGCAAGCCAGTGAGTCGGTACCTTGCCAGTTTTGAACTATCTGCCCGGGTAGCAACGGAGGCTGGCTGCTATAACGACGGTAGAGTTTAATTCGAACGTTTGCCGACAACGAATAAGATCTTCCGTAACCGGAAGTCTTAGAAACCCATAATTAAAAATGGCGTCTCGGCCCGCGGGAAGAAAAGGAAGCGCTTTCTTCGGCTGCAGGGCAGCTAGGTGAACAGCACCCCTCTAAGCTCATGTCCCCCAACTACCTTAACTGGCATGGCTCGTTTCAAGTATGCCAATGACCGGCAGTGGAAGGGCCGGTCGATAATATTAAAAATGGCGTATCGCCCCCTCGGTGAATTTACGAAGGACATCTCACTTTTCGGCCGCAAGGCAGCTAGGCTAACGGCACCCCGCTAAGAACATGGCCCCCTAGTCCATCAACTGGCACGGAACGTCTCGAGCCGATTCCCGGGAAGGCGCCGATTTTATGGCTGAACACTATATGTTGCAGTGACAATGTTACAAAGATGGTGCTTTCCTATGGGCTTCAGAAGAGGTTCAATTTAGACCTTACCATAAGTGACCAGAAAACCGGTCATTTAGGGATTGCATAATACCGACTGGTTTTCCAGTCATACGGCGCTAATGCTTAAGGTGTGTGTGTGTGTGTGTGTGTGTGTGTGTGTGTGTGTGTGTGTGTGTGTGTGTGTGTGTGTGTGCGTGCGTGCGTGCGTGCGTGCGTGCGTGTGTGTGGACTCACTTCCTATAGCCTCCTCAGCAATTTGTTCCCATGAAGCAATGAAGATTGGGGCACCCAACAGAGCAAGATATTTCAGGGTGTGGAATATGTTCTGGGGAGAAGTGGAGGGGATGGAGGGAGGGATGGAGTGGAACAGAGGATGACCACAATGAGAAGAGAAGTGACAATTTTTTTTCCTTTTATTTACATGATTGATTATGAATTGGGCACACATGTGCACTGCCTGTGATAGAGTACATATACATAAACACATGCAAAATGAAGTAAACAGAGCATTAATAAGCATGGGCAGTAATATAGTTAATAAGCAGGTTAATTAACACATATTGTCAAGAAGATCAATAGGGCTGTCTGACAGGTTCATTCTCTTTGGATGGTGCAAACTGGATCTGGCACCTCGCAAACACATAATTGAGGCATCAATCAGGGCGAAGTAAATGCAGCGTCTGATCATCCTCATCATTTGGTTACAACCAAATGATGAAGATGATCAGACGCCAGTATTGTTGGCCAGTATTGTTGGCAATCAGAGAGGCCAATCTCTTGTACATCACTGATGCTGATGGTCCCCAGCCCCCGGTAGCGGCCAAAGCAATGGGTGGTAAAAGTACTATGCTCAATCTCCCGGATGTGATGTTCATATTATCTCCTCTTCCCTCTTTTGTGCTTCTTGTGGGTAGACAACAGGGGGTCACATGAATTGGATGGGGCAAATGGGTTGAAAATTCTGACATCAAAGAAAGTCTGTTGTCTACTGTTCCCCCCAAAACCCATGGCTTTGATGTCTTGTCTGGCATTGTCACCACTGATGGCAGGTTGTCCAGAGGGCTGCTCCCCAGTCAAAGGTTGAAGATGGGACTCGATCTCCACACCATGACAGACTTCCGTCAAGAGGTTGGCATTCAGATCCCTTACTCTGTCATGCCTGATACTGGGGAAAGTGCCATGAGGGCAACTGAGGGAATGCTCCACTGTGAAGGCAGATCCACAGACACATGTCCCACCCGTATCTCAAACAGAGAGCATCCCTAAAGGCCTGCTTGTGTAGGTTAAAACCTTCCTCAGCAAGAGGCAGTGTGGTTAACCATGCAGATGCACCTTTTTCCAATGCCAACCCCATCGCCTTCTTCATTTTCCTGGGCAGCCGTCCCCACAGAACATTTGCTTCCTCCTCAATTTTTGCTCTCGCTTCCTTTCTGCTTGCTACTCTAGCCTCGCTTTGGAAGCTGCATATAGCCATGAGGTTGCCATTGCTGCAGCCTAAGATGGCAGAGACTAGTGGTCCTGTTATCACCAAAGAGGCCTGAACGTGCCTCTGGGCCCTTTGTCAGCTCTAGGGACCCCGAGACCACCTAGCCTCACTGGTAGTGCAAGCAGATCTCTTTCATCGTCGCTGACAGCTGCCCTTCCTGTGATGATTGGCAAACGTTTGTCCCAAATGGCCTTCTCAAGGGGAGCTAGTAGATCACCAATGCCTGAAATGACGTGCATAAAATAGTTCCACTTCTCCATTACTCCATGCGTTAGTGCTGCATATGCCGCCTGTGGTTGAGTTACAGCAAAGGATGTAAGTTCTTCAATTTCAGCAATCCACTCACGCACCTTGTTTGACACAACTTCCTCTGTACCTTCTTGTGCCAATTGGGACTCCAAGATGTTGGTGTCCTCTTGAGGTGTTGCTACGCCCAAACCCTCAATAGCTTCTTGGGCTTGAGACAGATGCTCCTCTTTTACAAGCAGCCAAGTCTTAGCTGGGTTTGGATAATAGCCATAGTGAGGACCTTCATCCTGGAACTTCTGCCATCATTTCAGTACTTTTTTGACACTGCCACCAGCAGAAGCATCATCGACATACCAGATTTGCTGCACATCTGCCGCAACTTTCTGGATCAATGGGATGGTAGCCAGAGCATACATGGGCATTGCCATGGAGTCGCCCTGCATAGTGCCTTCCTTAGAGAGCAAAGTTTCACCATCAACATACAGGGGGACATCACATCGATAGGTATTGACAAGAAACGGAGCAACCGGTGGACACATTACTTGAATATTCCTCAGGGCCGTTTTCTGTTCAATGAATTGAAGGCATTGGTAGCATCTATCATCAAAATTGCTTCAGTATTGGTATCATTGTAGAGACATCTCATAGAATGAGCCCCAGCCTCACAACCACTAATGTGGCCTGTACATAGCTGCAAAGGACCTGTCACTTTGAAGTGTGCGTGTGTACATTAAGAGTACAAGTGCAATAATTGCATTGTAGTAATTGTAATTGTACAGTAGTAATTGTAGCCACAAGCCAAACACACTCAAAGTTCACGTTTGGGCAGGCATTTCCATGAGGGGAGCGACAAAAATTTCCATGTTTGACCAGGTAATGGGTGTACAGATTTACAATGAGATTTTGACGAACCATCTCTTGCCATTCCTTGAGACGAAGTTCCAGGGCAGCGAATACAGGTTCATGCAGGACAATGATCCAAAGCATACAAGCAAGAAGGCAAAAGAATTTTATGAGCAACAGGAAATCAATTAGTGGCCAACCCCAGCGAGTACTGCTCACATTAACCCTACTGAACAGGTATGGAGAGAAATGAAATTCAACATTCCCCCTCATGTGAAGCCCTTGACAAAGAAAGAGCTGAATCAACTGCTTCTGGAAGAAAAAAAGGACTCGAGCAAAGTGTATCAGATTCATTAGTCATACCGACGTCCTTCCAAAGGTAATTGCAGAAGAAGGGGGAATTATAGGAGAATGACTGAGTCACTGAGCTATTTTACTATTTCACCATTGCCATTACCTTTTCTATACTTGCATCAATAATCCTATGATTATACTGTCACAGTATCATCATGCACGGTTAGCACAATTGATATAGTAGTGATGCATCTATTTGGTTGTGGACAGTAGCAGGTGTATAGGAGATGCAGACAGTAAAGCAACAGAACTGGATGTTACAGCTGTGGAGGCATTATTGCCAGGGTGCATGTGTGTGATTCTACAGCTGAAATGTCCAGTTCAATATTATACTTGCTGCATCATTCCCAATGCAGCCATATGGGAATTTAGTGCACAAGGATGCGTGTGCACTAAACTACCATATGGTGAATGATGCATCCTTCACTGGTGAACTGCATTGATCATGAGTACAAGTACTTTTACTGGTACTGGTGAATAATGTTCCCCATTACTATGGGGAACATTAATAGTGAGCGTGGTGCAGGAGAATGCAGGATTCCCTCGTGGTGCAGCATTATGGAGACTTCATGCATATATATATACACTGTGATGTGTCTGCTTCCAGGTTCAATTCCTTTTACTCCAGTGAGGACCAACTGAACAACATTCATGTACATGGAAGAGAGTACCTTCAAAACATGCGTGCTAGTGTCTCCTTGTACCTGTTGAGCTGACGACAGCTACTGTCTGTCTATTGCCATTTTGTATTCTTTCCATACAGTTTCCTCTTGTTCCATTGGTTGAATTGGGTATATGGCATAGAGGGCTTCCTTTACAGTCCTCATTCTGGTTGGAGACAGTTTCTTCTTGCCATAGCGATGATCTCCTGCACAATTTGAAGTTGATCACTCTTCCTTTGAATACACTTTCTTTACTAGCTGCACAGCAAGATTTCACCTAGAGTTTGCCATCTTGTAACACTGATCAATGACCTCTCTGCATATCTTCAGTGGTGGTCTGTGCTCATATTCTGTAAACACCTCTTTGAAGTCCTCCCAGTCGTTGTCTTCTTCAGACTCTGTATCTTCACTGGGCCAATGCCTCTTGGGTGTACAGGGCTGATGTTGTGGAGTGCAGCTGTGATGTTGTGGGGTGCAGCTTTGTGGGTGCAGGGAACATGAGCAATGCATAGCTTGTGGTGGGTGAGAGTAACAATGGTGCGAGTATGGATAGTAAAGAGGATGGGGCAGGATGGGGCTTAAAGGGTGCGAGTGGGAAGGAAGCGAGTAAGGTGAATATTGAGATAATGGATGCAGAGAAGAGGGAAGGCAACTGATGTGAAGGAGAATAGGCAGGTTGTTGTAGAGAAGGGGGAGGACAGATGGGCTGATGTACAAGAGGAAGGGCTGCATGGTTGATGTGTGGGTGGGAGGGTACACTGATTTGTGGGATGGAGGGTAGACTGGTGTGTAGAAGGGGGGGGGGGGGCTGATGTGTGGAAGGGATGGTAGGTTGAGGCAAGGGGTAGGAAGCTTGGTCCAGAGCAGGTGACGGGGAGGCAAATGAATCCAAGGGGGAGAACATCTGATCATTGCTTTTGTCCTGCAATCGTACTCTCTTCTGGTTGCTGTCCTCTTCCGAAAGGGCAATGACATCGGTCACAATGTCAGAAGCAGGAGAACCACTTCCTAGCCACAGTGGCTTCTGCTGCTTCTTGTAAGGACAGAGAAAGCAGCATGAACCATGCTGCGGCTGAATACTTCTATAGAACATTTTCTACAGGAATATCGTCTCTCTATACAGAGCTAAGTAATTATGTAGCTATACGTACGCACGTGTACACTGATACCTTGGCTGCTTTCTTTGTTCTGCTTGCATTGTTCTCTTTCGCTGGCTTTTGGACCTTCGATATCTTCTTCTTCTGCTGAGGAGGGGCCCAGTCCAGCAAATTGGCCACAGTGTTGCGGTAGCACTTGGCATTGAATCGCACCGCTACTTCTGCTCGGTACAGTAGGTTTAGCCAGCCAAGTCAGGCATTATGTGCAATGTAAATGTGAGCACTGTGTGAAGTGGACGTCCTCTAGAGATAATGTTGAGTGCAGAAGGGAATGTCTGACTTGCTCAAAGATACACATGACTACGAATGCTGTCAGCACCAAACAGACTTACAAAATACATTTTGCATGTTGTACGAAGGTGAAGTACAAACATGCACTGCATGTAGGAATGATTTGTTTCTGTTCTGCCTCTCTGTATACTGTACATTCAGAGAAAGTAGGTTTTTGAGGCTGTTATGCAAATTCTGTCATATATGAATAGTGCTATATACTGTGTGATACTACACCATACAGGGCAGCTAGTTTCATCTATCTCGTATGCACTCGGATACTCATTACAGCCGGATGTACATTTCAATACATTTGCTATGTTATGGTGTTCTCCAACAACTGCTAAACGTTCTCGTAGAAAGTGTTGAACTTGACATTTTCAGTCCTTTGTACAGTCACATCATTCTTAAACAAAAATATATACCCCCCTTACTCATTGTCATATACATATCCAAATAAGTGCATGGCATAGCCTATTGTATGGCCACACCTAAACTCCCTTTGCCTGCAATGTGATGTGGCATGTTGCTTGAGATGTACAGTTCCTTGTGCCCATAGAAAATACTTTTAACTATCACACTGCCCCTCTCCATGGCAGCCTGAAGTCTGGGTCTTTCAAGAACACCTGTCCAATGGTGAACAGTGTGGCAGTGAGGAGGATGGGAAAGGAGGCTGTAAATACAATGGCCAGCAGTGCTGAGCCATACAGGAATGGGTTTGTTCCGACGAGGAGGACAACAAATGGGGACTTCCCTAGTATGATGGCTGTCAAAAAGTTGAAATGGCACCATATCTCTCTCTTCACAATGGCCCTCTTGAGTACACTGGTGCTTGGCAGCCCAGGTAGAGCCTTTCCACTCTGAATCACTGCTGTTATGAGGGATAAGATTATGATGTATGGGACTAACCAGCTAATGGCAGTCTCATTCTCCTTTGCAAAATATGAAGCTGTTGTTACAGCTTTCACTACAATGTACATGTTGGCAAGAGGCATCCAGGCAATGCATGCCCACATCACAGCTGGTCCACCTTTGGTGTCTTTTACTTGCTGCAACACAGCCAGCTGCTTATCTTCATGTGATGTAGAGGAGAATGGGAGGAGCTAACAGGCCTACTGTGGCCACAGTTGTATAGAATGTTCTTTCTGGTCTTTCGTCTGCATTGGCAGTCCTAGCAGTCCTAACACTGTAGCACTTCTGGTCATAGCCAATAAGGACCTCAAGCACACCTGGATTGGTTTCATCCATGAGCTCCTTGTACATCTCTCAAGAGACACCACACTCATCAGCTGGGAGTTCAGGAAGAGGCATGATAGTATCACGTACAGTACAGCTGTATTGTTTAGCAGAATAATCTAGTCATGTTATTAAATTGCAGTTGTGGCTATTACTGGCAGTATCTAGTATACCCCATGCCCTTTGGCCTCACCTCTGCTGTGACCCTATGTATGGGGCCAATGCATGCCCACATTGCAGATGGTCCACCTTTGGTGTCCTTTACTTGCTGCAACACAGCCAGCTGCTTTCTCCATGTAATGTAGAGGAGAATGGGAGGAGCTAATAGGCCCAGCGTGGCCATTGTCCAGTAAATTCTTCCTATTGCTCCATATTGTGTCCTCACTACCCTAATGCTGTAGCACTGCTGGTCGATGCGTATATGGACCTCAAGCACTGCTGTCAAATAATTCTTAAGTTTCTGGTACCTTTCAGGAGACATCCCTCTCATTAGCTGAATATATAGGGTTTAAAGGAGAGTATATAAATAGGTCATTATGGCATACTTTTGCATGTACGACAGCTGTTAGCAGTGGCTTTCTTCTCACCTCTACTGTGACTTTGTCAAAGGCACTGAAGCATGCTGCATATGGCATAGAGATCCAGCTACATAATATGGCAGTGCAACACAAGCAGTGGTTGTGGTCACCTTCAGCCACCAAGGAGCAGTGTTGAAGAGTGCACAGTAGCTCTGAGCAGGGACAGACAGACCAAACTAAGTCATGAGTTGAAAGTTGACCACATTGTTGGCTAGTAGAGTGGTCCACAGAAGCTGATGGATGTGTGCTGTGTTGAAGTTGGGAATGTGTTCCATGAGTAGGTGTGTCCGTCACACTCCTCTGGAAAGGTGCCAGTGAAGTTGAGAAAGTAGGCAACCACCATGTAGGCAGGCTGTGCCTTGTTGATGGGGTAGAAGGTCTGCAGCAGCTGCTGGTAGCTCTTGGGGTCAGCAGCTATGTCTCTCAACATCAAGTCTGCATCATTACAAGTCCCTCCTTTCTCACAGTCACTCTATGCTGTACTGACGAGTAGTAACAACACGGCACCAGCTTCTTTCAATAGCTGTTGTAGCATCTGTAGCATCCAATGTTTTTGGAATTGGTAGTGACAACCAACTCCAGGTGGCCACAGTAACATTCGATGTACTGTTATTTACAGGCAAGCATGCATGCTGTTGCTTATGTTACAGTACATAATTGTTTGGAATTTTCTTGGCATAAGAACAACAGCCCCTATACTGCTTCAGTTCATGCAATATTCATTGTTTCAATTTAATGCTTACTGCTTGCTAGGTAATTTTTCTCGCTTTGATTGAATTGCCATTAGACGTAGATGAAGATCGCAAATGTGCAATAATACCGTAATAGAGTGTCTCAATTGATGCCTGCCTGCTCTTGGACTGGCTTAGCTATAGTTGTGACAATGCACCTGGCTATAGAGGAACTGATTCAATTACTGTTTTATATATTGTAACTGTGCTTGTTCTATTTGCACTAGCTTCATGTATGGCATTGTATGTTTTATGTTAGCTATGTACTCATTGTTGTGCACATCCTCTGAATATCATAGTCTGTAACAGAACCTGAGCTAGGGCTAGCTGAGTAACTACATGAGACTATTTGAACGTCACACCAATGAATGTGAAAGGTGAATTTACGGCTACCCAAATGCTTTATGTAAAATTTGTTTCAAAGTTAGACTTTCCTGTATACGCTCTCTCTTCGAATAGTCATCCTTGGTACAAGTACACTTGACATTGAAGTATGTTCCTGTAGTGGATACAACTGGCATTCATTTATATTGCGATATACATAGGGCTTGCATGAATGGTCATATTTATATAATAACTAAATGTGCATGCAAGTTAATTAGCTATAATTATTCGGTCTTGCCATCAGCCAGGTAATGAATATATATGGATTTAAATGCGTACATTCCTGATGAATCTGATCAGCGATTGCATTAACAGGGGCAGTGAAGTGAGGACCACACGTCTCAAGAGGAAGGAGGCTACTCCAGAGACACTCTGCACCTTGTTGCCGTCCTTGCTGAGGAGAAGCAGGAAGCAGATGCAACCCAGGAAAAGTGCCACCCCCACACAGCCAGTGGCAACCAGCAATAGCCAACCTGCCTGATGCACTGCCTCTCTCCATGTCAGCCTAAAGTCTGGGTCCTCCAAGAACACCTGTCCAATGGTGAACAGTGTGGCAGTGAGGAGGATGGGGAGGGAGGCTGCAAGGACAATGGCCAGCAGTGCTGAGCCATACAGGAAGGGGTTTGTTCCCACAAGTAAGACAGCAAACGGGGACTTCACTAGTATGAGGGCTACCAATATGTTGAAATTGCACCAACTGTAGAATTTTACCATTCTCCTCACAATGGAACTCTTGAGTACACTGGTGTTTGGCAGCCCAGGTAGAGCCTTTCCACTCAGAATCATTGCTGCTATGCTTGAAGAAAGTATGATGTATGTCACTGCTAAACCTAAACTAGTGTCATTATGCATTTGAGCCTTCTTATAAACAGAAGAGTGTGAAATTGATATAACCAGTTTTGCTGCCATGTACAAGTTGGCAAGAGGCATCCAGGCAGTGCATGCCCACATCACAGCTGGTCCACCTTTGGTGTCATTTACTTGCTGCAACACAGCCAGCTGCTTTCTCCATGTGATGTAGAGGAGAACGGGAGGAACCAATGTAGCCAGTATGCCTACAAAACCGTAGAACATGACATCTTTTGTGTAAAGTTTATGACTCCTAACTGCAATAGCATTGTAGCAGTGACGGTCCATACCCAGCTGCATCTCAATCACACCTGGATTGTGTACATCCATGTGTCCGATTGTGTACATCCATGTGTTTACGGTACTTATTGGGAGCTACCACACTCATCAGCTGAATGGGGAGAGAGGTGCAGGATGAGACAGTGGGTAAGGCGTATATGTGAGTGAGTAAAATCAGGGGTGTTACAATAATTATATTGACTATTTGTGTGACATTACATATATATATGTCAACAATGGAGAACAGTATTGTAGATGAATCAGCACATATTAAGTATCTCTAAGCCCAAGCTCCCACCTCTGCTGTGGCTCCATTCAAGCCTATGCTGTTCTTGGATACCCAGTATGGTAGTGCAACACAGGCTGTAGTGGTGGTCACCTTCAGCCACCAAGGAGCAGTGTTGAAGAGTGTATAGTAGCTATGAGCAGGGACAGACAGACCAAACTTAATCATGACTTGAATGTTGACCAGATTGTTGGCTGGTAGAGTGGACCACAGATACCACTGAATGTGTGTTGTGTTGAAATTGGGGAATGTAATCCATGGGTAGGTGTGTCCGTCACACTCCTCTGGAAAGGTGCCAGTGAAGTTGAGAAAGTAGGCAACCACCATGTAGGCAGGCTGCGCCTTGTTGATGGGGTAGAAGGCTTGCAGCAGCTGCTGATAGCTTTTGAGATCAGCAGCTATGTCTCTCAGTATCATATCTGCATCTTCACATTGCTTTTCTCTCTTGCAGTCACTCTGTACTGAGCCAATCAGGAGTAACAACAGCACACCAGCTTCTCCCAAAATTGCCATTGACTCTTAGTCCAGGGCCAGTATATTCAGTACGAGTAACAAAAACTAGGTAACATTTACGTAGTACTGCATGCACATGGCAGTTACGTCATTTTCACATTGTTTCCGGATGTATTACTGTGGTCATCCCTATAATTATATTAATATAATTATACTGTTTCAATGTAGAACCTCTGGAAATATGCATACGTATGTGTGTCTATGACTGTGTACAAGCATGTGTCTGCATGCAAGTGAGTGTGTGCTTATGGGCATGTGCATAACACTAGGACGTGCAATTTGAATAACAACAGTTCACCTTTCACTGCAACTCAGTCTCAGTGACAATCTGAATTATGAATTGGCATGGTTGTACATAGCTTAATTAAACAGTCTATTTTGTGTTGCATCACCACAGAGAACATAAGGCACAGTTACACACACAACAATATGCCTGATGTCATGATCAGTAGATGAATAGATGTGGCATATATATAGGTCTCTGCTACTCTGCTACATACCTCTCTCCTCCCCCCCCCCACACAAACAGAATCAGCTTGTCCTAAAGTGCAAGCAATTGGGAGCTCCTGGGGGTCATGACCATGCATAAATACGTATTATTACTAAAGTAACACAGAAATGAAGCATTGAAATTCACAGCAGGCACAGAACTGTTTACTACATTTACTCCTTTTCCTTTTGAGAGGCCGTAATATTATAATTATTGCTTATTACTTTCACTGTAAGTAGGACATTGGAATGTATATAGTATATTATTGTTTCAATGAAATTAAGGAAATAGCAACATGAAAGCATAAACTTGTGAAGAGTGACTGCGTAGTTCAACACTGAGTTGTTTGCACTAAGCGTTGTTAGCTACATTATTACATGAAAACAATAGGCTAAGCATACCTTCATGCATCAGCACAGACTGAATAACTGTACATAGCTATAGCTTGCAATTGCATGGTGCCATATAATGCACCTATGGCCTATTTCAGTGTTAAACTGTTCAAATTCATCTGTCTATCATGTGCCTTGTTGATGGGGTAGAAGACTTGCAGCAACTGCTGGTAGCTCTTTGGGTCAGAAACTATGTCTGTCAGCATCGTGCCTGCATCATCACAAGTCCTTCCTCTCTCACAATGACTCTGTACTGAGCCGGTCAGGAGTAAAAACAGCACACCAGCTTCTCCTAAAATTGCCACTGCATGACTCTTATAGTCCATGCAGAGCCAGTATTTTCAGTTTGAGTAATAAGTATAATTATAGCATTCAATAACTGCCTGTGTACAGTGCACAGGCAGTTAAGTCATTTTCACATTGTTCTAGGTGTATTTTCTGTGGTCAGTCCTACAAATTATAGTATCTCAATGTAGAACTTCTGGAATCTTGCGTATGTGTGTATTTGTTACCATGGGTACATATGCTTGCATGCAAGTGAGTGTGCTATGTATGTAACACCAGGTTGCCCACCATGCAGCTCAATTTGAATTGCAACAGTTCACAATTCACAGCAATGCTCAGTCTCAGCGACAATCTGAACTATGAGTGAGCATGTTTGTGCACAGCTTAAATAGTCTACACATATGCAGTGTTATGTCACAACAAAGCATATGCTTAAGGCACAAATTACACACATAGAAAATTCTCCATATTGAAAGTGGACAATCGAATGTATGTGATAGGTCTCTGCTGCATCCCCCAAAGTTTGTTCACTTTCGAAGTCAGACTAATTGTGGCACTTATCTTCAGAAGTAGCTTTCAGTGGCCATGCATGCACATCCCTCAATGCACCACTTGGACTCCTATGCATGCATTGTCAAAGGAGTCATTCAATAAGAGTTAAGACAATGGGATATATTATGTTGTGTTGAGCTAATTATAAATCCAAGTATGTAAGAATAAGTAACAGGCATGTTGCATTAAGAAGATACACAGTATGACTAGACTTGAACCAAAGCAAAAACCAGTGAACCACAAACCACTGCAAAAGTAAGGAACTTGTGTAATTCTCTGTTAGGTGCCAGCGCACTTTCCAGTGTCCAACACTGGTAGTGCAACGTATGCTAGTCACCTAGACATTACCAAGTGTAGGTGGGGAATTCTACAGCCAGGAGCACAGGATGGATACTCTAATGCCGTCACTCCAGGCTGTACCCCACCTCTCTCATCTCATGGGTCTTGCAAGCCCATAGATGAGTACCCCTACTGCACCGAGGGGGCCATGCGACTGGGGTGATAAGGCTGGTGTCTCCACAGCCAACGGTGCCACCGGTCTTGTTGCCACCTGCTGGCTCACCCCATTCATGGGGTCCACTTAGCCAAGTCCAAGTTACAAGTATGTGTGTGTGTCAGTATATGAACCTGTGTATTGCATGGCCTGTATGAACCATTACGTACATTTGCATATTGGTTCCATAGTTCAGGAGATGCAGCAGGGAGTGCATGAATGATGTCCTCACCAGCTCTGCCATTGACAACCTCACTGCAATGGACATACACCTGCTCATGAATGGGTCACCTGTGGTGGACGTGGAGGTGCTCAAGAAGATAACATCATTCACGGATGAATACCTTGAGGTTCACATGGCATAGTGTGCCATTTTTGTAGAAGTGTTCCAGTGTATGTACTACCTCTTGTGAATGCATTTTTGTGTTGTCACTCTCTCCCCTTGCACCCCATGAACTGGTCCACTGGTACATGGTGTCCCTCCCTCCCTTCACCCTCCCATCCTCCCCACAGACCAGCCAGCTGAGTCAGTGACCAGGTTCAAGCAGTGGTTCTGGTCTGTTGTGGAGAAGATGTCTAATGAGGAGATACATGACCTGGTGAGACTGAGAGAGATGGGACCACTTGTTAGTACTGACATGTTGGTGGGCACTGTTAGACCATACAGTGGGAAGTGGGGTTGCTATGGTGTATGTTTGGTGGAAGTCTAAACAGCTGAGAGTGTGTCTATCAGACAGACTGATCATGACTGACACAGTGCACTGCCTCAAACTGAACTATATCATTTGCACCTCAAAGGTGGATTGTGACCTATATAGCTACCCATGTACCCCTATCTCCTGTCACTGCAGATCAACTTCTGGACCTCCTCCCCCTCCATGCCGGCTGATCCCCATTCCTACCAGCCACAGCCCAGCATTAGTGTCTGCCTGCTGATGAGGTCCACCTCCCCACATCCAACGCATGCTTCTCCAGACTATACCTGCCAATGAACTCCTCAAAACATTTGCTCAGAACAAAACTGTTGCAAGCAATAACAACCAAAGTGTTTGTGTAGCTAGTTCAATTTACTGTGGACAACTTGCATGTACCTCCCACTCCTTGTCTCTGACACATGTACTGCAGTAGTGATTCCAGTCAGTCTAGTCTGCTGACCCCATTATCATTCCCCACTTCCTACAGTGTGTGCTACCTTCCTGACCTCCTCTCACTGCAGACCAATTTCTGTAGCTACCTCCTCCTCCTCCATGTCAGTGGACCCTGGTCCTATAGTTACCTACTCCACCTGCTGTCACCCTTGCCTGCAGACATTGGAAGTAGAAGCCACCACCATGTTTGGATGCATTTTTTACCTCATTGTTGCATGACATTGTGTGTTGCTTTGCTATGCATTGTAAATGACATTTCAGTAGTCTAATTGTGTTACACAATGTGCAGTGCTCGTGGGTGTGTCAGTGCGGGCCAGTAGGGAAGTGACCATCTTAAACAGGTTCCACTGTACTCCGTCAGAGTTAGCTGATTATGAGTTTGTGCATGTGTTAGTTGTCTTATGGGGTCTTTTCGCCTGTGTGAGAACTGTAGTAGCTGGTTGAAAGAGCAAAGGAACGCAAGAAGAAGCTGTACAAGTCATCTGAGGAACTGATTGTGGAGGGTGCTGAGGTGTGCATGCAATCCTGCCCTCTGTACGAGGCAGGCTCACAAGTTGTTCTGCTGCACAGTGGGCCCCACTAGAGGCAGGGCCGTCCTGTCGGCTCGCATACGCGAGACCTACCGGAGCAGGTGCAAACTTAGCTCAAAGATTTGCGCACTTCAATCCCAACTGCAGTCTGAACTCCTGATGGAAGGCTACCAGAAGGTGACCAAGCTCAGCTACGAGGCAGCCAAGAACACCCATGCCAAGGCCAAGTTGAACCAGACTAAAAAACTGTGGAAGCTCATGGACATGTGGGACAAACATCGCGGACTGCGCCCCCAGGGGCTGGAAAGGTAGGTGGTTAACCTAACGGATCGTTCACTTTCCAAACCACAGGAGGACGTACTGAGGCTGGGACTGAACTTTGCACCAGCTCCAACCAAGCTTCCTGTTGTAGACACCATAGCTGCAGTAGAGGAAGGAGCGAGACAGCTGAGTGAAGAAGATGCTGAGGATCTCTGGGGAAGGGTATGTGGGATCCTCAGGCATGCCAAGCCTCCGAAGGTCAACCTGACCAAGGAGCAGAGGAAGACCCTGAAGGAGCTGAGAAGCCTAGAGGATGAAGTGAACCTGCCGGCTGACAAGAGTAATGCCACAGTGATGCTAACGAGAGAGGACTATGACAGGAAGATGAGAAGGATGTTGGATACAGCCACCTACAAACGACTGTAGAAGGACCCTACTGCTACCCAGGAGGGAAAGCTGAGTCGAAGACTGAAGGGGCTGGAGAAGGATGGAGAGATCACAGGGCAGCTATACCACCAGCTCAGGCCATCGGGCAGCCAACCTCCCAGGATCTACGGCCTCCCGAAGATCCACAAGGCTGAAGTCCCTCTCAGACCCATTGTCTCATGCATTGGGGCCCTTTCTTACCAACTCTCCAAACACATCGTCTCTCTCATTTCCCCCTTAGCAGGCAAGACGGACTCACATGTGAAGAACTCCAAGCATTTTGTGGAGGTGATGAGGGTTGATGAGGATGAGATGCTGGTCAGCTTTGACATGTCCTCCCTGTTCACCAACGTGCCCATTGACGAGGCGGTTAAGGTCATTTGTGACAGACTGCGAAGAGATGAAACACTGGTGAACAGGACCACTCTCTCTCCTGACAGGGTTGCAGAACTGCTTGAGACGTGCTTGAAGTCCACCTACTTCTGCTACGGAGGAGAGTTCTACGAGCAACAGGAAGGTGATTGACCAAGCCAGGACCCCCAAAGAACTGATGCTCAAGGAGGCAATCCACATCAGGCTGAACCGCCCCTCCCTCAACAGGGATGGTGGGCTGGAGCTGCCTGGATGTTGGATGGCCACCTTGAGGAAGGCAATCCCACAACTTCCGGTGACACCCCTTGATGTGGCTTCCGGTGACAGCGCATGATGTGATGCTAGGCTATAAATATGATCAGTGCTCGTGCTAGCATATCTTTCGCCCTGAAGAAGACCAGAGCATCTGGTCGAAACGTTGGCAAGGTTTTCAACCCTGTTGTGAAGCTGGTATTGGAGAACCAACCCTTTCTGATGCCTGAGCCAGCTGAGAAGCCCTTGCAAGGTCTGCAAAAATTGTTCATTGGTACTTTCTACCCCTTCAAAGTTGTCAATTTTTGGTGGCCATTTTCGAATTATGGCGATTTGCACTAATCTTCGATTTCTACTGACGACTCTCACATATGCACTTTGTTTATGGTTATGATTATAGTGTTAACCTTTGGGTATGTGTTATACAACAATTACTCAATCTCTAAACACATGATAGTTACTATTTTGAGTGCATGAATATCATATTCTGTAAATGTTCTATCATTATTGAACATCCTTACCTCACAATCAATAAAGGGAATGTGTAATGGTGTCACAGCTAGTCCACTCTGATCGCAGACATGTACGTATATGCATACACATTTGCTCGCACACGTCTTACATCCATTCACATGCACATGTGTGTATACCTCACCACCCACACTCTGCACTATTTATACTGAATTCCCAGGACCCCTTCTTCCAGGATGACAGTGGATGGCAGCAAGTGGAGACTAGTCTAGCAGGAAACAAGCAATTGAACACACTGTGGCTTGGTGGATGTGATGCCTTCATTGTTAACATGCTGAGGGCAGTCGCCATGGGCAGGAACACCACCATACAGGATCTCTGGCTTACCAGTGAGTCATTGTACTACGTCCCTTCTGATGACAAACTCATTTAGTGTGTATGATGTGGCAGTAAACTCTGTCCCTATCACTTCCTTCCTTTGGGAGTACCCACACACACTTCCCTTTGTGTTGTATGTTCCTGTGTGGGTCAGTCCTTAGACTCCTAGTCCAGTACATGTACAGATACATGTGATCTTTTCAAGTTGTAGGTTCATGCAACATGTTATGCTATCCAGTCCACTGTATGTACAAAGGGAGCTCTTCTGTGTCCCTTCACTAGATGTGTGAATTGTGTTTGGGATGTTGTGTGCTACATGCATGGTTTGTCGTAGATGTGTCATGCTGATGACATCCTCTTGGCATCCACTGCAGGGTGGAAACCTCTCCCTGATGATGATGTTGGTGCACTTGTCACTTGTGTGGCTGCCATGGCTCAGCTGTGTGAACTTTTGATTTGTCACCTTCCATTGCCAGTTCTCAAAGCACTGGCAGAGAGGAAAGAGCCACTAAGTACACTTTGTGTGTGGTCTCCTCCTGGTGTGAATTGGGTAAGTAGCTAGCAACGTGTTCTGCCAATGTGCACACAATACTGTACTATTAGTATCTGTGTGTTCTGTAGGTTGGTTAGTTCAGACTATTGCCTAATCCACTGTTGTTGGTACTGCTCTACATCTGATGTGGTGATGTAGTTAATTTGTGAGAGTGTTTGTGGACATTACTTCTATATGAATGCAGACGTGATCTGTGAGTGTGTTCAGAGCAGCGAGCATGCATGCTAAAGTTGTGTGTGTGTGCATATGTGTATACATATGCATGTTTTATGTGTGCATGACGGTAAGGATTTGTGGCTTTGTTTATGCATGGCTTGAATGTGTGTATTTGTTGGAGAGATTATTGTATGCGTTTCGTGTCACAATGCCATCCATCATGTTCATACATGTGACAAGGATGTACATGTGCCGTACATTGTTTTGTGAATACTGTCACATACACATTTATGTACTACATTGATAATACTGTGGACATGCTACACTGGTTAAGGAGTCCTGTGTGTTGTGGTGTGATTTGTTTCCTCTATGCATGCTCTCTCCTTATCCAGGATGGCTTGAGTGAAGATCAGTGGAAGGAAGCAGAAGAAGTTGCTGCTAGTGCTAATGTGAGGGAGGTGTGGCTACCATTTGATGTCAATTCTAGACAAAGGTCCAGAGCTGTTCAAACCATTAGCGATGGTTTGGCCAGTGCCAAGAACAAGTACTGTAGAAATATTACACTACAGAATGTTCCTAAAGAGATGAAGGAGTCAGTGAGGCAGACACTGAAGACTGTGACAGATGTAACTGTGAACTGAAGTGTACTATTGATTTAATAATTGTGTGTGTGTGCATGTGTGCTGCATGCGTGCATGCATGACTGTATTTGTTGACTCACTTTCTAGCCTGAGCAATCATCAGCAACCTATTCCCAGCAATGAAGGTTGGTAACACAACAGAGCAGGACATGCAGCATATACAGTACAGCACAAGAGGATAATTGTATGAAGTGCTCTTCAGTTACACTTGACATGTGTGATGAGGTCACAATGCACCAATCAGGTCACCAGCAAGGATATTACCATCATTACACACTATACAAACTGACCACCTAGTGGGTGTCTCACTCATGCACAGCCCCTCCCCTCCTCATCCTTCTTGTATATATCCCTTCCCTCCGCACCCTCACCACTGACTTGTCTTTGGTGGCTGGAGATCTCAAAGCTGTTGCCTGCTGCCACCCCCGTGTTAACATTTGAATGCTCTCTGCCCCTTCACTGTGGCTTTGTGTAGGGACTGTCCAGAATGGTGCTTAAATGTGCACCTTAGCAGCAAGAAAGCATGCAGTGACAACTAGGGGATAAATTCAACACTAATCAGCAACACACATGCAACTCAAATCATCCTGTACCTTAAAACTGCACCAAACACGTTAACTGCATGGATGACTCACCATTTCAAATGTGTACCCTTCCTGCTTGTCTTGTGCTGTGATGAAGAAGGCCTGCTGCCAAGCCAATCCTGATCAAATTAAAGAACAAGTGTAGTGTACCGTAGCTACCATGCACATCCACAGTTACAGCTGATGACTAGAAAGCATGTGACATATGACAGTTTATGAAGAATAATGTGCACAGTTATAGTGATGAGCTGGGTGGGTTGTGTGCTCTCCATCGGAGCAACTTAGTTGAGTTACATATTACCCGGTTCTGTACCTTTGTGATTCCTTTTGAGAATTCGAAGTTGCCTCCAGTGCAGAGTGTGGCCACCAGCGCCAAAGGGGCCTCCTCCATCACAGCACTAGTGGCCCTCCAGAGGCAGTACCTCATGCCACACCTCCTGCAGGACGAGGTGGGATTGTTTGCAAAACGTCTTGAGGAAGCTCATGAGATTCCAGAGGCTGCTGGCTGGCTCACTGAAGTGCTGAGTGGAGGCACAACATCCTCCATGTTCTTGGAGACATTTCAGCTCCCGCCCCTTCAGTGCCAGGAGGAGAAGAGCCAGTCAGTGTGACACAGGTCCACAAGCATGAGGCAGCTGTTCTCCTCCTCCTCTCCTCTTGTTCCCCTCTCCTTCTTGGAACGTTTCCATCACAGCTCCAGTGATAAGGGAGAAAGAGAGGGAGAGAGTGACGGTCTGCTATGCTGTATAATAATGATCCAGGATGCCATTTCTGTCAATCCAGGGATGATTCTGCCCCTCATGCAAGCAAGGTGTGTGTACGTATGTATGTGTGTAGGTATGTACCAGCACTGTGGAGACAGGGTGATCATGATACTGGTGTGTTGTGCATGTGTGCTGTGTTGCCCTGTGCTTGAATAAAACACAAGTGTTGAACTGAAGCTTCACATAGTTATGGTGTGAATTGCCTATGAAACATATGTGCTGGGTGCATAATAGGACCCATCTCA
Source organism: Ianthella basta (assembly GCA_964019415.1). NCBI lineage: Eukaryota > Metazoa > Porifera > Demospongiae > Verongiida > Ianthellidae > Ianthella > Ianthella basta. Next base: position 4,509,464 of record OZ025885.1, on the reverse strand, counting down.
CTGGGACTCTAGGTTGTGTGTGCTAGTGGCACACACTGTGCAGGGCTAATGAGGTGTGTTCACGTGTGTGTATACACATGTCCTGCTGCTGCTACCAGCCACTGAGTGGTGTTCTTCTTGCTTAAGAGGACTTTGTAGTGCTGGGCTCTGGTATCATGGATGAAGCAGACTTTGACCTCACACCGGCAGTGCTGAGAAGGGTGAGTGCACACACATATACCTGTGTATGGTTGTGTGCTGGTGTGTGTATGTGTATGCACATGTTTGTAATTGCTATGCCATGTTGTGTGTGAATGTGTGTGTGTTTGCAGTACAGGTATGTAACTGTAAAGCAGTTGTTAGTGAGCATGGTAGGGCCACTCCAATGAAGGTGCATTCTTGTTCATGTTCACTTTCATGTGTGCAGTTGAGGGAAAGAGAGAGTGTACTGAGTTGTGTGAGAGGAGGGGTCGAGAGTCAAGAGTCACTCCCAGTGTGACTCAGACCTGCTGGGTGTGGCAGGACACCCTCCTCCTCTACAGCAGAGCCAGCCTGCCCTCAGGTGAAGGGGAGTGGTCCTCCAGCTCAGCTGCTGATGACTTGCAGTGGTGGCCGGAGACGCTAGGTGAATGCAGTAGTCTTTGTTCAGTCACACTGTCTCCTCCTTTATTTCATGCTGGCCTCAGCAAATTGTGTTCACAGTGTACAGTGTACATGTAATGGTGATGTTATTGGCAACCCCTTGTCAGTGAAATGTGCTGGTTAGTGTACACACACCACAGCACACAGTGAAGGGGTGCATGAAGAGGGTGTGGTGAAGTGTATGTTTTTTTGAGTGTCCACCTCGATCCCCTCACCTGTCTCTGACACATGTACTGCAGTAGTGATACCAGCCAGTCTAGTCTGCTGACCCCATCATCATTAATTCCCTACTCCTACAATGCATGTGTGCTACCTCCTTGACCTCCTCTCATTGCAGACCAACTTCTGTAGCTAGCTACCTCCTCCCCCTCCATGTCAGTGGACCCTGGTCCTAGTTACCAACTGCACCTGCTGTCACCCTTGGCAGCAGACAATGGAAGTAGGAGGCACCACCACCATGTTTGGATGTGTTTCTACTTCATTATGTATGGTTGCTTATGTATTGCATTTTAATGTGTACACACACGTATGTTCAGGCCAGTCGGACGCGTACGCCGGGACGTCACGTGATTACATTTACCATAGAGCAGCATGGAGTATTACTGGACACCTAAGACGTCGCCAGTTCTCCTTGTACAAGAAGAGACTTTGACGCGCCACTAACCTATCTCGGATGAGGGTAGAGTACCACACTTTGCGTCAGTAGATGGACGAAGTTCTTGCTGCTATGGTCCCGAAGAATGCCAAGAGAACCATAAGGCTACTGCGGAGGGCATTTCCGGTCACGAGCGGGTGTTTCTGGACGTGCACTGAAAATGCACGGATTTACTCAAGAGCAACGCAAAGCAGCAAGAATACAGTTCCTACAGCGTACAAAGTTATCTAAAGTGTATCATACTGTAAAAGAAAGCTGTCACGAATTACACAGCTGGCAGACAAAGTGTATCTGCTCAAGTTTAGAGTGCTGCCTTGGAGGGATACTCATACTCATAATCATAATTCACTGAGTCATACATACATACGCATATGCATAATATATATACTAGTCAGTGTTCGCTAATGTACTACAGATCAGTCTCCAGTCATCTCTACTCTGGGCCCACATGAACGCCTCCTCCGCAGATGGTTTAGGGAATCCCAACTCTTCAATGTCCTTAGGGATGACATCTCTCCACCACCTCATGTGTGGTCTACCACGGGGTCTTTTGGCACCTTCTGGTATGTAGACCATTGCACTGTGTGCAATACCATCATGGCGGGCAAAGTGGCCAAACGCACGCAACCTTAGCTGGCGAAGTTGTGCTGATGGAGGGCACAAAAACTGACCCAGCATGGCCGTGGCACGATGCCGGACCTCCTGATTGGTGATTTCTCTTCCCACCTGATGCCTAAAATCCATCTTACTCTGGTATGGAACCAAGAGTCTAGCCGACGTTGGTCTGACTTACGCAGGGGCACCAGGTGCATACAATAAAGGAGAACAGGCATCACCATGGTTTGAAACATCCTAAGTTTGGTGGCTACACTAATTTCAGGATTGTTGAAAACAAAGCGTTGTAGCTGTTGGTACGAGTGTCCTGCACCTGCAGTTCGTCTGTTAACCTCATCTCGAGCTGAGTTCTGAGGAGTCAGAACTGCTTCGAGGTACACCATACGCTTCACCCATTTGACATGTATGCCAGAGCATTGAAGGGACCTAGATGGAGTGGGGTCTCCTCTACCACATGCCATTGCTTGTGTTTTCCCAGGATGAATGACCAAGCCCAGACTCCTTCCCTCCTCTGCCAGCAGGTCTAAGGCCTTTTGTAGGGTGTCCAGGTCATGTGATGCTAGTATCATGTCATCAGCATATTCAAGGTGCTACAGATTTCTACTAAACAGGTTGTTGAGTGTGTGTGCTAGCCATCCAATTGCTACTAAGAACAGAGCTGGACTTAGACAGCACCCTTGCCTCACTCCTCCACGCACCTCAAATTCTGCAGTAGTGCCAAAACGAGTTCTCACCTTGGCATGGCATGCACTATAAATGCACTTAGCTCGTTTACTAGTGATTCGGGTGTTCCAAAGTTCAACAGAATTCTCCAGATTGCATCTCTGCTTACAAAGTCAAAGGCTGTGGTGAAATCTATTGCCACCAGATAGATGGGATGGTTGAACTCGGTGGCTCGTTCAATGAGTTGTTTGACTGCACAGATGTTATCAGTAGTGCTTCTACCAGGTGTAAAGCCAGCTTGGGTTGGACCTGCAATGTTGAACACGTATCCCTTCAGCCTCTCGTACACACAGCGTGCATATATCTTATATGCAGTTACCAACAGACTGATGCCCCTGTACCCTGTTGGACCTGAGGGGTCCTTGTGTGGTTTCAGTATGGGGATGATGATGGACATGCCCCAATCAATTGGCAAGATACAGAGTCTCCAGATGATCATGATAATACAAAAGAGCCAGAGTCTAGCCATTGCTGAGTATCTGTACACTTCAGCTGGTATGTCATCACATCCGCAGGCACGATTCATCTTCAGTCGGGTACAAGCGTTGTCCACTTCCTCCTCTGTCAGATCTTCAAGTGGAGTGTCAAATACAGGGCCCTCCAAAATGAATGGTTCAGGTTGGTGATCATACAGTTTACTGTAGTGTTCTTTCCACTTCTCCTCTGGGATGGGTGGACCCACCACACCACTCCGTGTGTGGTGTCTGATCAAGGCATATTGTTGTTGTGTGTTTCCCTCTGCACTTGACTTCTCCACCTCACGTGCCCTCTCTCTCCACTGCCTGTCTGTATCAGACCTGTACGCTAGGTTGACTTTGCTGTTATGCTGGGCTACACCAGTCTGCTTCTTGCTCAGTCTACTGTTCGCTTCAGTGAATGCCTTTCGTCTACACTCCACCACATCTGCTGTTTCACTTGATTGCAAGTCTGATTGGATTCCCTTAGGTCTAGGTCCGAGGTGCTCTTCTGCTGCCGATGTCAGTGCAGTACGTAGCTCTCCCCATTCAGCTTCCAAATTTTGTTCTCTTGGTTCTGCTGGTAATTGGTGGTACTTTGCAGCTACAGCCTTGTCAAAGTCTTGTGCACACATCTCATCTCCAAACCTGGAAACATCAAATCTCTTCACCTTTTCAGTTGGTTTTCTCGATCTGAATCTTAGGCGCAATGATGCCACTAGTGGTCGATGATCCGATCCGCAGACCATTCCGCCAAACACTTTGCAGTCTGTGACTAGCTGTTTCCACTTCTCAGAGATAAGTATGTGATCTAGTGCAGCCACACTACCTTGGGGGTGTCTCCATGTCCAGCGAGAACCCGTGGAATGCTTGAAAAAACTTGCAGGCAAGGCCAGACGGTACTCATCCATCAGATCCAAAACTCTACATCCATTGTCATTGGCTTCAGTTTCATTTCTCATATAGTGCGGTCCCTTCAAATTCTTAGTGGGTTCTGGTCCTACGCGTGCATTCAAGTCTGCCAGTAACAGGATACAGTCACGCTTAGGTAGGCTTGTTGGTGGGAGCATATGCAGACAAAACATGTAGCTTACCAAAAGGGGTGCGGAACGTAGCAGACATCAGGCGGTCCGATATAGCTTCCCAGGCAATCAGTGCTTTGTACGCTTCGGAAGAGATCGCAATTCCAACTCCTTTTTGCCCAGCCTTCTCTACTCCGCTGTACAATAGACGATATCCTTGTCCGATGTGAATGTCTCCCTGCTTTGCGAGACGTGACTCCTGTACAGCTGCTAGTGTGATGTCCTTTCTTGATAGTTCACGTGCCAAAACATCTTTCTGTGCTTGCTTCAAAAGGGAGCGACAGTTCCATGTAGCCATCCAACACAGTGACCTTCGACTGATCTGTAGCGCACTTTGCGCCACACGCTGCCGTTCTACTGGGGCACGACTTCCAGCAGCCACCTCCACGAAGGGGGGCGGATTGGACGCCATTTTACGCGGAGGGATACTAGTGCAGTGCAAGTGGAACCATTCCTCGCATCCAATGCACTCCACCCACACTGAACTGTCATCTCCTTCTTCCTCATATATCCCATCACACACTGGGCACACAGTGCTGTTGGTTGTGTGCGATGCTTTGTGCTGCTGCTGCGCGCAGCTGTTCTGTCATACCAGTTCTGGGCCCACCAACAGTCTTCTCTTTCTGACTCTTCTGACTGGCTTTCTTAGCAACCTTCTGTTGTTTCTCTTCTTTCTTCCATCTCTTCTCCTCTTCCTTCTGTCTCTTATCCTCTTCCTTCTGTCTCCTCTCCTCTTCCTTCTGTTTCCTCTCCTCTTCCTTCTGTTTTTTCTTTGCTTCTCTTTCTGCTCTCCTTTCCTCCTTTTCTTGCAATTCTCTGATCTTCTGCATCTTCCTCTCCTCAAGGAACTTCACCATCTCTTCACCTGATGAGTATTTCGGCAAGCGTGCTGTTCCTCTGTTTGTCATCTTTGTCTGTTGTTGTACTGGTATCTTCAGAACATCGTCCAGTAGCCGACCACAGTCGGATGTAGGAAGAGATGGTGTTGCTTTTGAAGTGCTGGAGTCACTGGCTGAAGCTGGGTTGGAGCTTGTAGACACACCTCGGGTGTTGGAGATGTCAGCTAGTGGCTGGGTGCCTCTCTTCAGCTTTGCCCATGCTGTGTAGAGGGCATCACTCGTGAGGTCATAGCCCTCTTCGGATCTCTTGTTGAACTAGCTGGCGAATGGTGGCTTCATTCAGTTCTTCCTCTAGAGCCTGAAGGGCAAGCTTGGATGCACCAACCCCAGGTTTGATTAAGCATGAAGCATCGCTGCTACTTGAGGCAGGCTCTGATGAGTGCACCATGGATGGTTCCAACTTTTTAGGATTGCTTGCTTGCCGGTTAACAGGGTAAATGCCACTGGCCCTGAAAGCATTTACCATTGTGCTCATGCAACTTGACAACATTCTTGTACGCTGAGTAGAACACTCTGGCAAAGGACCGCTTGTCGATGGGCTTGACTTCATCATGCTGATATTGAGCAACAGCATCTTGCCATGCTTGTTTAAGTGGCGAGAAAAAAAAACACATCTAAGGGCTGCAGAAGAATGTGTGAGGGGGCAAGCAGTACAATAGGATCTGATTCGCTGCGCAGAACTTGGAGGTATCCAAGTCGATGTGGGAGGAGTGGCCATCCACAAGCAGACAGACTGGCCGGCCAGGAGGCAGATGGTTTGGGAAGTGCTTGCTTATCCACCCATGAAATAGTTCTTGTGTCATCCTCCCATTCTGGGATTTCCCAAAGTAGGCACCCTCCACTCCATCCTCTAGGGTGTTGTATGCAAACCTTTCTCCAGGGTAGATGTGCATGGGCAGTATGACTCCTCCAGCAGCACTGATGCAGCACAAGGTGGTTATTTGCTGCTTGTTGTTCCCCGTGACATGGTAGACATTCTGAGCTCCCTGTGGTACAAGAACCTTACCACTCTTGGGGCAGAGGGGGAACCACTCTCATCGCAATTCCAGATGCCATTTGGCTTGTCCAGCAAGTCATGTCGGAGGAGGAACTGCTCAAAGGCATAGAACCATTTGTCCAGGACCTCAGCTGTGCAGGCACTAGCACGGGAAGCCTGAAGACCCTGTGGTTGCCTCATTGCAACTGTTGGATGTCACTTTAGGAAGCCATACCACCAGTCTTTTCCCGGTCGGTTCTCAGTGAAGGGATTTGGCCGCTTGCTGTGTTCAAGGATGCGCTTCACAGCCTTGCAGATCTGCCTTCTGGTCTGACCATAGCCTATTTCAGCCATCTTTAGTGTCCACTCAACCAACTCCTGTTCTTCCTCTTTGGTGAGCACTGTGTCAGTGATGTATGGCCCAGTCTGGATTTCCCAGTTGCATAGTCATGCAGTGTGCTGCGTGGTACCCCATACGCTGATGCAGCTGCCCTCAAGGAGAGTCTGTGCTCATGTAGATCTTCCAAAGCCTTCACTATACTGTCTTCATTCCAATCCTTTTTAGTTTTGCAAGTTGCCATTGTCTGTAATTGAAAATTATGCATGTGTTAGTTAATGATGGTGTGTCTGGTAATACCCTCCAATGGTTCATGACTTTAGGTGGATGATTCTTCAGGAAGGCAAAGCTGCAAGAAGTACATACTATGGTGGTGTATCAAGCAAGGGTGGTATTGTAAATTAATGCATTCAACGGGCAGCATCAGCACTTGCTGATTGTGCTAGCTACTCCCGCTTATAGGCCATTTCTTAGGTGTTTATGATTGACTAAGCAAACACTTAAACCACCCATCGCTTGTATGGATTCAGCACAGGTAAACAACGTTGCAGCCTTACCGCATAATGCCATTAGCAGTACCGATGAACGAAGTTTCAAATTTGGCGCGCTGCCGAAGGGTCCAGGAAGTCACGTTTAACTTACTTACCGCAGTCCGGTAATACCCGCTGACCGGAAATACCCGACGCTACTCTAGAGACAGGAAGTATTGCTGTAAATTCCCCAGATCGCGCCGTGTTGTGCGTCCTCTGGTATAGCCTCGGTTCTCCCATCTTACTACTCGTCACCTCCCATCTGAATTGTTCGTCCTGTATAGCCCACTAGTCGCGTATCATGGCACTCTCCAAAGTGAGTTACACCATAGGTAGACAGGCCGACTGACGCGATAGCTAGCTAACTCTTTAAAATACTTGTGGTTCGGGTTGTTAATTTGCTTTTGTTCCCAAGAGTAATGTGTCTTGTTGTCCTCCAGTTGTTCTCACACTGTACTGGGCTGCCTCCCTCACCATGCAGCTTTGGTCTGACATGACTGACACTGCCAGAACTCAGCAATTTTCTGGATTTGAAGGTGTGTGCGTGCGTGCGTGTGTGCGTGCGCGTGTGCGTGTGCGTGTGCGTGTGCGTGTGCGTGTGTGTGTGTGTGTGTGTGTGTGTGTGTGTGTGTGTAGGAGTGGGTGGTTGTGTCCAGGTGGGTTCTGTGTGTGCACAAGAGAACAAATGTGATACACTATCCAGCAGGTGCACTTTGTCCTCTTCTCTCTCCCTGTCCAGGTGCTGCCTATCTCCAAGATCCTCCCTCCTTGGAAGTGCTCTGCAGACTAGTGGTGCCCAGGGTGTCTTCCCGGTGGGACTATGTGGGACTTCAGCTGGGGATGTCTCCTGAGCGCTTGGAGGTGATTGAAGGTGAACACAAGAGGAAAGACAACTGCTGCACTGCCATGTTGAAAGAGTGGTTGCGAGGTGCTCTTGGCTCAGGGAACAAGAAGCGCTCATGGGAATCGGTCTTGTGTGCAGTGGAGACAGGACACGGCACAGCTGCAGAGGAGGAGATAAGGAAGGAACTGAAGGAGGTTGCAGCCCAGCCTGACTACCAAGCTGCTGTCCTTAGTGACAAGGTGAGGGCTGTGTTCTTGGATGTGTGTATATATGTAATTGTATAGTCTGTATTGGATGCTACTTGTGCGGATGAATTTGATGGCATATGTAGTCTTTTTATCATGAAATAGGATACCCACTATAGCTGGATGTGCCGTTTAGTGTGTAGATTGCTGATTCAAGTGGATTGGTATCCATTCTTTAGGCTTCCCCAGTGTGGGGCCTTACAGTGTTGCTGAATCCATACAAGTAGTGTAGATTGTATGTTGTTGATGGTATGGGTGAATGGTGGCCAGCTTGATCTTCATGCAGTATATAGCATGGCTCATGTGTGCAGCATCTGCCATCATAGAACTGTCAATAGCTGAGTTGTTCCACCAGTTTCAATGATCTCTTTTGAGTAGCATGGCCCAGGCTCCCTCATGCAGCTACTAGGAATCCATAATGTATTAATTTTCACTATTGTACACTGTAAATGCAAAACTGTCAGTGTTCACTGCTTGTATCACAGAGCCTGAGAGTGGTAGTAAGTTTAATGCATAATATTCACACTGCATGAGATATAGTATTCATGGCAAAGTGGCTTGAAGCAATGAATATAATTGGAATGCCTCTAAAAGCTGTGTCACAAATGGCAACATTCCAATGCCACTTATAAGTACCTCATCCAAATACATAAGAGGTCCTGTGGGTTCTGAGAGTGTGAGTCACTAGTTGAATGTGTATGCAACAAATACATAGTGCTACAATGTTAGCAGTATGCCTGTAGTTGTCTCTTGTGAGAATGAATCTATAGCCATGGGGCTGTAAGCAATGATATGTTGCATATGACAAGACTGCGGTGAATGGGCTAAGTACATGAAGGTACCACTGTGTGTTCATTGTTACTAACATCTGTTGTCTTGTACTTGAATGTTATCTATTGAATCCCCACTGAATGAGTGAAACCTACAATCTTATTACCCTCACTGTCACCACCTTCTTACTTCCCCTTTTGCCCTGTGAGCATGATTGACATGCACCAGATTTCGTTAAGTTTGACATACCTTTGTGTACAATACTATAGTGTGTACAGACAGGAAGTCTACACTAATGCTTGTGTGGTGTGTCTCACAACTGTGATTTACTTTAAAGAAGTGATTCCCTCTCAAGACAAACACCTATTTTAACCTGAGCCTCATGTATTGGAAGTCATGTATGATATCCACCATTCAATATACTTTGTACACACAAGTCCCCTATTTCTTGTATGCTATACCTTTTTTGATTCAGAATACTCACTAGCCAACAATTGGCAACTTACACTTGTACAAAACTCAAGGCTTTAGTTATTGCGTATGCAGTAGAGGTGCAGCATGTCTACCACTGCATGTGGAAAATCTTGTTTCAGCATGTGTACAGAACGATGTCAAATTGTATGTTGTGTAGTTGCATTTACTGATATGAGTTGTAGCTGGTTTGGCAGATAGATATTCATAGAACTAGGCCCTGTCCAGCATTAGCTCACCTCCCTATTTTGTTTAGACTACCCTCTCAGTCTGCTCCATGCAGAGTATACCAATGTGTGCAGTCTATGCACAACCACTGTGCTGCCCACTCCATTCAGTGGAGTCCATTGTACAACATTCAAGTCACTTGACTGTAACAATGTACAGCTGTGTGTGTTCCTTTGTCTCTACTAAGTCATTCCCACTCAACCAGCCCAACACCCTCTGCCACACTTCCCTATATCCCACACCTACCACTATGCATTGCACTCATACCTGCTGCACACCCACCACACACAACACACATACTGCAAATGTGGTATTTTGTTACTTTCATTCTTCATGTATACAACGTGTTAGTCCCCCTCCCCCTCCTGTCCACAGCTCACAGTGACTAGCACTGAGCTCCCACCACAAGCTGCCCTGCTGAAGGAACAAGCATACGACGAGTACCGAAAGTTTAAACTGGGAGGAGGTCCAAAGGCGAATGTAGAGTATACTAAATTAGCTGTGCTGGAGAGGCCACTGTCATCTCGCCCTGAGGATGTCAAGGGTAAAATGGAAGCAATCCAACGATTCAAGGAGTGTGGCTCTAGGTTTGGAGGGGAGAAAGCATCACACATAAAACCCGTCGACCTTCTCAAGAAGGGAAATGAGCACATTCGTGTAATTTATGGTCAGGCAGGGTCTGGGAAGACCACTCTGCTAAAACACATGTGCAGAGTGGTTTCCACTGATTCAGAAGAGGGTGAAAGTGATTATGAGTTGGTGCTGTTCTTCCCACTGCGAGATCCAGATGTGTCCAGTGCAGGTGACGTCCAGAGCCTTCTCATGTACTACATGCAGGATGAGGACCCAGCAGAGGTATTCAGTCTGGTGAAGGTATTAAAGGGCAGCAAGGGTAAGGGGCTCCTCCTGGTGTTTGATGGTGCTGATGAGGTGAATGATCTGCTGAAGCTGTCCAATAAATCCCTTGTTCAGAGCCTTCTTCAAGGACGTGTTCTTCCTAAAGCCCATATCATCATCTCTTCGCATCCCGGTGCCTGTCCCTCCCTACAGGACCACACTGCCACATTCTATGAAGTGCAGGGCTTTGATCGTGATGCCATCACTTCGTACGTGAAGAGATTCTTTCAGGCCGACCCTCATGCTGCTGACAGGATGCTGTCACAGCTGGCCAGCCGCCCTGACCTGCTTGTTGGGATGTATATCCCCATGAATAGCTTCATTCTCTGCTTAATCTTTGAGCATGATTATTCTTTCCCTGCCACAATGACTGCCTGCTACCAGGCCTTCGCAGCCCACACCATTTTTCGTGAGTGCAGTAGAGAGGGAAGAGAAGTGCACATTGATCCCACTCTGAGGGACCTCCCAAGAGATGTTGATGATCTTTTGTCATCACTGGGTAGGCTTTCGTATGATGGTCTTTGTGAAAACCCACCTCGTTTTGTTTTCGACGAGTCTTCCATTCGTGCAGCCTTCCCTAATCTCCCCCTGGGTGCCCCCACTAATGAGTCTCTCTTCAAGGGTCTTCTGCATGTTCATGCTAGTCGGAAGGGCTACCAGTCCTCTCTGTCCTTCTCCTTCCCCCATGCCACACAGCAAGAGTTCTTTGCTGCCCTCCATGTGAGTCGTCTGCCACCTAAGAAGCAAGCGAAGTTTTGGAAGAAGAATCTTTCTAACATCACCTTCTCTGTTGTTCTTCGATTCTGTGCTGGCCTCACTGGTCTCAGTGTTCCCGAAGTGGCCAAGCAGCTCCACAGCACTGCGGCACCTGAAGAAGCACATAGTCTGCTTGCATCCTTCCTCAGTGTCGTGACAGGAGACATCCGGCTGGTTGATGTGTGTAGCCATGACAACCCTCACCTTCTTTTCCTTTTTCACGCCCTGTTTGAATCTCAGAACACTGACTTAACTAAACGAATCATCGAAAATATTCCCTCTTCACTAACATTTTACCTCTCTCTCTCAGCCTTTGACACAATGTCAATTGCGTACTGCCTCAGTCAATGCTCCCACCTGAGGCAACTTAATATGCCTCGGTACATTTGCGCCTTTGTATCTGCTCAGTGCTTGTTGCATTTGAAGGCAGTGCTTCAGGCCAATCCGCAGTGTCAACTTGACTTTGGAGGTAGCCTAATCTTCTCTTGTGATGCCTTCTCAGCTGATGGTGAGTCTGTGCAGTACTGTATGTGTGTACTGCTGTACACATTGTGATTGCTGACTGCTATAATGTATGGTGTAGTGTGTTTGTAGTAAGTATTCATTTGTACTGATGTCTCTTACAATGTGAATACAGTAGATGTCTGTCAATAGTCAAATATGACCTATATGTCTATTGCATATATAATTGTGATGAAGAATGTGATGATTTAAATGATGCTATGAATTGTATTAATTTTATTGTTGTTCTATCATCTATCTAAATTCAAATTTAAAAATTACATGGCGGTTAAAATGGCATGGGCAGATGAGCGCTGCACTGGGTGATTTGTGGTAGGCAGCCTGCCAGCATCGTAAGGATTGAGGAGATTGAGGAGATTGAGGACTGATGGGTGGGAGGGACAGAAATCATAGTGCTTTGGATAACATTAGCAGATTCGGTTTTTGGATTGTGAGAACAATGAATGGTAGAGAACAGGAACTGGTTGAAGAAATGAAGAGGTGTCGACTGGAGGTGTTAGGTGTGAGCGAAGCGAAAGTGAGAGGGAATGGAGTACGAATGTTTGGTGATACCACATGCGTGTATTCAGGGGTGCAGGGAGGAAGAGCAAAAGCGGGTGTATCGGTTTTAGTTGTCAGAACGATTTGGTAGGTATTTGAAGGAATGGAGGTGCGTAGATGAACGAATCGTGTGGATTAGGCTGAAGGTGGAAGGAGTTTGGGTGTCTTTGGTGCAGGTGTATGCGCCCACTGATGATAGTAGTGTGGCCAGTAAGGATGAGTTTTTCTTGAGGCTGCAGGAGGCAGTGGGGAGAGTGGCTCGGGATGACCTGTTGATAGTAATGGGAGACATGAATGCTAGAGTGGGGGATGACACAGGTATTTGGGGTGAGGTCCTAGGCAGGCATGGTGAGGAAGTGTGCAATGAGAATGGGAGGAGACTTTTACAGTTCAGCAGTGAGTACAATCTTTGGATCTCTAACACATGGTTCCCACACAAAGGAATCCACAAATACATGTGGGAATGTCGAGGTAAAGGGCTCAGGTCTCTCATTGACTACTTCTTGGTGGGTAAGGAGGCGAGGAAGCAGGTAATTGATGTCAGGGCAGTGAGGGGGGCAGAGATAGGAAGTGACCATTACCTTGTGCTTATGAAGATAAAGCTGAAAGTCAAGAGAGTGAAGGAGAATAGGCAAGAAGAGGGAAGACAGCAGATCAAGCTATGCAAGTTGAGGGATGAGAAGGTGAGAAGGGAATACCAAGCAGTGATTGCTGAAGTGTATGAGGGAGCGAGAGGAACAGATATTGAAAGGGCTTGGAAGGAGCTGAAGGATGGTATAGTGGGGGCAGTGATGATAGTGTGTGGGTCTGCTAGGGGGAGAAAAGGAGAGGCTAAATGAACGAGGTGGTGGAATGAGGAAGCAAAACATGCAGTAAGAAAGAAGAAAGTACTGTATAGAAGGCTACTGAACACAGGTACTGAAGAAGCTAGGCAACTGTACAAGGAGGCAAAGCTAGAGGCAAAGAGAAAGGTTAGAAGTGCTAAAAACGAGGAGTGGGTGCAATTTGGGAAGGAATTGGAAAAGGATGCTAAGGGCAATCAGCAGAGATTCTGGGCTAGGTTGAACGAAAGTAGGAGGGCAAAGGAGAGTATGGTATGCATTAATGATAAGACTGGGCAGGTATTGTCGAAGGGGATTGACATTATAGGGAGGTGGAAATAGCATTTTGAAGGACTATTTCAGGAAGTGGATTCATCCTATCTAGCCACGCAACACAGTGAAGCAACGCCGGAGGATGATCTGGAGATAGTGAAGGAGGAGGTGAGAAGAAGTATAAAAGGCTGAAGACACGAAAGGCACCTGGGATCTGTGGGAGATTGTGCCAGAGATGTTAAAAGCAGGGGGTGAAATGGTGGTGGATTGGCTGGCAAAGGTGTTTAATATAGTTTGGAGAGAGGGGGTGGCCCCTAGTGACTGGAAGAATACAGTGATTGTGCCAGTGTACATGCAAGAAGGGTAATAGGCTGGATTGCACGAATTACAGGGGAATTAGCCTAATGAGTGTTGTTGGCAAGGTGTTTGCATGGGTATTGAATGAGAGGGTGAAGGGATTGACGGTTGACAAAGTGATGGACGAGCAAGGAGGTTTCAGGGCTGGAAGGGGATGCAATGACCAGATTTTTGCAGTCAAACAAATTGTGGAGAAGACCAATGAGAAGGACAAGAAGACATACATGGCAATTGTGGGCTTAGAGAAGGCATATGACAGTGTAAGTAGGGAAAAGCTTTGGAAATGGTTAGATGAGTATGGGGTAAAAGGGAAGTTACTTAGGGCAATTCAGGCACTGTATGTGGATGGGAAGGAGTACTCCTCTTTGCAGATGATATGGTGGTAATGTCACAATCGGTGGAGGGACTTCAGCATAATATGCAAGCAATGTGTTAAGCAAATGGGAGTTGAAGGTAAATTGGAGGAAGACTAAGGTGATGAGGGTGGCTAGGAAGAGTGAGGATTGTGAAGTTAAATTGGCAAGGAGGAAATAGATCAGGTAGATGAAATGAAGTACTTGGGTGTGATAATTAGTAGTGATGGGAGGATGGAAAAGAAGTGGAGGCAAGGATTGGGAGTGCAACATGAGTGATTGGGGGCATGAACGAAACCATATTGAAGCGGAAGGAACTGAGCAGGAGCACAAAATTGAAAGTAGTGAATGTGACAATGATCCCCACACTATTGTATGGTTGTGAGACGTGGTGCCTGTCAAAGCATCTACATTCTAGGGTACAAGCCACTTGAATGTCTTGAGGCAGATCGAAGGAGTAAGTATATAGACTGGATATGATAAGGAATGTGGACATCAGGGAGAAGCTACGTCAAGTGAGTGTTTTAGATATAGTAAAGACCAGGCAGGAGAAGTAGAAGGCTAGAATGGAAGAGATGAGTAGGGAAAGAACAACCAGAAGATTTTTGAAGGCGAGATGGAGGGGAAAAGACTTAGAGGAAGACCCAGAATGAGATGGACTGACAATTTCAAATAACCATGAAGTCACTTAGTATAATATTATTCTCTGTCATTTAGCTTGTATAAGATATGTAAGGATGACCTCCAGTATTGGAGAAACATCTGTACTGATTGATTGATTGATTGATTGATTGATTGATCTATCTACAACTCTCAACCATCAGATGCCCAGACACTGTCTCAAGTAGCAGTGTCATTGAAGAAGTTGGTCCTGAGGGTATCCCACACAGACTGTGTGGCACTCTCCACTGTTTGCAGTCTCCCTGGAGTGAAGTGGTTGAATGTCACTGTCCATAGTGATGTGAAGGCAAGTACATGATTGTTTTGTACAGCAATGGCATTCTGCAACGTACAACATAGATACAATACTTGTAGTTGGAAAGATGATCAGCTGTTACTCCATCACATTCTGTCACTCAGTAAACATCTTTTGAAATACAGTGGGAGTCTAGATACACATAGACATAATAAAAAAATTCTACAAAAATTGTAAGGGTGCAAGGATGGCATGAAAAGGACAGAAACAAGTAAAGGCTGTTACACAGTGGAGCATTAACCATGGTCCCTACATGCAAGAATGTTGCACCTTATAGTCCTACATACTTGAATGTAGGGACAACCTCACCACCCACACTTTGCAGTACTTATGTTTTGTTGATTCTTTTTCCCTTCTTCCAGGATGACAGTGGATGGCAGCAAGTGGAGACTAGTCTAGCAGAAAACAAGCATTTGAACACACTGGCACTTAATGGATGTGATGACTTCATTGTGAACATGCTGAGGGCACTCGCAATGGGCAGGAACACCTCCATACAGGACCTCCGTCTTTACAGTGAGTCATTGTACTACATCCCTTCTCATGACACACTCATTTGGTGTGTATGATGTGGCAGTAAACTCTGTCCCCATCACTTCCTCCCTTTGGGAGTACCCCCACACACTTCCCTTTGTGTTGTATGTTCCTGTGTGGGTCAGTGCTTAGACTCCTATTCCAGTACATGTACAGATACATGTGATCTTTTTATGTTGTAGGTTATGCTATCCAGTCCATGCAATGTATGTACAAAGGGAGCTCTTCTGTGTCCCTTCACTAGATGTGTGGATTGTGTTTGGGATGTTGTGTGCTACATGCACGGTTTGTTGTAGATGTGTTATGATGATGACATCCTCACTTTCATACACTGCAGATGAGGAACCACTCCCTGATGATGGTGTTGGTGCACTTGGCACTTGTGTGGCTGCCCTGGCTCAGTTGTGTAAACTAGGGTTTCGTCACCTTCCATTGCCAGTTCTCAAAGTGCTGGCAGAGAAGAAAGAGCCACAGGAGGACCTCGCTCTGTTTGCTTCTCCTGGTATGTATTGGGTAAGTAGCAATGTGTTCTGCCAATGTGCACACAATACTGTACTATTAGTAGCTGTGTGTTCTATAGGTTGGTTGGTTATTTCAGACTATTGCCCGATTCACTGTCATTGGTACTGCTCTGCATCTGATGTGGCGATGTAGTTTGTGAGAGTGTTTGTGGACATTACTTCAGCATAAACACATAGCCGTGATCTGTGTGTGTGCTCTGACCAGTGAGCTTGCATGAAGTGTGTGTGTGTGTATGCATGTGTGTGTTTGTGTGTGTGTGCGTGCGTGAGTGCATGTATGCACATCTGAATGTGTGTGTGGGTGTATGTATGCAGGATTTATGTGTAATGTTAAGTTTCTGTGGCTTTGTTTATGTTTTACATATTGTATGGCTGGAAATTTTGGCGGATTGCTGAAATTTCTGTATGTTGCTTAATTTACTTTGGCAGTTTGGCAAAGCCTGTGCCATAATAATATTCATAGCAAAATGGCTAATCTGGATGAACAGAGCTAGATTGCTGAAGAGTCTCTGAGGAGTACACACGCTGTTGTTTGACCATAATTGGATTATTTTCATTCCAATCCTTAGCTTTTCCCAGGAATGCTGCAACGTACAAAGGCTTTCAAACCTCCTTTTGGCAGATCTGCTGACGCTCGCCCCAAGCCTGTGACCTCGCACACAATTGTTCCGCTCCAACGCAGAAACAGAGAACAGGCTGCTGAAATCTGCCGCAGTAAGTTACTGACAATGATTTCAACGTCAGTCTTCACAGCGGCAGCATATACAATGCTGTTTCGGATTGCCTTCGGCTTCCTCGCACTCTTCTTCCACCTCCGGCGTGCAAAACTCTTTGCAAACGTGGTGTTAAGCGGGAAAACTATATGATTGCACAAATTTTGGCAGAAGAAATATTGGCGGATTGCTCTCAAAACTGCCAATCTGTCAAATATATTTCCTGTCAAACTTTCTGGCCACACGGTAGTTTGAATGTGTGTATTTGTTGAAGAGATTATTGTATGTGTTCCATGTCACAAATGCCATCATGTTCATACATGTTACAATGATGTACATGTGCCATGCAATGTATTGTGAATACTGTCACATACACATTTATGTACTACACTGGTAATACTGTGGACATGCTACACTGGTAAAGGAGTCCTGTGTGTTGTGGCGTGATTTGTTTCTTCCATGCTCTCTCCTTATCCAGGATGGCTTGAGTGAAGATCAGTGGAAGGAGGCAGAAGAAGCTGCTACCAATGCTAAAGTGAGGAAAGTGTGGCTGTATTTTGATGGCAAGTCAAGACAGATTTTCAGAGCTGTTCAAACCATCTGTGATGGTTTGGCCAAAAATAAGTTCATTAGAGATATTACACTATGGAATGTTCCTGAAGCGATGAAGAAGTCGGTGAAGCAGACACTGAAGACTGTGACATATGTGGATGTGAATTATTAGTACTAACGATGTAATTATAATTATGTACAGTATAATTATGTTATTTAATTTGTGTGTTGCATAATCATTATATTATATTGCCTCAATGTCATACCTGCAAGTACAAATTAATGGCATAATTGGGGCAAACGAAGCAAAGCCCCTCTCTTCTGGGTGGTGTGAAACCAGAAGTTTAGGTATGTCGCGTTAGTGCAATAGTTCACCATATATGGTACATATGTTGCATTGCGCAACAGTTTTTGATACATTGTGTTTGCACAATATGATATAGTTTACCATGTATGGTAGGTACGTTCCAGGGCTACATGTGTGCAATAGCATCCATGCTGTCTCTTATAGCCTCTTTCCCAGGGGCTAGGAGAAGGTTAGCTCCCTCTCGCCACAATGTGAGTCAGCAGTCTGCAATGCATCTGGATTTTAGGGTTTTGCCCAATAGCTGTAGAGAACCCACTGATGGGGGCACCTGCCAGCTGTAGGATAGGGAGGGGGAAGTGGATGCGGGCATTGGTTCACTAGCTACACAAGGACTGAGTGGGTCAGGGGTGAAGTGTAATGTACATATACTTTGATGGCTGGCTTGTTTGTTGTCGCGGAAGTTGCATTGGTCCAGTTAGAGCTTCACATGCATACTTCCACTTTGGTTGGATGGGTCCTGTCAGGATCATGAGTGAGGGTGTACTGGACCAATTGGCTCTATCTGGACATCACAGGGAGGGTGGGTAGTGTGCTGCAGCTTTGCTACCATTTAGCTACGTTCTCTTACTCAGCCTTGCTAGCTGTATTATAGTGGAAGTTAAGGTTGGGTGGGTCTATTCCTTGTATATTGGCCACTTGCAAATAGCTGCAGTCTGACACTGCATGCCACACCTTAATGCAAATCCTGCTGTCACCGTCATTAATTACCAACATGTTCCTGCATGCATACTCCCATTCACCTCCAAAATGTTTTACATTCGTCTAGCTAAATAATATTACTATGGTGTACGTTATATAATCATACACTATGACAGGCAGTGTACTAGTACTACTTTTTACATCTATGAAATGGCGGATTTTAAATTCATCATTGTCCGGGACAGCCTTTTGAGGCTAACGTGTTCACACAGACTACTGGATACTGACGACCACCTGCGAGTGCAAAGAACGAGTCAGTTAATGCATCAGGCATGCTGTAGTCGTGTAAGGAGGTGGAGATGAAGTACTTGGGTGCCCTTCAAAAGGAATAGAGCAGCGAGCGGCTGTCTACTGAGGAGAACTATCCAACACATGCAATTTTCGTTTGGCGAATTATTAGAGTAATGTCGAATATTAGAATATCTGAAATTTGTTAAGAATTAGAATATGTTTGGACAGAGTTTTCAGGGCTGGTGAAAATATAGAGTGACAAATGTTTTGAGAGAACATGGTATACAGTGGGAAAATTTTGTAAGGTTTATATAATTAATTTAAATCATTAATTTGCATTTTTGTGATTTGATGAAAAAAGTTAAATTTTACTTCGCGTAATTTCTCAATCCACCAACATTATAATTATATATGCAAATGTTACACTTAGATGGCTGCCACATAGTGCAGAAGTGATCCACTTATTAATGTTTCCTCCAAAACAAGGGCAGATGTAGGGATGGTGCATGCATCGTGTCTCTGAAGGGCATGGCAAACCACCTGGCGGAATAGCCATAGGAACAAGGAGGAGGACTGGTCCATGCAAAGAGGGGGGGGGGGGGGGGGGGGGCAGCCTGTCCACATAAAACCCATGCAGGTCATTAACATTTGCTGACTTTGAATACACTTGCACCATCACTACATCTGGCAGCATTTTGCTGCGCTTGCAGTCTTGCTACCATCCCCTATTATTCCACCTGCATGTTGTTATGCAATTGTGAGTGTGCAATAACAAGCTAAAGGGCCTTCTTAGTTATATATACATAACACACATTACATAAATATAATATAGTACTAATTAGTCAGCACATGCACATATGTCACAGTCTTCAGTGCCTGCTTCACTGACTCATTCATCTCTTTAGGAATATGCAGTAGTCCAACACGTCTGATGAAGCTGTTCTTGCTCAATCCATTACTAATGGTTTCGACAGCTCTGTACCTCTGTCTTGAGATTACATCAAACTACAGTAACACCTCCCTCACTTTAGCACAGACAGCAGCTTCTTCTGCCTTCGTCCACTGATCTTCACTCAAACCATCCTGGATAAGGAGAGAGCATGGAAGAAACAAATCACGCCACAACACATAGGACTTCTTTACCAGTGTAGCATGTCCACAGTATTACGTACCAGTGTAGTATATGATGTGTATTTGACAGTATTCACAATACATTGCATGGCACATGTACATCATTGTCACATGTATGAACATGATGGCATTTGTGATATGAAACACAACCATACAATAATCTCTCCAGCAAATGCACATAAATTCAAACCATGTAAACTATAAGCAAAGGCACAGAACCTTACCATCACACATAAAACATCTCCTTATTAAGACAACAGTACAAAAATAAGGTAATGGAGCCATGGGAATCACAGTTATTGTCTACATGTTGAGGGACACATGGCACAATTTACAACTGTTAAATGACTCTTGGGTTTGTAGCAGTGACAAGGGTGTATGCATATGGAGGTTGTGTGTATGCATATGAGGTGTGGGTTGTGTGTATGCATGTGGAGGTTTTGTATATGCATATGGAGGTTGTGTGTATGCATATGAGGCATGGGTTGTGTGTATGTATATGGACGGTGCATGCGTGTGTATGCATGTGGAATGGGTAGTGTGTGTCTGTGTGCATGTGACAGTGTCAACTGGTGAGTCAAAGGCTTCTTGATCTTGTGGTGCTGCTCCCTGGTTGTGTGTCACTGACAGGTCCACTGTGCTGTTGTTGCTGGGACTTTTGAGCCAGACCACCTTACCAACATTGGTTACCAACCTTGCTCTCCAGTTCATTCTGCTGTGTGATATATAGCAGGGAGCCGTTTGAGAGGATTCCCTTCAGCCGGTGGGAATGCTAGCATCTCTCATTTGCCTGTCGGAGCCCTGCCAGCTCCGAGTCAGTGTTATGGTACACCTGACAGACCTGTGCGTTGTTCTGGTGGTCTTCGAGGACACTTCTTCACTTCGTTTGCCGTCAGTCAAAGTTCGCACCTCAGATGGGTTGCCATTCTCCGCTTCTTCCTTTGGTGGGCCTGGGCTTTCTCATCCAGTGTGTCTAACGACCATATGCATTCTGGAGTTGTAGACACAAACTGGGTGTCTGTCAGGCACAAACTTCTAAAGAACTGACTGTATTCCAACACTCGATACCTCGTGGCAGCCATTTTAGTGATGACGTCACACACACACACACACACACACACACACACACACACACACACACACACACACACACACACACACACACACACACACACACACACACACACACACACACACATTGAATTTTTGTGTGTATGTGCGTATGGGAGGATAGAGCCTCGCAATCTTCAAGGAGGGAAGGCAACTGACCCCTCCAAATCCACTACCAACAGCCTGCCTGGTGTTGGGTTTGGAGGCAGACTTGTGGCGTACACATAGCTGTTGTTGCATTGGGACATAAGATAGGATGGAGCTCTAGATCTACTTGGGTGAGCGATGGAGGCTCCCCTCGTTGAGTGCATGGATGATGGGTTCATAGAGGTGGAGCCTATGGTGGGTTGTAGGGTGACTTTCACGAGTTTATCTGCAAGGAAACTGCGATTAGTTGCTGTTTTCATTCGAAGAAACACTTCTGCACGAACCACCTACGAAGACTTGTCAATATGCCCATTTCCCTTCGTTCGAACTTCGAACCTAGGCAGAAACGCATGCCAGCGACACTTGTTCGCGTACGAGTCGTCTGCCATGTTTTTACCCAATGTGTCAACCACACATCACATCACCTCTCATCACTTCACACAACACACTGAACTGTGCACTTGCTTTATAATTTTTGGTTTAGCCATAATTGTAAGCATCAAGATGATCCTTTTGTGTTGAGGGCTGATCAGCAAATGTCAGTTTGATGGTACAATGAAGGAGAGAGCAGACAGAGACAACATGAAAGTATATAGGCTGCCATATAATGAACCCCACAAACACAGCATGCAAAATACACAAACACACGTGTGTGCACACACAAACACACACACACACGTATGTGCGCACACACACATAAGAACAACACAAATTAATGTGCACACTCACACTATATGCACAAATACAAACATTAAACAGCAGTTACCATGGTAACCATGTGCAAATATAGCATTCGTACCATTGACTCTCATCATCAGAACACATCCAGCATACTCTTAACCTCACAGCACTTTGAGCAACATTAGGTCATTACTTGAATCCCAAGAGTTATGCTTTGAAGTGTCAAAAACTCACAGCCAGTAGTCTTCATATCAGTATCAGTGAGTGAAGGGTTTCCCAGATTATTTTAACAGGTGTTGACCAGGGCAAAGCAGTGACTCACACTCCTTGAGGAAGGGTACAGTGGCTTTCATTAGTTAAGGTTATATCTGAAGCCAATGTATTACCTTCCTGGGCCCTCATGATAGCACGACAAAGTCATCCCAATCATGCAACTTTGCGGGTGGAGTTGCCATGGCCCACATTATGAGTGGCAGACTGGGCCAGTTACTGCTGCATGCCACAGTGGTCAAAACACTTGCAGCTCATAGCAGTGTGGCATCCACACGTACTCTCACACCCAAACACCCATGCACAACAGTACACACAGTATGTACACACAGTATGTACACTCATCAGTACAGCTACACATTCATATGTACAACATAGATACAATACTCCTAGTATAGAAAGAACATCTATTATAATAACTCGGTCACATTGTATCACTCAGTGAACATCTGTTGAAATACAGTGAGAGTCTAGATACACATAATCACAGAGTGATACACATTGTACTGGCTCCATACAAGTGTACACTGTAGTACTCAAGAGAACACATATGTCTGTGTGTGCTATTAAGGACATGTCCATGCACACATTACATTGTAGACATGAATGCAGTATTGAAAATGTTATGTACCCAGCCAGTCCCAAGTGTACTGAGAGTCACCATATTCACATTCCACTCACACCCACACACTATACTTTAAAGTTGGTGTGCGCCCCAGATGGCACGGGAACTTCCTAATGGATCACAGAGAGTACCATTGCCATGTTTGAGAGTGCTCCAAACAATACGAAATGAACACACCTGCAGAGGATAGAAACTCTGATGGTATAGGGATTGGTACAGGTGGGGAGATTCACAGGTAGGTGTTCATGTGTGTTAAATTATGAGAGCAGACAAATACTTCCCCCTCCCCTACCCACATACCTAATTGTAGTTCTCCCACACAAGGGAGAGGAGATGCACATGGATGCAGTGGACTAATAACATGCATGCACATGGGCTTGAATACCCTGAGTAAGCTACGCACACACACACACAAACACACACACACACACACAAACACACACACACACACACACACACACACACACACACACACACACACACACACACACCCACACACACATACACACACACACACACACACAAACATCTAAGGAAGGCAGGGGAGGGGCAGAGAAGAAAACAGAGGAAGAAAGGAATGGAAGGGGGTTGGGGAGGGAAGGGAAGACCAAAGAGTCATACAGTTAACATTGGTTGTTATAGGATAGCATGCAAGCACATGCACACAGCACATTTGATCTGGTACATGTGCTCCAGCGATATTGGTATGGTACTGACAATATATCACAACACATGATGTCATTGCTAGGATGTGAGGAGATGGAAGGGAATGCAGTCAGTTATCTGTCACAGCTATAAGAGGAAAACCAGAAGCCATGTAACATATACTCTCCCACACATACCAGCTAGGTCCTACAGTGAACTGCGAAATATGTAGCACTTTTGGTGATGTTCCTACTTAATAGGAGGACAGATAATAGGACTGGAATATGTTTCTACTAAAGGAGACGGCATACAGTCAATAGCCCTGAAGTAGGGGGTTGGGGTGGGGCCGGGTGTGGGGAGGGGATGGGATAGTGCAATGGTATTGAAGGGAAGGGAAAGAGTGCTGATACAAGTGAGAGGACACACACCACATGCATGCACACCAACACACACACACACACACACACACACACACACACACACACACACACACACACACACACACACACACACACACACACACACACTTACAAACAACACAAATTAATGTATATGCTCACACTGTATGCAGAGACTAACATTATACAGCCTTTATATAGCTATAGCATGGTACCATATATTAGTAATAATAAAAGCATTCAAGCCAGTTAAGGCTATTAGCACCATTGACACTCATCAGAACACTATTGAGCATACTCAATACCTTACAGCATATCACATTATACATCCGCATGCAGTGTTGAAAGTGACCTGTGCCTGGCCAGAGTCAATGTACACAATCACATTCCACTCACACTCAAACACTTAGAACAAAACACCCACAGTACATACAGTACACACCACATGTGCACACCCTGAGTATAAATGCAGCACTAGTACTCATATTAGAAGGCTGGAATCTACACACACATATATGTCAAGCTAATTCCTTTAGGATAAGAAACGGTAGTCATCTTGGAGAGCCTGTCAAGTAAGGCACTTTAATCCCAAAGTCACAGTGGAAGAACAACCGACTCCTCTAGCAGTGCCTGACATGGAGGAACTGGTATCCTAGAGGGGGGAACCACAGTCCTAAGCATCAAACCCAACAGGGGGGATCTCAAATCCTAAGGTGGAACTGATCTCTTATATAAGAGGCACCTTCCGGGGAGGGGGCACAATGATAGGAGCCCAGGTCTGCCAGAACCCATTTACCAGGAGGTTCAGGGGGGAACTGAAATGAGGGGGACTGAAATCCTGTTACACCACCACACTACCACCTGACCATGCGCCCTAGTAGGCGTGTCCCACTCACAACCACTCCCTCTCCTCACCCCAATTGTACCCCTTCCCTCCACACCCTCCCACTCCCCTCCCCACTGACTTGTCTTTGGTGGAGAAACTCTTGTCTGCTGCCACCCTCTCCTCCTCACTGTCAGTAATGCTCTCTGCCTTCACTGTGGCCCAAGGGACTGTCCAGAATGGTGCTCACGTGCCCCTTAAGCAGCAAGAGAACAGAGACAACAAGGAATTAACACAACACTATAATCAGCAACACACAACTCAGACCATCCCCTACCTCATACACCCAGCACAAAATGCACACACACACGCACGCACGCACACACACTCACACACACAAAGTAACTTACACAACAAGCACCTCCACACTTGTTAGGAAAACACTAACCCTACGGGGCTACTTTGCCATGGCTGAATGAGTCACTATTTCAAATGTGTATCCTCCTTGGTTGTCCCATTCTGTGATGAAGAAGTCCTGCTGACAGTATAGATGTATGTTAGGAACTTTTCTGACCAGCGATACCACGTACGTGCATAGCTGCTAAGCACGCACGTGACATGGGACAGCTGATGAGGAGTGCGCGTATAGTGCATTCCTATCGCCTCTCTTCCTCACCACAGCGCTGCATGCTGCATCCGGTCCACGGTCCGGCCTCCATTCAGCCACTGCTCTGCCTTCACAAGCTTATGATCCTCAATCTTCACTGAAGTTCAGAGGTGAGCCTAATTTCTTCACCGTCTATCGATACTTTCCTTGAATTAGCTGTCCTTAAGTTTTGGCTATATGTTTATAAGGGCTGGGGTTAGCGCTGTCGACAGTGGCGGTGTACGTAAATGTACGTAGCTACCAGTTCGCTGTGCCAGGGGGCTCAAATACAGTGCGCGTGTATGACCTTAGCTAGCTGCCTAACTACGAAACACGCGTAGCTAGCCAATGACCAGTAGCTAACGTACTTTGGCCCAGCCTTCAATCACTGATAGGTTAAGCCACACCAGACGAAGACGAAGGATCAATAGCTACGTAGCGAGCTATAGCCGATAGCTTTATTAGCTAGCTACTTACGTACATTTGTGTGACACTGGATCAATGAATTACCCGTAGCTAGCTGTACCGCGATAGAATAGTTCCTCCATGCAGTCTGGAGGATCCATCTAGCTACGTATGGCAACAGACACTACATACGTACTTACATGTTAACATTCCTCCCTTAACTGTCTTCTTGCAGACCCCCTCTATGGCCTCTGCTGATTCAGATTGTGCAGGTGTGTGTGTGTGTGTGTGTGTGTGTGTGTGTGTGTGTGTGTGTGTGTGTGTGTGTGTGTGTGTGTGTGTGTGTGTGTGTGTAGCTATGTGAGTGTGCGTGTGGCCGTGCTATGTGTACAAGGCAGATTGCCTTTTTGCATCAGTTTCCATGTTCTCACTGTCACCCATGATCCCCACTCCTCCCTCCTCTCTCCCCAGCCTTCCTGCAGTCTTGCCCCACTGAGACTCACCTTCGTTCTCAAGTTTGTCCAAAGGTGGGACGTGAGTGGAGGGCAGTGTCTACCTACCTCCACATCTCAAACGAAGCAGTGGACAAGATACTTGAAAGCCACAAGCATGATGTCAACGAGGCTTTTTACCATGTTCTTTGCCAGTGGCGCAAGGGCAAGGGAGCGACATGGGCCATGTTGCTGCAGGCCTTGAGACAGGCAGGTCTCAATGCACAAGCAAACCAGCTGCAGGAGGAGGGACCAAACTGGGGAGCATCTGAAGCAGCAGTGAGTTATGTGGCAATGACTTCCTGTTGTAGGATAACTGTGGGCTACATTCAGTAGCAGTAATGCATGCCTGTAAAGTATATACTGTTTTTGGTCTACCTGGCCATACTGCTCTAATTGTTCATTATGTTTTCAAGCTGAATTGATAGAAGTGTGTTAATGAAGGGTGCACATGGTCCTTTGTAGCCCTCATTTCTTTCACTGTTTGGGCTGATCCTTGAGTGACTTAAACATCATTAGAATGTCTACAAGTGTTGTGTGATGGCATGTGTACTTTGCATACTGTATATGGTCTAGCCACCAGGTCTCATTTCTCATTTCATTTGAGGCTAGTAGAGCGGTGTTAGTAACTATTAGAGTGTTTAAGTGTATTGTTTACAGTTAACGTTGAATGGTGACCAGACAAATGACGTCAGCGTGCACCATAAGCAACTAGCAGTAAACATGATTTTGGATCTGTTCAGTGTAAACGGTCAAATCATTAATCCAGTTTGCTGGCTTGTGTGAACGTTTGCAGATGACCTCGGTAGTGAGCGCTATGTCATGGCTAAATTCCCAACATTGTCAATTTGTAAGATAGCTAACAGTCACCTAAAGTGGAGAAGAGTGCTCTTGTTAGCAAAGTGATGGATTATAGATATTGAACTGAACAAGTAAACTCACAAAATGTTGAATGGAATTCCCTGGACACCAGAAGAGTTAAGCACCTGGAATGCGCACATGGTGAAATGTCTTTTCAGACCTAGGAATTGTTAGATATCTACCATTAATGTTATCCACTGTGACTGTCATGTGATATTTTATGAAATCAACATTTACCGTGTACATAATCTAAAACTCTCTATTGCCCAACTCCCACTTCAAAAATTTATTTAGGTGGTGGGTTAGTCGCCATTTGTGCATGCCATGTGAATATCCTTACAACTTAATGAATACTATTATGTGGTATCCTGCATATAATTATTATAAATTATATGATTATTGTACAAGGTACACAGGTGAACTACAAGTGACTCTACCTTTTGGTGTCTCTTAACCCATTAGCGCCGAATGACACCTGTAGGCGTCATTTATTTGTTTGCGCGTAAGTCCGGATGACGCCTGTAGGCGTCATAACCGAAAGCGCGCATTAAGCTTTGTATATCTCTCACTACGAGCCTTGCAAGGACACACCACTTTCGAAGGATAGATAGCAGTCACGGAGCTTTGAACAGCCGCGTTGTCTCGTCCCTTACTTGCGTCCAAAGCCTGCACTTGAGCGCCAAAGTTTGCACTCAGTACGCAACGGGTGAAGTTGAGTTTATTACACGATGCAGCGACTAAACCAGGGCGAGCAGGAGTCTTGAAGTCTTATGAGACGAACCTTCCATCTTTCTGCCTGACATTGGCAACACGGCGCTCTTCTTCCTATCGTCTCGGGCGCAAATAAAGTTAAAAAACCGTGGCACACTGAATAGCTCACGTGCGTCGCCACATTAATTTCGGCACCTGGTGCACGGCGCGAATTTTAAACTTCAGCGCTAATGGGTTAAGCTCAAAATTGGCAACTAGACCACAAATTTTGGTTTTATCTTTAGGCAGTGTGTCTTCTGTGGTTGTATATATGTTGCCATTTTTGTGATATAGGCCAAAATGGCCCATGTAGCATGGTAGAAGGGCATTAGCCACTGTTACGAAGACAGAAACTGTCTCTTCTCGTTTGAAACATTGGTGACACAAAGTATTTCTCAATGTAGGAGCATTGAAAGTGAGTCAGATTAGCTGCCCAGCTTGCCATCGTGGAGGTATTACGAATTCCTATCAGCGAGAAGTGTAAACACAACATTGTTTTCTCACAGAATCTACAGTTTTTATAAATGCTGTCATCTTGTAGTCTTCTACTATCCTGCCGTAAAGACGTTGGTG
The DNA here is from genome assembly GCA_964019415.1 of Ianthella basta. Classification (NCBI taxonomy): domain Eukaryota; kingdom Metazoa; phylum Porifera; class Demospongiae; order Verongiida; family Ianthellidae; genus Ianthella; species Ianthella basta. The sequence goes on along the minus strand of OZ025885.1, from coordinate 4,481,344 downwards.
CTAGTGCTAAACAATGCTTTTTAAATGAATGAAGTAAGAGCCTAATAATGCAATTTTATGCTGGGCGAGGGTCACCTGTCACCATAATTATGCTACATTCAGTTCTCATTGCTTGTTAAGTTTGCTGGTCTTTCAATGATTAAGTCAATCCATCCACCAATTTGATTAATGTTATTTAAGTCACGTAGCCCAGACCTTTTCCACTACCCCCAGAGGGCATACCTGGCCATTCCCGCTATTGTAAGGGCACCACTGTTCGCGTTTAGTTTCCAGTAATGTACAGTCGAGTGGGAAATTGAGAACAGAAATAATGTGCATGACATTTGGTGTGATAAGTGTATTCATAGCAGAAGTCTTACTAAGCAATGAATGTGTTTGTACTGTACATTTACCCTTGAACTGTATGTATGCTATAGATAGGTGGCAGGAATGCATTAATGAGTATGAGGGGGGAGAGGGCATTCACCCCCCTTGCTGTAATCTGCACAACACACGTACTGCACATGTGGTATTTTGTTACTTCCATTCTTCATATATGTGTCAGTCTCCCTCTCCCTCCTGTCCACAGCTCACAGTAACCAGCACTGAGCTCCCACCACAAACTGCCCTGCTGAAGGAGCAAGCATACGACCAGTACCGACAGTTTAAACTGGGAGAAGGTCCAAAAGCGAATGTAGAGTACACTAAATTAGCTGTGCTGGAGAGGCCACCGTCATCTAAACCAGAGGATGTCAAGAGTAAAATGGAAGCGATCCAACGATTCAAGGAGTGTGGCTCTAAGTTGGCAAGGGAGAAAGCGTCACACATAAAACCTGTTGACCTTCTCAAGAAGGGCAGCGAGCGCATTCGTGTAATTTATGGTCATGCTGGGTCTGGGAAGACCACTCTGCTAAAACACATGTGCAAGGCACTTTCCACTAAGGAGGGTGTAAGTGATTATGAGTTGGTGCTGTTCTTCCCACTACGAGATCCAGATGTGTCCAGTGCAGGTGACCTCCAGAGCCTTCTGAGCTACTACATGCATGATGAGGACCCAACAGAGATCTCCAGTTTGGTGAAGGTGTCAAAGATCAGCAAGGGTAAGGGGCTTCTCCTGGTGTTTGATGGTGCTGATGAGGTGAATGATCTGCTGAAGCTGTCCAATAAATCCCTTGTTCAGAGCCTTCTTCAAGGATGTGTTCTTCCTGAAGCCCATATCATCATCTCTTCACGTCCTGGTGCCTGTCCCTCTCTACAGGACCACACTGCCACATTCTATGAAGTGCAGGGCTTTGATCATGATGCCATCACTTTGTACATGAAGAGCTTCTTTGAGGCCAACCCTCATGCTGCTGACAGGATGCTGTCACAGCTAGCCAGCCGCCCTGACCTGCTTGGTGGGATGTATATCCCCATGAATAGCTTCATCCTTTGTTCAATCTTTGAGCACGATTCCACTTTCCCTGCCACAATGACCGCCTGCTACCAGGCCTTCACAGCCCACACCATTTCTCGTGAGTGCAGTAGAGAGGGAAGAAAAGTGCACATCGATCCCACTCTGAGGGACCTCCCAAGAGATGTTGATGATCTCATGTCATCACTGGGCAGGCTTTCGTATAATGGTCTTTGTGAAAACCCACCTCGTTTTGTTTTCGACGAGTCTTCCATTCGTGCAGCCTTCCCTAAGCTCCCCCTGGGTGCCCCCATTGATGAGTCTCTCTTCAAGGGTCTTCTGCATGTTCATGCCAGTCGGAAGGGCTACCAGTCCTCTCTGTCCTTCTCCTTCCCCCATGCCACGCAGCAAGAGTTCTTTGCTGCCCTCCATGTGAGTCGTCTACCACCTAAGGAGCAAGAGAGATTTTGGAAGAAGAATCTTTCTAACATCTCCTTCTCTGTCGTTTTTCGATTCTATGCTGGCCTCACTGGTCTCAGTGTTCCCAAAGTGGCCAAGCAGCTCTGCACATCCTCCATCAAGGAGTCGCGTGATGGACCTCTTTTCTATGCTTTTCTGAATTGGGTAGGGCAGGAGGATACATGCAGCAATGAGAAGCCTCATCTTCTCTTCGTCTTTCATGCTTTTTACGAATCGCAAAATCTCCCCTTAACCAGCGAAGTCATGAAACAGATTCGATCTACGCTTTCATTCCGCCTGTCTCTCTCAGCCTTTGACACAATGTCAATTGCGTACTGCCTCAGTCAATGCTCCCATCTGAGGCAACTTTATATGTCATCGCACAGATGCAGGCTTTTGTCCGCTCAATGCATGGCACATTTAAAGGCAGTGCTCCAGGCCAACTCACAATGTCAGCTTATAGGTACACCACCCCTCTATTATGATGACTTCTCATCTGATGGTGAGTCTGTGCAGTACTATATGTATGTACACATTGTGACTGCTGACTGCTGAAATGTGTGGTGTAGTGTGTTTGTAGTAAGTGTTCATTTGTACAGATGTCTCTTACAATGTGAATACAGTAGACGTCTGTCAATAGTCAAATATGACCTATGTCTGTTGCATAATTGTTGAATAATGTGATGATTTTAATGATCTTATGAATTGTAATAATTTTATTGTTGTTCTGTCTACAACTCTCAACCATCAGATGCCCAGACACTGTCTCAAGTAGCAGTGTCATTGGAGAAGTTAGTCCTGAGTGTATCCCACACAGACTGTGTGGCACTCTCCACTGTTTGCAGCCTCCCTGGAGTGAAGGAGTTGGATGTCACTGTCCGTAGTGATGTGAAGGCAAGTACATGATTGTTTTGTACAGCAATGGCATTTTGCCTACACACACAGTACACACTAACTATCAATTATGCTATCACGATTGTTGCTAGTGTAATATTCACGCCAATTATGCTATTATTGCTATAGTACAAAACTATTGTAATACGATAGTGGGTGTCCTCCTATCATGCTAGTGTCATATAAGTATTAGTTAGCAAAGCAGGATATTGAGTTCTCATGCACTTGTGGGAAATTAGCCTATTAGTTTTGATTTTGTTCCAACAGTGTGTCAGTTTAGAGCTTTCTTGGCGAAGCTTGGCAGAATTCTTTTTGATTGCCATGTTGTATGTCTAGGCCTATTATGGATTCAAAATGGTTAGTGAATGAAGTGGTTATATCCCGTAAAGCTTAATTCAAAGGAAATGAAAGCAATTGGGTATAACAATTAATTTTCCCGCTACTATAGCATGGCACCACACTGTACTTTTGTGCTTTGGTGAATTGTTAATTGTTTGGAGTTTGGATTTTTTTTACTTTACTCAATCCTTGTTGCCATTAGTAGAGGGAAAGACCTTCATGAATTAATGAATGGTAATGAGTTTAATAACTCATATGTCACATTTCTTCTGCTTGCTACATTGTATGCCAGGCATTGGCTATCGTGATAGAGTTCAATATTGTGAATATTACACTAGCAACAATCGTGATTGTGAAAGGCACTATCAACCAGCACTGCACTACACACACATGCACATATCAGTGTCTGCTTCACTGCCCACACTTTCCTTAGTTTGTACACATTTCCCAAGTTCTTCCTACTACCACTACATTATTACTGTTATAAAAGTGTCTGGAATATACCAGTAATGTGCAATAATTACTGTCTTCAAAGTGTACTTGTTTACAGTTATGATTAGTGTTGACCTTAGGGTATGTATTATTATACAACAATTGCCTATTATTGAACATCATATGTGAGTGGATTTGAGAAAACGACCCACTTCATGCAGTGCATTGATTTTGAGTTAGTGGCATTGTGTTAAGGTAATAGGTACAGCTAAAAGCTTCCTTTAGGGTACATTACTCTTGCCTATGTAACCGTAAGTCCATCAATGATGATTATTACAAATGTGATAAACAGGTAAATTTCCCATTATTTGGTGTCACTCATTAATTGATCAGTGATTCCCTTATTGAGATAATCTAAGTGAAAGTAAAAAATTATCACCTTGATTGAAGTCAAGCAACTGTAGGGAGATTCAATCTTCTTCTGCCCCCAAAGGCTGAGATGGACCAAACCAGGGATATACAATCTATAGACATGTGTGCACAAACCTATGGCAGCGACTTACCAGTTTCCATCTAGTTGTGGAGTTATTCTCTATCCCTTTCTAACTTATGAAATTTGTGATAACTCGATCACAGAAACGATTTTTCGTTGCCGCTGCCACAGGAATCTGCCCAACATAATGCTCTACACGATGAAGCAAACCGCATTTGGGTCCATTGTAACACTTCAGACTAGATAGCTCTGCCACAACACCTTTAACACGCACAGTGGTATGCCAGAGTAGGTGCCATTGAAACATTTTGTACTCACTACCTAACCCAACGCTAGGAACAACCTTTGTAACACAGAATCCAGGAACGTTTGAGCTTTGCAAGTGGAATGATCGCCCAGAAGATGCCTAAATCTGCAATACTTCCCTCGCCCTTAATTTAGAGGGCCAAATAGTTGTGGTTTTACACCTCATTTCATATCTGTCACCTTCCGTACCTATGTTTAAACATTCCTACTGCCAGCAGTCAGCAATTACGATTCAGACTATTAACACTAATTTGACAAATCGCCGAAGTTTCATTTTTTCATAACTTGTGACAGCGTGAAAGTACAGACTTGGAACTTTGAGTTAAGATTTCTGATGATGAAGACAACTCAACCACTAAAAATGAAGGCCAACTGATTTGGTCACTTTAGCCATACCTACTACCTTAAAGCAGAGTGGTTGAGTTCTCTATTGCTGTGGGTTGTTTTCTCAAATCCGCTCACATATTCTGTCAACAGTCCGTCATTATTGAGCATCCCTACCTCACCATCAAAAGGAATGTGTAATGGTGTCACAGTCCACTCTGGTCACACGCACGTATATGCATACACATATATGCTCACACACATCACACACATCCATTCACACATGTGTACGTACCTAACCACCCACACTCTGCAGTGTACTGATGTTTTGATGGTTCTTGTTCCCTTGTAGGATGACAGTGGATGGCAGCAAGTGGAGACTAGTCTATCAGAAAACAAGCATTTGAACAAACTGGGGCTTTGTGGATGTGATGCTTTCATTGTCAACATGCTGAGGGCACTTGCCATGGGCAGGAACACCTCCATACAGTACCTCAGTCTTTGCAGTGAGTCATTGTACTATGTCCCTTCTCATGACACACTCATGTAGTGTGTATGATGTGGCAGTAAACTCTGTCCCCATTGCTTCGTCCTTTGGGAGTACCCCCACACACTTCCCTTTGTGTTGTACGTTCCTGTGTGCATGGGTCAGTCCTTATAGACTCCTAGTCCAGTACATGTACAGATACATGTGATCTTTACAAGTTGTAGGTTCATGCAATGTGTTATGCTATCCAGTCCATTGTATGTCAAAGGGAGCTCTTCTATGTCCCTTCACTAAATGTGTGGATTGTGTTTGAGATGTTGTGTGCTACATGCATGGTTTGTTGTGTGTTATGATGATGACATCCTCTTGTCTTTCACTGCAGGGAGTGAACCTCTCCCTGATGATGTTGTTGGTGCACTTAGCACTTGTGTGGCTGCCATGGCTCAACTGTGTAAACTTTGGATTTGTCACCTTCCATTGCCAGTTATCAGAGCACTGGCAGAGAGGAAAGAGCCACTAGAGAACCTCGATGTGTGGCCTCCTGGTGTGAATTGGGTAAGTAGCAATGTGTTCTGCCAATGTGCACATCAATACTCTACTATTAGTAGCCTTGTGATCTGTAGGTTAGTTGGTTAGTTCAGACTATTGCCCAATCCACTGTCATTGGTACTGCACTTCATCTGATGTGGTGATGTAGTTTGTGAGAGCGTTTTGGACATTACTTCTGTATGAATATAGCCATGTTCTGTGAGTGTGCTCTGACCAGTGAGCATGCATGAAGTGTGTGTGTGTGTGTGTGTGTGTGTGTGTGTGTGTGTGTGTGTGTGTGTGTGTGTAAGGGTTGGCGGTATTGATTTATTTCAGTTCCCACTAACTATTTGCACCAATACCTCGCTATGACTAAATAACCAACTAATTGGGCTAATTAGCTTCCAATGACTGATCTTAATTTACAAGTGTTTAAATTGTTCTTATGCTGAAATGATCAAGAGCAAACCCACATTGCCCAGAACTACTTACAAAAGTAGAATACCTCCAGATATTGTATAGTAAAATCTATATATTTTGAACTATAAGCGACACTTGGATGTAAAGAAGATATTTCTATTGAGCCGGTGGATGCAAGCAGGTACTTGGGAACTTTGCCATCATGACAAAATTTTGTTCCAGAGATGATGGGCAGCTCTTTGAGAAGGAGTAGAAAGAAGCGACGAAGCGCAACAGGTAATACCTCAATCCACATGTAGGGTGTCAAAAGCTTGTGCTGTAGACCTAATAGGCCTTATGCCAAGTAGCTTTTTCTGCTGGCCATTTCTAAATCCCTTTTAATTCTAAAGAAATTTTTATACCAGTTTGTACAGTTTTGCACATTCAAAGGAATATGGTTACATCAGATTGATACCAGCGCTGACTAATACCCCTTCCTTAAATTCGCTGAAGATTGTGCAGAGCGTTGAGCACAGGTATGCCGCTTTAAATGAAGCGGCTGCCGTGTACCGTACGGTATCCCAGCACAACAAAATGGCGGCATTCAGGTATGTTTAATACACTGGAGCAACAAACTGTGCGCTCGCTCCAATGCTGTATGAATTGGATTGCCACCAGCGCTCAGATTTTCACCCTTCAGGTACGTGTGTGAGTCCTGGTACGTGACTTAAGTCCATAGGTGTCCTGTGTCTTGTGCTAGGAGCGCGCAAAAATTCAGTGGGAAAGAATAAGAATATGAAAAGACAAAATGGGGTAACAGCAGCATGCGACGCTTTCTTCTTACATGTACTCCAGGTTGACTTTGGGTACATTGCGGCCCTTAACCCTTTGATAAGAGCTTAACCATGGCCTTCAATTGTTCTTCTTTGCTGCGGCTCGGCTAGTTTCGCCGAAAAGCACGCAAATACATGAAGATAGGAGACGCCACGAACCGGGCACATTCTTAAATAGATGTCACGAGCGTGACGTCTGATACTGTCACATACACATTTATGTACTACACTGGTAATACTGTGGATATGCTACACTGGAATAGGAGTCCTGTGTGTTGTGGTGTGATTTAGCAAATAATTAGGTGAGCAATACTGCAGCTTGAAGAAAGGAGGGTTGCAGGACGTTTCGGCTCGAGAGCGCTCGTCAACTGCTTACTTCTTGCAACCCCCCCCCCCCCTTTCTTCAAGCTGCACTATTGCTCATCTAATTATTTGCTAAATCTACAACTGCAGCTATTAGCCTCTACCGAATCATTGTGGTATGATTTGTTTCTTCTATGCTCTCTCCTTATTCAGGATTGCTTGAGTGAAGATCAGTGGAAGGAGGCAGAAGAAGCTGCTGCCAGTGCTAAAGTGAGGGAGGTGCAGCTGTCGTTTGGTGTCAGACAGAAGTCAAGAGCTGTTCAAACCATTTGTGATGGACTGGCCACAAACACTTTCATTACACATATTGCACTATGGAATGTTCCTGAAGAGATGAAGGAGTCAGTGAAGCACACACTGAAGACTGTGACATATGTGGATGTGGACTGATCAGTACTATTAATGTAATATGTACAGTACTAGCTGAATGCCCACCCTTCGAGCAATGTCATATCTACAGTACTATATTTTATACTGTGTTTATATGTAAGCCTTAAATGTTTTTTTTGTAGATTTACAATTTCAATAATAATAATAATAATGGCCTTGGGTTTCGAAGTGCCTCCACTCTTGCACCATCTGCCTTTTTGGCATCTGCTCGTGGGGCCTCAGACCTAATGCAGGAGCTTCTCCCCGACCACCTGTCATCTACCCCATACCTTGACAGGGACCTGGCTCTGTCTAGATGGAAACAGGCACTGCCTGAAGACACACCGGTCCCTTCTGCCATAAATCGCCAGAAATCCTGGGACAGACCTGTAGTCCAGCACACATTCAACACCCTTCTGGAGCACTGCACCAATGAGATCTCAAGATCACAGCTGCTTGGTGTCGGCTCATTCGAGTCTGGAGCATGGTTGAACACACCACCTATCTCCTAACTGGGTCTTCACATGCCCAATGAGGCTATCCGTATTGCCATTGGTCTCAGAGTGGGCGCCTCCATATGCCTACCCCACTCCTGCAGCTTCTGTGGAGGACCTGTCGACAAGTTTGGCCTTCATGGTCTGAGCTGCAGGATGAGCCAAGGCAGAATCCCTCGCCATCAGATGCTGAATAACACCATCTACTACTCGTTAGCTTCAGCCAACATCCCCAGCAGACTTGAACCATCTGGCCTTCACAGAGCTGATGGGAAGTGCCCAGATGGTGTTACCCTCATCCCATGGACGGAGGGAAAATTCCTCATGTGGGACGCAACATGCGTGGACTCCTTTTGTGACTCCCGCATTCGGGGATCGACCAGGGAAGCGCGAGGGGCTGCAGCCGCAGCAGAGAAGAACAAGCAGAGCAAATACGCCCACATTGACAGGTCCTATGTAGAGCACTTTGGAGCTGCCAGGACTCCAGTCTATTGATTGATTGATTGATTTACTTGAATTGATTTGATTGATTTTATTTGATTTAATTCATCAATATGATTGTTCAATTAATGTAATGCGTATCTGTGTCTCTTTGTCTCATAATAATAATTATCAGTATTAGCATTTATTATTACTATTATAATAAAGTGACCCTTCACACATTATTTTTTATAATAATAATAATTATTATTATTTTTTTCTTTTTTTGAAGGGTCACTTTATTATAATAGTAATAATAAATGATAATAATGATAATTATTATTATAAGACAAAAAGACACAGATACGCATTACATTAATTGAACAATCATATTGATGAATTAAATCAAATAAAATCAATCAAATCAATTCAATTAAATCAATCAATCAATCAATAGACTGGAGTCCTAGCAGCTCCAAAGTGCTCTGCACAGAGGCAGAGTTCCCCATCTGTATAGCCATGGATAGTCGCTGGAGCAGGTATGTGAAAGACTGAGGCTCCCCTGTGGTTGACTTCAGCCTGCGGCCTAGGTTTCGGAGGAAACTCAATGAATCTGGACCTATTGTGCCGCAGGTTTCCACTGCAATAGGCTGGTATACATAGGACCTAGCTGTCATGGTGGGCGTACTTGTTCTTCTCTGCTGCGGCTGCAGCCCCTCCCGCTTCCCTGGACAATCCCAGAATGCAGGAGTCACAAAAGGAGTCCACGCATGTTGCGCCCCACATGAAGAATTTTCCCTCCGTCCATGGGATGAGGGTAACACCATCTGGGCGCTTCCCATCAGCTCTGTGAAGGCCAGATGGTTCAAGTCTGCTGGGGATGTTGGCTGAAGCTAACGAGTGGTAGATGGTGTTATTTAAGCATCTGATGGCGAGGGATTCTGCCTTGGCTCATCCTGCAGCTCAGACCATGAAGGCCAAACTTGTCGACAGGTCCTCCACAGAAGCTGCAGGAGTGGGGTAGGCATATGGAGGCGCCCACTCTGAGACCAATGGCAATACGGATAGCCTCGTTGGGCATGCGAAGACCAAGTTAGGAGATAGGTGGTGCGTTCAACCATGCTCCAGACTCGAATGAGCCGACACCAAGCAGCCATGATCTTGAGATCTCATTGGTGCAGTGCTCCAGAAGGGTGTTGAACGTGTGCTGGACTACAGGTCTGTCCCAGGATTTCTGGCGATTTACGGCAGAAGGGACCAGTGTGTCTTCAGGCAGTGCCTGTTTCCATCTAGACAGAGCCAGGTCCCTGTCAAGGTATGGGGTAGATGACAGGTGGTCGGGGAGAAGCTCCTGCATTAGGTCTGAGGCCCCACCAGCAGATGCCAAAAAGGCAGATGGTGCAAGAGTGGAGGCACTTCAAAACCCAAGGCCACCTGATTTCACAGGGAGGGTTGCCTGGAGCCATGAGTCTCCCTGAGCAAAATCAATGTTGGTGATCCTAAAAACAATGGACTCCAGAAGGTGGTCCCAAGACTCAAGGAGTGGGGACAAAAGGCTTGTGACGTTCGTAAGATGTGCAAGACCTTCAGGATGGAAAGGAAGTGTCGCAGGATAGTGTAGGCATCGTGCATTTGGAGGTGGCAAAGTCGTTCCCTGGTCACTTTCAACTGGCGACATTGTTCCTCAATGCAAGCCTGCAGAGCCTCCTTCCCTAGGGGAGAACCCAACAAGATGGCATGGGAGGCATGAACATACTGCAGACCTGGAAAAGGCGTCAGAACAAGGCTGACTGAGGACTCACTGCGAGACAGCACTTCAGACTTGTCTACAAGTAGGAATAGCCTTAATGCCTTCCCCTGATTCTCAATTTTCAATAGGTCTGATTCGATGTCTTCAAAACTCCTGCCAATTGTGCCATCGTCAAGGTAGAACACTGAATTCCAATGACAGGCTGGATACCAGGTTGTGAATACCCAGGCAAAACAGCATTGGGCCCAGGGGTCCCCCTGCTGTATGCCCTCAGCAGACGACACTTGCACATCATTCCACAAAAGGATGGAAGGAGAACTGTATGCTGAGTGGACGAAAGGCAGCAGATCTGGGATGTGGTCCTTGACAGCTCTCAGCATTTTGTCCCGACGTAGAGAGTTGAATGCATTCGTAAAATCTACTTTTACCATGGCTTGGTGGGGGGGGGGGGGGGGGGTAGGTGATTCAGGTAAATTCGGCTGGCATGGACAGCCATCTCAATGCCACCCGCGACTCCAAAACCCAGCTGGTGGGGTGCCAACGTCTGGGGAATGGATTCGAGGGCATGTAGGCTGGCACATTTGAGGCAAGCCTTCTCAGAGTGCAACCTACTGCATTTGGGCAAATACCACCACTTTTCTTAGTTAAGGCAGTCAGATTTGCTCCAAAGAAGAAGGGGCGGATAGAGGGGGGGGGGGGGGGGGTTCTGCCATCAAGAATCAGTGTGGTAAGACCTACTAGGGCTGTTAAGAGGGATGCGCCCCCATCACCTGCTGATGGACTTGTAAGGTCTTTGGGATGTTGGGGAGTAGGCCATCAAAGCCCCCACTCGATCCTTTGGGGAAGGATGAGATTACCCTCATGATGACTTGGGTATCAACGGTGAAAGCAAGTGGTGATGTGTGTTCCAAGGAAGGGATGTCAGAGTCAGGCGGTGGCAGGGGATGCTTAGCTTTGAGGGCTTGTAGGGTCTCACTACTGGGTTCTACAATAGCATCCTCGCTGCAAGCCAGCCGGACAACCCCTCGGTAATCACCCTCTTCCAGTTTACTGGAGACCCTGGAGGCCAGCTGCTCCATCTGGTTGTGCTTTTTGGGTGGTCTCACTTGCTGGGGAGGCTGAGTAGCAGGTGTCTCGGTGGACGGTTCCTGGGTCACCTGCTGGTTGATCAGGGTTGCCAAACTCCAGTGCTTACCCCCTCTGACAGGTGTTTGCAGACATTTCTTGGAAAAGGAGAGCAATCCCACCCAAGAGGACACATCGTTTCTAGAGACGACCTGCCTAATCACATTGGCCAGCCTTCCTGTGACAGTCACTCTAGAGAGCCGAGGTATTTGCTTCACAGTCCTAATCGGCGAGCTAAGGTGTGAAATCAGGGATTCAATGTCAGCTTGTGTAGAGATATCAAGTTGTTGATCACTGGCTAATTGATGAACGGTGTCTGGTGGTGGAACGGTGTCTGGTTGTAGATCAACGGCAGGCTGATGATCGGTAGTGCCATTCACTGTAGATTGGTGACCCACCTCAGGTTTGTTCATACATTGATTGGGCTGGGATGTGGACGGCCAGCAATCTACATAAAGTCTGCCATTCTTCACGCACAGGCATCTGACACATTGGCCATTCTTCATGCAGGGGCAGCACCGTGAATTGGACTGAGATTGACAATGCGGTGCTGCCGCCATTTTTGCCGCCATTTGATATTACTAATTATTAACTAATTATTATGTCAATAATACGTTTGTGGGCATTAGTACAATTTAATGGTATAATCATTAAGTAATAACTATATGTGGTGTATATAATTATATAGTCTCATATGCATGCTAATGCAGTACTAGTATACTACTTTTTATATAATTTATAGTAGTGTGTGTGCATGTATTGAATATATATAGCTGCATGAGGTGCAGTCCCATGGCCATTATATGCATTTAATATAAACCAGTATACCCCCAGGCCTGTATAGCTGTATGGATTATAATTATATGGACTGGCCTTAGCTACTAGATATATAGGCCTCAAGTGATAAGATTGACTATCTTAACCTCAACCCGTTATAATTATCCTATATACAAATAATAAAATTTTCTGTAAAATTATAAGGATGTAGGGATGGCATAAAAAGGACAGAAACAAGTTAAGGCTGTTACACAGTGGAGTGTTAACCATGGTTCCTACATGCAAGAATGTCTCACCCTATAGTCCTACACCCCTGAATGTAGGGACAATGGTTAATGCTCCACTGTGTAGCAGCCTTTACTTGCTTCTGTCCTTTTTATGCCATCCCTACATCCTTACAATTTTTGTAGAAAATTTTTATTATTTCTAGTTTCTGTACTTTTTATAGTGGGCAGCCAAGCTGAGGCAGCACACTTAGTCTCAACTATAGGGCAATGGTGCAGGCATTTGTACCATATTTCTGTAATCCTTAAGGTGAGGGCTAGCACCTAGATTCTGCGCAAATCTACCGAAAAGAATACGGAATAGGTGACCGGAAGCCAACTGTGTAGTAATTAGAAAATGGCGGGAAATACCGCAATTGCCTTTCAAACCGTGCGCAAGCTACCTTTGGCCAGGGATACTAACGTACGCACCTCTAATTGGACCGCGGCGGCGTTGCTAGGATATTGAACTAAGCTTGAAGGATCACTGGGTTTACACCACCAACCAACTACACCAGTATTGGTGTTACAGTTGGTTGGGAGACCCAAAAGGCCCTATTAAGTTGGTGAGTTGGCAACCAGTGATTCCCTTCCCCCTAACATCCTACAAAGATGGAAGAGCCACAGACAGCTGTTTCGCCCTAATTGGGGCTCATCAGTGTGGCATACTGATGGTAATAGGATGAATGTCACCTCCATATGTATCCACCACAAGCTAAAACACTTGTGGTTTCAACACATAGAAGCAGCATAGCTGCTCCCAACCAACTGTAACACCAATACTGGCGTAGTTGGTTGGTGGTGTAAACCCAGTGATCCTTCAAGCAACAAACCTAGCCTTTGCAGGGGCCTAACTGCAAGAGTCACTTTTGAATATTGAACTAAATCTGAAGGAGAATTAGGCGAACTAATATAGCCAAAGCGTTCATTACGTCATGTTAAAATGGCATCTCTCGCGTAGCAACGTCTAAGCACCATCATCATAACTCTTCCTGTCCATCCCACTTAGCTGTTCCATTCTATCACAGTCTAGTCTTGTACCCAACCCTGTCTGCAGGCAGCCATTTTGTTTGCTGCTTCCATAACATGCATACACCTGTGTGTGGTTGTGTGCTAGTGTATGTTTGTGTGTGCACATGTTTGTAATTGCTATGCCATGTCGTGTGTGAATGTGTGTGTTTACAATGCAGTTGTGTATTAGTTTTTAGTGAGCATGGTATAGGGCCATTCCAATGAAGGTGCATTCGTGTTCACGTTCACTTTCATGTGTACAGTTAATGGGAAAGAGTGAGTACAGCTACTGAGTTGTGTGAGAGGAGGTGACGAGAGTCAAGAGTCCCTGCGACTCAGACCTGCTGGGTGTGGCAGGACACTCCTCCTCCTCTACAGTGGAGCCAGCCCCGCCCTCAGATAAAGGGGAGTGGTCCTCCAGCTCAGCTGCTGATGACTTGCAGTGGTGGCCAGGAGACATTGAGTGAGTGCAGTAGTCTTAGTTCAGTCACACTGTCTCCTCCTTTATTTCATGCTTGCCTCAGCAAATTGTGTCCACAGTGTACAGTGTACATGTAATGGTTATGTTATTGGCAACCCCTTGTCAGTTACATGTGTTGGTTAGTGTACACACACCACACCACACCACACAGTGAAGAGGGTGTATGAAGAGAGTGTGGTGAAGTGTACATTTTGTGGAGTGTCCACCTTGATCCCCTCACTTCCCACTCCTTGTCTCTGACACATGTACTGCAGTAGTGATTCCAGTCAGTCTATCGGAGCTACAAAGAGAGGGAGAAGTAGTTTAGGAAGGTGATGGAAGGTCTGAGGGCACAACTAGGTAGCCAACTTGCACTGGAGGTGGGTTGTGGAGAGTGACGGGTTGTGGGAATAGTGAATGCAATTTAACAAGTGGACCATGCACAGCGGGTGCATGGTGATACAATGAATCCAGTTGGATCGTCCTATGAATGTGAAGCTGAAAGTTGGAACTGACTAAACATGCTGTAGTGATGTGTCATAAACATGTCACTTTCAGTTTAATGTTTTATACTTAGAACGAGCGACCTCCGTAACCCAGCCTGTACATACATACATATGTGTGTACCTGTATGAGTGCGTGTACATGTGTATAGTTCATCTGTTCTTTTGTTGGCCACTTCCTGTTATGAGAGCAGGTTGATCGCAACTCTGAATGTCTCCTGGAGCAGACCATTCGTGAGGTGAATGCAGAGTTTGAGATGATGCAACACAAGTACCCTAGTGTCCACTACTGGCAGCCTGGAGGGATGGAATTTGCCTTCTGCAATGAGCCAGGAGAGGAGGCTGGTGTCAGAGAGAACTTCTTCACTGCCATTGCAGAGGTAAGGGAGGGGGTCCCTCTGTGTAGATGTAACATGTACAGTACTATATGTCTGTTGCATGTTGAAAGTGTAGCATGTATGCATACGTATTTGTGTTGCATAGTGGTACTGATGAGTTCCATTGTTGTAGGGTGTCCTATCCCAGGAGAGCCAAATGCCTCATATCCTGGACACAATTTAAAGGTACACTCACACTGGTGCATGCAAATGTTGAATGTGTGTGTTGGGGAGGGAAGGGGGTGGGGGGGATGTTATACTGACCAGTTGTTGTTACTCAATCTCCAAATTACCATTACTGTACTGTAATTGCCTCACTTCTTGCCCTTCTTGCACTCCCCACACTGCAGCATCCTCAAGGGTGAACCCAACACATGCAGCCTCTTTTACCAGCCAGGCAAACCAGGGTTCTTTGCTATCAAACATGGCTCAATCACACCTCAGAGGAAGAGTGCCTACCAGTGCATTGGAAGGTAGGATAACACTATTGAATCACATATGGATGTGTGCATACTGCTCCATTACATGCACTCACTTATGTACGCACTCTTCCGTTTATCCACTGTATACAGACTAATCACTCTAAGCCTAGTCCACTGTGAGCTGTTCCCATTGAAGCTCTGACTTCACATCATCAAGTACCTCATGGGCCAATCAGTAAGTGATGAAGGCCTTTTGGCAAGTGGTCGCTTTTGTGTGTTTGTCTCCTTCCTGTGTGTGTGTGTGTGTGTGTGTGTGTGTGTGTGTGTGTGTGTGTGTGTGTGTGTGTGTGTGTGTGTGTGTGTGTGTGTGTGTGTGTGTGTGTGTGTGAATACTGAATGCATATAATGCTTAATTGGATACTTGTTTTTCAAATACTACTTTGCTTAGATGTATCCCAATCAGTATATGAACCTGTGTATTGGTTGGTATGAACCATTTCCTGTGTTTGTAGGTTCCATACTTTGGGAGATGCATCAGGGAGTGAATGACGTCCTCCCCAGCTCTTCCTTTGACAACCTCACTTCAGAGGACCTGCACCAGCTCATGAACGGGTCACCTGTGGTGGACGTGGAGATGCTTAAGAAGACATTATCATTCATGGATGAATCCCATAAGGGTCATGTGACATGCCATTGTTGCAAAGTGTTCAGTGCATTGTCACTTCTGATGTACACATCTCTTGTGTGTGCTCCTTGTTAGTGTTATCACCCTATTCCTTTGTGTTCCTCTGGTTACCACTAACATCTCTGGCTCTCCCCCACAGACCATCCAGCTGAGTCAGTGACCAGGTTCAAGCAGTGGTTCTGGTCTGTTGTGAAGAAGATGTCCAATGAGGAGAAACATGACCTTGTGAGACAGAGAGAGATGGGACCACTTGTTAGTACTGACATGTTGGTGGGCACTGTTGGACTGCACAGTGGGAAGTGGGGTTGCTATGGTGTATGTTTGGTGGTATAGCCTAAACAGCTGAGAGTCTGTCTATCAGACAGACTGACTGATGCAGTGCACTGTCTCAAACTGAACTATGGCATTTGCACCTCAAAGGTGGATTGTGACATATATAGCTACCCATATACCACTATCTTCTGTCACTGCAGATCAACTTCTGGACCTCCTCCCCTCCATGCCGACTGATCCCCGGTCTTACCAGCCACAGCCCAGCATCACTGTCTGCCCTGCGGATGAGGTCCACCTCCCCACATCCAACACATGCATCTCCAGACTATGCAAATGTGCTTCTCAAAACATCTGCTCAGAACAAAACTGTTGCAGGCAATCATAACTAAAGTGTTTGTGCAGCTAGTTCAATTTATAGTGGACAACTTGCATGTAGCTTGCTACCTCCACTCCCTGTCTCTGACACATGTACTGCAGTAGTAATTACAGTCAGTCTAGTCTGCTGACCCCATCATCATTCCCCACTTCCTACAATGTGTGCTACATCCCTGACTTCCTCTCGCTACAGACCAACTTCTGTAGCTACCTCCTCCCCTCCATGTCAGTGGACCCTGGTCCTAGTTGCCTACTGCACCTGCTGTCACCCTTGGCAGCAGACAATGGAACTAGGAGGCACCACCTCATTGTTGCATGTGTGTTGCTTTGCTATACATTGTAAATGGCATTTCAGTAGTCTAATTGTGTTACGCAATGTGCACATGTACGTGGGTGTTAGTGCGTCCAGTCGGGAAGTTACCTGAAACAGAAATGGTAATGTAAAATTCCCCAGATCGTGCCCAGCATCTTTCGACTCAGACAGTCACAGTTGTAGTGCGCCCCTCTGGTATAACCTCTGTTCCGCCTTCTCGCTGGTCGCGTATCATGGCCCTCTCCAAAGTGAGTTACACTATACGTAGACGGGCGTAATAGCTAGCTTACTACTAGGAGCAGTTGAAAATGTGCGACGTTTGTCTATCTTCATGCGGTACGTGTACCTATCTTTACCTTTCACACCTGGCGGCTAGCTAGCTACGTAGCTATCTAAGTGGCCATGTCCGTCGTTTCACTATGCGACTGTATGTGAAGCAGCTACCCGGCCATTACAGAAAGTTTCAACTCCCTTTTAATTAAGGAGGTATAGCTACTTCTGATTCTGGTTGTTAGCTAGCTAATTTCAATTTTGTTCCCCAGAGCAGTGAATGTCTCATGTTATCCTCCAATTGTTCTCACACTGTACTACTGGGCTGCCTCCCTCACCATACAGCTTCTCTCTAACAGGACTGACACTGCCAGAACTCAGGAATTTCCTGGATTTGAAGGTTGTGTGTGTGTGTGTGTGTGTGTGTGTGTGTGTGTGTGTGTGTGTGTGTGTGTGTGTGTGTGTGTGTGTGTGTGTGTGTTTGGGAGGGGTAGGAGTGGGTGGGTGTGTCCAGGTGGGTTCTGTGTGTGCACTAGTGAGAACAAATGCGATACACTATCCATCAGGTGCACTTTGTCCTCTTCTCTCTCCCTGTCCAGGTGCTGCCTATCTCCAAGATCCTCCCTCCTTGGAAGTGCTCTGCAGACTAGTGGTGCCCAGGGTGTCTTCCCAATGGGACTATGTGGGACTTCAGCTGGGGATGTCTCCTGAGCGTATCGATGTGATTGAAGGTGAACACAAGAGGAAAGATGACTGCTGCACCACCATGTTCAAAGAGTGGTTGCGAGGTGCTCCAGGCACAGGGAACAAGACACGCTCATGGGAGTCAGTCCTGTGTGCAGTGGAGACAGGACATGGCACAACTGCCGAGGAGGAGATAAGGAAGGGACTGAAGGCGGTTGCAGCGCAGCCTGACTACCAAGCTGCTGCCCTGAGTGACAAGGTGGGGGTGTGTATGTAGTTGTATAGTCTATATTGGAAACTACTTGTGCTGATGAATATAATGGCATACGTAGTCTTTTTATATCATAAAATAGAATACCCATTATAGCTAGATGTGCCTTTTAATGCGTAGCTTCCTGACTAGAGTGTTGTGGTTTCCATCCTTTAGGCTTCCCCAGTGCGGGGTCTTACAGTGTTACTATCAAAGTAGCTGCAGATTGTATGTTGTTAATAGTATGGGTGAAAGGTGGCCATTTTGCTCATAACTATATGGTACGACTCACATCTTTCTGTGCAGCATCTGCTATCATAGAACTATCAATAGCTGAGTCATTCTATCAGTTTAAATGCTGTCCTTTGAGTATGTAGCATGGCCCAGGCTCCCTCATGCAGCTATTAGGAATCTATATAATGTAATGATTCAGATTATACTGTATATGCAAAACTGTTAGTGTTTACTGCTTGGATCAAAGTGAATAAGAGCGGTAAAGTGCAAGATAGTCACAGTGTGAAAACTGTATTCATAGAATGCAGCATGAAACAATAAATAACAAATTTAGTATAATAGGAATGCCTTAAATGAGCTGTGTCAGAATAGCAATACTCTGTATACCCCTTTTAAGTACCTCATCCAAGTATGTAAGTGGTCCTGAGGGCTCTGAGAGTGTGAGTCACTAGTTGAATGTGTATGCAACAAATGCATTGTGCTACAATGTTAGCATTATGCCTGCAGTTGTCTGAATGAATCTAGCCAGACAGCTTGTGGGGCTGTATAAGCCATGATATGTTGCATATATATGACAAGATTGTCGTGAATGGGCTAAGTACATGATCAAAGGTACCACTGTGTGTTCATTGTTACTGACATCTCTTGTCTTTTATTTAAATGCCGTTTTCTTGAAATCCCTCTGAATGAGTGAAATTGAAAACTACATTCTTGTTTCCATTTCTGTCACCACCTTCTTGCTTCACCTTTTGCCTTGTGAGCATGATTAACATACACCACTTTTTGTTGAGTTTGAAATACCTTTGTGTACAGTAATATAATATGTACAGGCAAACCGTCTACAGTAATGCTTGTGTGGTGGGTCTCACAACTATGGTTTACTGTAAAGAAGTGCTTCCCTCTCTAGACAAACACCTATCTTAACTTGAGTCCAGTATAGGAATATGATATCCACCATTCAGCTTTTGTACACACAAGTCTGCCATTTCTTGTACACTATACCTTTGTTAATCCATGCAGAATACTCACTCATCAACAGTTTGGCAACTTACACAGTAATTATGTATGCAGTAGAGGTGCAATGTGTCTATCATTGCATGTGGAAAACCTTGCTTCAGCACGATGTGTGTGCAGAACAATATGTTGTACCGTATGGCCGGATATGATAATGATATGTTGTGTGTTGTATAGTTGCAGTAATTTTACTGATATTGAGTTCTTGCTGTTTATGATATAAGTGAAAGGTTAATAATAAATACAAAGGCACACATGCACACTGCCTTACATGCTTAGAGTACAACAATAGTCGAGTCAAATATATTGTTAATTGTAAATATATTGTTAAAGAGTATATGTGATTAGCTAAATCAAGGATAAAGTCAAGCACAATGTCAAAGTGAGTTTCGTTGCTCATGATAATGGAACCCGGCCCTCACTGATTGGGAGGTCCAAGGCGTCGGGATAGGTGGGGCTGGGGATGAATCCAGCAATAGATCTTGTGCCCCTCAGGCAGGTGATGGAGGATCAAAGAAGAGAGAATCCTAGGCGGCATCTGATCCACCAAATTACGTGGCTGCAGGGCTGGTCCCTTTTCCTGGCGAGCAGGGAGGCAAGGTGTTTGAAGAAGACTGTGACTTGTCTTCCCATGCCACCGGAGGTGGAAAAGACCAGAGGTGTGAAGCTCCCACGTTCAACTTCACGTACATGTTCATCATATTGTCTTCTTTTCTCCATCTCATGTAGGCGGTAGCAGCTTTCTAGCGGGTGTTTGAGGTTAGACGGGGCGAATGGGTTGAAGACCCGCACATCAAAAAATGCCCTTTCTGACCTCTCCCAGAAGCCATTGGCGCTAATGTCCAGCCGTGCATTATCATCGGTGTTCGCTGTCCGTAGTTGAAAGCGTTCATTATTGAGCTTTTGCAAGCCCAGCTCCAGGCAAGTGTCATAGCACACGTGAGAGAGAAGCTCAGCAGTCAGATCCCGTATCATTATGATGGCGGATGGGGAAAGCCCCTCAATTGCAGCTTAAGGCGTGTTCCACCGAGAATGCATTCCCACAAATGCAGTTGGTTGGCAGGAATGGTAAAATCCAACTGTACTTGAGGAAGACTGCATCTCTGAATGCTCTCTTATGTAAGGTAAAGCCCATGTTCTCGATGGGTAGTGCAGTCAGCCATGTAGAGGCACCTTTCTCTCCCGCAAGAGACAAGGATCTTTGCTGGCTCGCAGTGAAGACTTCCTTCAGATTGTCCAGGTTGTCTTTCTGTTTCTGCCATTTCTCCCTTGAGATGCTTCTCTTTTCCGTCAGCTGCTGTTGAGTGGAGGTGTTATACTGTGTGCTCTGGTTTACAATTAGGGCAGCCATGACAGATGTAATTCGATCTGACATTTCAAAGTCACTGAGAGCTCTCGCGACAGGGTTGGATATTCCCACACCACCCATGCGGCAAGGCAAAGCAAAGATCCTTCGCTCCTCATCATTGATTTGTCTCCTATGAGTGCAGGAATGAACAAATGTCTGATGGCATCTACCAGGGGTTGCATCAGATCAGCCGTGTTGGGCACAGTGCATAACAGAAAGTTCCACCTGCTGCTCAGACCCTTAGTCAGGGCTGAGTAAGCAGCATGGGGCTGGCTTTTTGCAATTTCAGAAAGCTTCTCAATCTCACTCTTCCACTTCTCCACTTTCTGCATGACATAACTCTCAACAAATGATCTGGTCCCCAAAGCCGCTCCTAGACAACGTTTCCCCTCCACTGTTACATTCACACCTGTTCCTGCAAACAGCCTTTCTGCTGCCTCAAGGTGCTCCTCCTTCACTACCAGCCATGACTTTTCTGCATTGGGGTAATAGCCATATTCTGGTCCTATGGTGTTCAAGTTTGACCACCACAGCCTGATCTGATCCAACCTCCCCCCAGCAGTGCCATCGTCTGCAAACCATACCTGTGTTGCATCAGTGTTCAGCTTTTGGATCAGTGGGAGGATGCCCAGTGCATACATTGGCATGGCTAAGGGATCGCCCTGAGTTGTCCCCTCTTTGGAATAGATGACTTCTTTGCCAATGAACAGTGAGGTTTGATGACGGTATGTGTTGGTAAGAATCCGGGCTAAAGGAGGGCAGAGGGTGTGGATGTTAATGAGGGTGGCACGTCTGTTAAGGCAGTTGAACGCTCGTTCTCGCGCGAACATTCTTGCTGGATGTCCATAGAACAAGTCACTATCCAGAATTAGCTCACTTTGATCTCTTTTCTGTTTAGACTTCTCTCTCAGTCTGCTCCAGAGTATACCAATGTTTGCATGCAGTCTGTGCTCAACTACTGTGCTGCTCTCTCCATTCCATGGAGTCCATTGTAGAACATTCAAGTCACTTAACTGTAACAATGTACAGCTGTGTGTGTTCCTTTGTCTCTACTAAGTCATTCCTACTCAACCAGCCCAACACTCTCTGCCGCACTTCCCTATCCCACACCTACTGCTACGCATTGCACTCATACCCACTAGACACTCACCACACACAACACATGTACTGCATATGTGGTATTTTGTTACTTTCATGCTTCATGTATACAATGTGTCAGTCTCCCTCTCCTTCCTGTCCACAGCTCACAGTGACCAGCACTGTGCTCCCACCACAAGCTGCCCTGCTGAAGGAGCAAGCGTATGATGAGTACCGGCAGTTTAAATTGCGAGATGGTCCAAAGGCATATGTGGAGTACACTGAATTAGCCGTTCTGGAGAGGCCACCTTCATCTCAGCCAGTGGACATCAAGGATAAAATGGAAGTGATCCAGCGATTCAAGGAGTGTGGCCCTAGATTAGCAAAGGAGAAAGTGACACACATAAAACCTGTCGACCTTCTCAAGAAAGGAAGCGAGCGCATTCGTGTATTATATGGCCAAGCTGGGTCTGGGAAGACCACTCTGCTAAAACACATGTGCAGGATGCTTTCTGCTGAAGAGGGCGATAGCGATTATGAGTTAGTGCTGTTCTTCCCACTGCGAGAGACACCTGTGTGTAATGCAGGTGACCTCCAAAGCCTTCTCATGTACTACATGCAGGATGAGGACCCAGCAGAGGTATTCAGTCTGGTGAAAGTACTTAAGAAGTGCAAGGGTAAGGGTCTCCTCCTGGTATTCGATGGTGCTGACGAGATGAATGACCTGCTGAAACCATCTTCTAGTTCCATTGTTCAGAGAATTCTTCAAGGGCGTGTTCTTCCTGAAGCTCATGTCATCACTTCTTCACGTCCCGGTGCCTGCCCATCCCTACAGGACTACACTGCCACATTCTATGAAGTGCTGGGCTTTGATCATGATGCCATCACTTCATACGTGAAGAGCTTGTTTGGTGCCAACCCTCATGATGCTGACAGGATGCTGTCACAGCTGGACAGCCGCCCTGACCTGCTTGGTGGGATGTACCTCCCTATGAACTGTTTCATCCTCTGCTCTATCTACAATGTGAAGTCCTTGTCATTCCCTCCCACAATGACTGCCTGCTACCAGGCCTTTGTATGCCAAACAATTAGCCGAGAATGCCATGAGAAAGAAAAGCCGTTGTATTTAGACCCACTGCTAAGGTATGCTCTTCTGCCTGATGGCATCCGCTTTCTTCTAGCATCCTTGGGTGCACTCTCTTTCAAAGGTCTGTGTGAGAGCCCCCCTGTGTTCATTTTCAATGAGTCATCCATTCGCTCAACTTTCCCACAAGAACTCCTCCCCCTTGGTGCCCCCATTGATGAGCACCTCTTCAAGGGCCTTCTTCATATGCATGCTAGCAGAAGAGGGTTTGAATCACAGCACTCCTTTTCCTTCCCTCATGGCACCCAACAAGAGTTCTTTGCAGCTCTCCACTTGAGCCAGCTGGAGGAAGGCAAGCAGGCTGAGTTTTGGAGAGAGAATCTCTTCAAGGTTTCCTTTTCTGTTGTCCTTCGATTCTTTGCTGGTCTGACTGGCCTCAGCAATCTTCAGGTGGCCGAGCAGATCTGTAGCACACCCATTGGAGCAGCAGAGGTTGGCAGACATTCATCTTTATGGGGTGTTTGTAGCCATGACGACCCTCACCTTCTCCTTCTCTTTCACACTCTCTACGAATCTCAGAATATTGGCTTAACTAAAACAGTTGTGCAAAGTATCTCGTCTTTTCTAAAATTTAAGCTCTTTCTCTCTGCCTTTGACACACAGTCAATCGCTTACTGCCTCAATCATTGCTCTCACCTGAGGCATCTTGATATGCCATCATTCATATGCATCCTTTTGTCAGCTCAATGCCTGTCACATTTAATGACAGTGCTGCAAGCCAACCCACGGTGTCAGCTAGCTAGACTACACCTCTCTTGTGATACCTTCTCAGCTGATGGTGAGTCATGCAGTACTGCATGTGTGTAATTAATGCTGTACACTTTGTGATTGCTGACTGCTGTAATGTGTGGTGTAGTGTGTTTGTAGTATGCGTTCATTTGTACTGATATCTCTTACTGAATGTGAATACAGTAGACGTCTATCAGTAGTCAAATGTATTTTATATTTATATTGCATGTTTTGTTGAATGACGTCATAATTTTAATGATTCTATAAAATTGTAATCATTTTATTGTTCTGTCTACCACTCTCAACCATCAGATGCCCAGACACTGTCTCAAGTAGCAGTGTCATTGAGGGAGTTGTTTCTGGGTGTATCCTACACAGACTGTGTGGCACTCTCCACTGTTTGTAGCCTTCCTGGAGTGATGGAGTTGAATGTCATTGTCAGCAGTGTTGTGAAGGCAAGCACAGGATTGTTTTGTACATGCAGCAATGACGTTCTGCCTACACACACGGTACACACTACTAGTGCTGAGTGATACTATCAATAGTACGAGAAAGGGGTTGGTTCTCCAATTACCAGCCTGTCAATGATCACAACAGGGTTTGAATCTTCCCAACACTTTGATGAGATGCTCTGGTCTTCTTCAGGGCGAAAGAAGAAGACAAGAGGATCTGGTTGAGACGTCGGCAAAGTCAAACCCTGTTGTAATCAAGCTGGTAATTGGAGAACCAAATCTTTCTCATGCCTATACCAACTGAGAAGCCCTCACTATCAATAGTGCTATTATTGCTAAAATATTACAAAACTATTGGAGTATGATAGCGGGTGTCATATATATCATGCTGTATGGTTGCATTAGTTAGCCTAGCAGGATATTGAGTTCTCACTTGTGGGAAAGTGAATTAGCCAATTACTTTATATTGTGTTTAAACAGTGTTTCTATAATTAGAGCTTCTTGGAGAAGCCTATTGCAGACTCCTTCTTGGCTGTATGCCATTTTGTACCTTAACCTCTAGGCCTAATTACCGTGCTCGTCACTTTTTCAGTGCGCCCTTCTTACAACCGCATAACCTCTGTTCACCATATTTGTTAGGTGTCTAGCAATTCCAGGGGTTCACCCCTCCTTTTAGGCACATAAGAAGACTTCTTGTATGGTAGCCTAGTCGCTTGCCTGAAGTATAACAATGGCTATAAACTAGTAAAATAGCGCTAAAATGAGAACTCACTTACTGCGTTAAGCTTAATTGAAATGCTATTTTAATAAAATTAAAATGAATGGACTAGATACTTCAGTAAACATTTTCCTGCTACTGTAGCATGGCACTACACTGTTCTTTGGTGACTTGTTATTGTTTGAAGTTTGGATTTTTGCTTTAATCAATTCCTGTTGCCATTATTAGAGTGGAAGACCATCGTGAATGAATGGTAATGTGTGCAATAGCTCCTTCGTCACATTTTTCTACTTGCTACATTATCTGCCAGGCATTGGCTATCGTGATAGAGTTCAGTATTGTGAACGTTACACTAGCAACAATCATGATAGTAAAAGGCACTCGCATGTGGGTTATGGCAGCTTTGTTTACACAACCTTGGATCGTGCGGTTTCAGTGCATTCTTCTACGTTACCCTAGTTACGCATGTGACACCGCGTGATGTGCGCATGCCAGGGCTGCCTCAATTGATTACGTCACGCCATCGTCTAGGAATGTCACATCTGGTACAAGACGTAGAGGCGAAACGACAAGTTAGATACCGGAGCAGGTAAGCAGGAGTCCATTTCTCGTATATATGGAAGACGAAGTAGGCCACGCGCGGCACAAGACATCACGGTAAGTTGAGTATCCCACGGTCGCCATTTCGTTGACGTATGTTACGCCTACCCACTGAGACAGGAAGTCACGAGAGCATCATGTGACTCTAGCTGTTGGAGGAGGCAAAATGGGTTTCTTCAGTAAACGCCGTGTGGGACCTCAGAACAGCCGAATGTTTCACAACGAAGGTAGAGGTGTGATGGTAAAGATGTTTTCTAACTTTTCCATGTGTCCGCTTTTGATACCAGTTTTCTATTTCGAGTTATTATGTGCGAAAGCTTCGACCGCGAAGAAGGAAAGTGGTTTTCCAAACAAACCTCTCCAATGGATTCGTTTTTCAACTGCGGACACATGGAAAAGTTAGATCGTGTGACTGCGTACTGTTCTATGCCCTCTAATCCACTCTCAGTCTCTCCATTGACCCCCACACAGCGATTGAGTGCGTTTTTAGATGTACTGTCCTCGGCCGCGATTCTCTGTCTAGGAAACTGTCACTGAAATAATTGTTATACAAACATGAAGTACTATAATGCAGCTACAGTTTCATGTATAGCTTAGCTTGTTCTGGTCTTAACTCTAGGAGAAAAAAGGGAGAATACGAAGGTCAAAGATCGGCCGCGCGAAGCCACATTGTTTACATAGGTGCCATAACCCACATGCGCTATCAACCAGCACTGCACTACACACACATGCACATATTAGTGTCTACTTCACTTCCCACACTCTCAATAGTTTGTATGCATTTCCCCAGTTCTTCCTACTACCGCTACATTATTAATGTTATCAGAGTGTCTAGAGTTAACCAGTAATGTTGTGCAATAATTGCTGTCTTTAAAGTACACCTTGTTTATGGTCGTGATTTGTTCTGATTTTTGCTTCTGCTATACGAACACATCGTACTATTATTATTGAACATGTACTGTCATGGTCCATCATCATTGAGCACCCCTACCTCACCTTCAAAGCGAATCAACAATGGTGTCACAGTCCACTCTGATCACACACATGCATACACATAGCTCACACACGTCACACACATACATTCACAAACGTGTACATACCGCATGTCTCATCCACACTCTACAGTACTAATGCTTTGCCGATACTTGTTCTCTTTTTCCAGGATGATAGTGGATGGCAGCAAATGGAGACTAGTTTAACAGAAAACAAGCATTTGAACACGCTACGGCTTTATGGATGTGATGTCTTCATTGTGAACATGCTGAGGGCACTTGCCATTGGCAGGAACACCATCATACAATACCTCCATCTTAACAGTAAGTCATTATAATATGACCCTTCTCAAGACATACTCCTCTAGTGATACGTAGCTATCTAGCTAGCTGTGATGTGGCAGTAAACTCTGTCCTCATCACTGTCTTACTAGGAGTAGCTACCACCACGCACTTCCCTTTACGTTGCATGTTCCTGTGTAGTCCCACGTGGCCCAGACCGCTTCCTCCCCTCTATTTTTATATTATGACATCATCGGTTGGGACGGAAGGGTCTGATCAACAGCCTATACCATTTTTGCTCTGCGCCCCACGGAAGTTTGGGCTCATTAATATGCAGTTACCATAGTGATAATGTTATTCATGATAACATGGTGTAGGCAGCATGAAAGTGAGTCGGACATTCGAACGATGATGGCAGCAACTTTGAGAGAGCTTATGTGCATGTTAGCAGACATTGCTGGATTATTTGGAATTGTCTGTCAAGGATAAGCAACATGAAGCGTTGAGCACATTTTTGAGTACCCCTACCACTCAAAAATGCTCTCTGCGCTTCATTTTGCTTTCCTTGAAAGAGGTGATCCCAAACGATCCAGCAATGTCTGCCAACACGCGTGTAAGGTCACTCAAAGTTGCTGCCATCATCAATTGAATGTCCGACTCACTTTCGTGTTGCCCACACAATTTTATTATGAATAACATTATCACTATGGTAACTGCATATTAATGAGCCCCAGCTTCCATGAGGCACAGAACAAAAACAGTATAGGCTGTTGACCAGACCTTTCCTCCCTGTCCAACGACGTCATAATACAAAAATGGAGGGAAGGAAGTGGTCTCTGCTACACGAAACTAGTTCCTTGTTGGTCAGTCCTTAGAGTCCTAGTCCTGGTACATGCAGTGGCAGATCTAGCCCAACCTGAGAACTATTGTTAGTTATTGTGCAATCATAATATGACATACAGTGACATCCCACTAAACGACCACGCATGTGGGACATGTCT
This sequence comes from Ianthella basta, assembly GCA_964019415.1. NCBI lineage: Eukaryota > Metazoa > Porifera > Demospongiae > Verongiida > Ianthellidae > Ianthella > Ianthella basta. The sequence continues at coordinate 4,453,703 of OZ025885.1, read as the reverse complement.
GTTTTGTTTACTTAAGGAAGTATGACACCTGTAAGGTGTGAATTCCTGTGTTGCCATGGCTATGCGAGCATTGTCATGTGACATACGCGTGATTTGACAAAAGGTCATGATGAAATGGCCTTAAAATGTAATGTTTCGCTGTTACGTACGTTCTTGAAGACGGGAGGAAGCCAAATCGCAGAAGTTTGATCGAATCGTTCAAGCGGAACCGTCGAATCACGGGAAGCACACAACGATTGTCAGCCATTTTCCGAAAATGTCACGAGAATATTACGTGAGATCACATGCTAATAGGCTTTCACCTTGTACTTTCAGAAAAACGTCGTGTCGCTGTCGATGAGAAGGCTTCTTGTCGAACTGAACACTGAAATGGTTAGTCAAGTAAATTCTCTAGCTTTTGCATGAGGCATAATGCTGCGCATCCTTCCTATCTAGAGTTATGTGACCCGACATTTTACACCAACAAGTTGTGATAGTTTTCTTGCTATAAGTTGTCAGCGGATTGCTTTAACAACTTATGCCTCATGCAAAAGTTAGATAATACGAATGCGCATCCAATCATACCTTTCTCTAGCGGCTGTGACTTTTCCTCGATAGCGACATGGGCATTTACTGCTGTTTCAGTGGCTTTGCAATTGTAGGTATTCCTCGATGTGCAAAAGTATTATTAACAACGCTTATTCACAGTGTTACGGAGCAGTCCCTTGGCTTCCGTTCGGTGCTTCTTCCGCTCAGATCCAGCAAAGCTGCTAGGAGATATTAGCCAGAATACTTAGGTCAAAATCGGCTGCGCATTGTTTACATAGCCATGTCCCACATGCGCACCTCTATAAAGCCACCTCCATAGAGGTAAGACCACTTTGGTTTAGTCTTAAATCCATGTATGCATGTATTATGGTTCTCAGAATTAAAACCACCTTAAAAATGAGACCACGTTGCATGGCCGGATGGTGGTCTTATTTCTGGGGTTCCATTGTAATTGAAGATGGCTGCTGGGCACAGGGTAGTTATACCAGGAAACCTGTACTTTAGGTGAAAGGTGTGAATAACCGCTAAATTCCTTTCACTAACAGTTTTGGAGAGAGAAACTTAGTGATGTCACGAATGACATCATTAAGCTTAGCCTAGAGCTTGCACAACAGACCAGCACTCTACTAGAGTGCTTGTACTCGCACAACAGACTAGCCCAATGCTAGAGTGCTTATATAACACATAAGCACTTTCTACAGTGCTCACATAAGAGTCTTTGCCCAATGAAGCTATTCTCTGTATTCCATGTATCTGCAGCAATAATTGATTTGGTACTGAGTATGTGTGGAGCGAGACAGTATGTGGAATGAGAAAACATTTGTAGAGGGGAGCAGCGTGTCGAATGAGACTGTGTTTAATTAGCTACGTACGTATACGTAGTGCGTAAAAGAAAACAGTGCATGGAGAGAAGCAGTGTGTTGGGTTAGGTTGCGTACGGAATGAGGCAGTGTGTGGAGTGAGACAGCGCATGGACTAAAACAGCGCAAGGACTGAGTGTGCATGTGGAGTTAGGCAGTGCATGGAGTGAGACAACGCGTGAATTTAAGCTGTGCGATGACTTAGGCAGCGTGTAATGTGGCACCCATGGATGCACCCCAACGTACCTTGCTAAATCATACTCTTCCAGTTCTGTGGGCCAGACAACAATAATGATTACTGTCCTTGCTAGTGGGACATGTCCACTTAGTTTACATAACGTGCACTTTGAGGTATTCACACCATCTGTTGTGTGCTATATGCATTGCTTGTTGTATATAGATGCTTTATGATGATGACATCCTTTTGTCATTTGTTGTAGATGAGGAACCTCTCCCTGATGATGTTGAAGGTTCACTTGGCACTTGTGTGGCTGCCATGGCTCAGCTGTGTCAACTTGTGATTCGTCACCTTCCAATGCCAGTTCTCAAAGCACTGGCAGAGAGGGAAGAGCCACTGGAGGACCTCACTGTGTTGTCTAATCCTGGTGTGAATTGGGTAAGTAGCAATGTGTTCTGCCAATGTGCACACTATACTGTACTATTAGTCGCTGTGTGTTCTGTAGGTTGGTTGGTTAGTTCAGACTATTACCCAATCCACTGTTGTTGGTACTGTTCTACATCTGAGGTGGTGATGTAATTTGTGAGTGTTTGTGGACATTACTTCTGTATGATTATATAGCCATGATCTGTGAGTGTGCTCTGAACAGTGAGCATGCAAGAAGTGTGTGTGTGTGTGTGTGTGTGTGTGTGTGTGTGTGTGTGTGTGTGTGTGTGTGTGTGAACATGTGACGTCATCAAGATGGCGGCAAGGAGAGCACGCGGTCGCTGAAGGAGACCACAGTAATACCCTGTTTGCGCGGAGGCGGTATGTTTTACTGAGCTGGATGAAGTTACCAATGACTGGAAGTGTGAGCGTCGCAAGTCTTTGCCAGTGGAGAGTACCACTTCACAACAACAGTGGCCAACCAACGAAGCTTCAGCGAGCAAACCGCGTGTTCTTTGACCCCACCAGCAGCACCAACTTTCCACCGTACCCCCTGGGCCTGTCAGCTCGGCTGATGGATGGGTGACCAACACGGCCATCGACGGCCCGGCGCTCTGCAGCCCCCCTCAGCCCAGGGTAGTCCAGCATGAGACTAGCCCCCTCACCTGTGAAAGGAAAGGAAGTTGGCTATGAAGACAGGTCCCAGGCTTACGCCTGGAACCTGCCCTACGTCCCCTAGGACAAGGAGAACAGAAGAAGAAGTGTGTGTGTGTGTGTGTGTGTGTGTGTGTGTGTGTGTGTGTGTGTGTGTGTGTGTGTGTGTGTGTGTGTGTGTGTGTGTGTGTGTGTGTGTGTGTGTGTGTGTGTGTGTGTGAATGTTGTATGTATGTGTTTGTGTGTGCCTGTATGTTATATTTCTTTGTAGCTTACATTGCATATTTGAATTTGTGTGTATTTTTGGAGAGATTATTGTACTGGGGTATAAAAATTCCTTTAGCATTAAATGGGATTTAGGAATGGCCAGCAGAAAAGGCTTACAAACAAGCATCAGCAACTCAATACCATGATAAACCACCTTTCTGTGAAGTTCACATTGCATTCCTGCTTTCCTTGTAGCTACATGGGACTAGCTAGCTAGACATTTGGGTCCATGCAGTTGCAAGGAAGCTTAGAATGCGAAGCGAACTTCACAGAAATGTGTTTTATCATGGTGTTGAGTTAGTTATGCTTGTTTCTTTGCTTTTTCTACTGGCCAATCCTAAATCCCCTTTAATTCTAAAGGAACTTTTATAAAATAGTTTGTATACTATTTGGATATGCAAAGGACTATGGCTACATCTGATTAATACTTGCACTGACTAATACTCCTTCCTTATATATTAGATGAAGACTGTGCAGAACATCGAGCACAGTTATTCCAGATGAACCGGCTGCCGTGCAATATATACCAGTACAACAAAATGGCGGCATTGGGGTATCCTAATACAAGGGAGGGCAAACGTCTTACCTGCTCCAGTGCTGTACCTGCCACCAGCATGCAGATATTTGCCCTTCACGTACGTACGTGAATCCTCATACCTGACTTGTGTTCGTAAGTGCCCAGTATTATGCGCTAGGAGCACGTAAAAATTCAGTGGGAAGAAGGAGGAGGAGTAGGAGGAGAATATGGAAAGACAAAATGGGGTACAAGCAACCTGTGCCACTTTTCTTCTACGTGTATGCCAGGCTGGCTTTGGGTGCAGATCCATCTTCAATGCACCGAAAGAAGCCTGTCCATGCCCTTCAATTGCTCCTCGCTGCCACCGTTAGGCTAGTTTTGCCGAAGCGAGCTAATATATTAAGATCGGAGTATCCATTTTATCAGGCACTTTCCTAAATAGACATCACAATATCGAGCATGAGATCTAATATGTTTCATGTCACAAATGCCATCATGTTCATACATGTGACAACGATGTACATGTGTCATGCAATGTATTGTGAATACTGTCACATACACATTTTAAGTAATGCACTGGTTTTGCTGTGGACATGCTACACTGGTAAAGGAGTCCTGTGTCCTGGGATTTGTTTCTTCTATGCCCTCTCCTTATCCAGGATGGCTTAAGTGAAGATCAGTGGAAGAAGGCAGAAGAAGCTGCTGCTATTACTAAAGTGAGGAAGGTGGACCTGTGGTTTGATGTCACCTCAGGACAGAGGTCCAGAGCTGTTCAAACCATTAGTGATGGATTGGCCAAGAACAATTTCATTAAATGTGTTAAACTAAGGCACATTCCTAAAGAGATGAAGGAGCCGGTGAAGCAGACACTGAAGACTGTGACTTATGTGTATGTGAACTGATTAGTTCTATAGATTAATTTTATGTGAAGCCACATCATACCTATTTTACATACTGTGTTCATCTGTATGCCTTAAATTGACCTATGTATAATTACAATTTCAATAGTTATAATGTCAATATAATGCTTTTGCAGACATAAAGTATGTATCCAAAGTGGTATATTGAGTGATTAAATAATTATTTTACTATAATATATAGTCACATGATGTGATGCACATATTATACCAGTCCTCTACGTACAATATGTTGTGTGTACTGAGGTGCACGGTCACATATTATATATAACATACATAGTTTGCCAGTGCTAGCATACCCTCAGGTCTCATGAAAAACTGTGCATGAATGGATTATAATTATAATTACATTAATTACAATGAATTATTATAAGCCTCAGGTAATAAGATTGACCACATTCACCTCAATCAATCATCCTGTACTCCTCCTGATCAGAAGCCGTGCAAGGTAGGTATGCAGTACGTGCACTTTCGCATACATGCAAATATTGTACATATACAAAATCTGCATACCTTAAACTGTATATATGTGCATAGGACACAAATACATCACTATGCACACTTCACTAAAGCCATAACTATATCAATATTATTACAACACAAGGGTGTAGCCAGGAATCTGGGAGGGGGGTTCTAGTACCAAGGATGCAGACCGTATGACTCATATGACGTCACAAATAAATGGCCGCCAATGGACAGGTTGGGTCTGGTATGTAACCATTTACCGTTAAACGAGACACTGTCTGCTAGCTAGTGTATGTGCCAAACTTCTAGCTACCTAAATGCACTTAATTCATGGCTACAGTCAGGAGAGAGGGGGGTTCGTCTGAACCCCCTGAACCCCCTGGCTACACCCTTGCAACAACTGAATAATATTCTAACAAAACATAAGCTGTAAAGAAGAGTATTAAGATAGACGTCCTTCAAAAAGAAGTCCCTAACAGTGCTCCTGCTATTGGTGGACTTCAAGCCCTACACAAACAGAACAAGAGACATGATGACAATATCACACTCTCACAGCCCCTCCCATTCACAGACCACTGGTCCTCTGCTAGCTAAGGTATGTGTGTGTGTGTGTGTGTGTGTGTGTGTGTGTGTGTGTGTGTGTGTGTGTGTGTGTGTGTGTGTGTGTGTGTGTGTGTGTGTGTGTGTGTGTGTGTGTGTGTGTGCGTGCGCGCACATATGTACATGCATGTGTGTGTGTGTTAGCTCACTTCCTAGCCTGAGCAATCCTACTCAGCAACCTGTTCCCAGCAATGAAGGTTAGAGCACCCAACACAGCAAGGTACATCAGGGTCTGGAACATGTTCTGGGGAGAATTGGAAGGGTTGGACGGAGGGATGGAGTAGAGCAGAGGATGACCACAATGGGAAGAGTAGTGACAATGGAAGCGAACATGTGAACACTGCATTAGAACAGCCACACAAACAGTACTCACCAGCTGTGACCAGAAGCAGTAGCACAGGTCAGAAATGGCTGAAGGAGAAAGAACAAGCTGACCATCAAGACATTCACAGTAGTCAAAGTGTTGACAACACAACTCACCAACAAGATCCAGTCGGAAGACAAGAGCCCATGGGCCATTACTGGTCACAATGGACAGGTTAGCTCCCACATACTCAACCTCTGAAGGGAGAGTAGGGACAAGTAATGTCATCAGCTGCTCTCGCTACTGCCAATATACACCACTCCACCACACAGCACAACCCACAGCTAGGCTCAACCCTTCACATGGCTTCTGAACTCATAAACAATATATTAGAGCATCATGGGCCAATCACAACCTGTTCCAGCGATAAACAACGTCTATGGTGTGAAAACAAACTGAACAATTTCTTAGCAACCATTCAACAAACTCTTACCCACATTCCTCCATTACTCCACACAATGGCCCAATTTCACCAGAGGACATTGATACTGTGGTAAACGCTTTCACTAGCCAATTAACTGCCCTCGCCTTCCCCTGGCTTTGCCAAGATAGCTACTTCCTCAGATGCACCCCATAGTAAACCCAGCAACCGTCAAAGACATACAAAATTTGCATGTTTGATAACGACTGCAAAGTCATGAAAATACAGTAACTGTTACTTCTGCTCTGTCTGCCTGGAAAAGAAACCGTCAAGACCAAAACCTTTGGAAAGTATACCACAATACTAAATCAGCCTGAAAATGTTTCATCAGAGCAAAAAATGAAGCGCAGCAAAATGGAACATTGAAATTTCTAAACAAGTCAAATCAACCCAAAATAGATCTGGAACCTCTTCAAGTCTAAGTCAAACTAGCCAATGAAATTTCCAACAATATAACTGTATCAAAATGAGAACAATAATATTATTTCAAAGGCCTTTAAAATGAAGCTACTCCAATGCACCCCCCCCCCCCCCACACACACAAAGCAACAATCACAATCCCACAAGCAATATAGAGGGTAATAACATCATTCGCTGTGACAACAGCTCCAGTACAGACCAAGTGTATGTGAACAAACTCATAATCTCTGAGATTTCCTTATCCGAAACTGGCAATGCTATCTCAAAATTAGAGAGTGGTAAATCAGCTAGCACAGACAAAATTGCAAATGAGGTTATAACATGCTTACCAGACAACTTTGCAAGAAATTTTAGTATATACAATCCTCCGTTCTGGGGAATACCCCATCAAATGGGCCGAGCTAGAGCATCATCCATCCTATTTTCAAATCAGGAAAATTAATGAAGACAATTGTGGAAACTACTGTGGCTACTGGCAAGATGAGCAGTTGCTATATACAGCAACCGAGGCAGCATCCTCCACATTGGAGGCATAAGTACCTGGTTCAGAAAGTAGTTACCCAACTTGGCCAAATCAGACTACAGGGAAGAATGGAGGAGGAGCTAGATGGAAAGTGATGGGATGAGGTACGCACAAAGGGAGTGAGTACAAGGCGAGGGAGAGAAAAGCAAGATAACACCTTGCACAAACACACACTTTTGCCAGTCGTCATGCACACACTGACTGCTCTATGCCACACTCAACTCACACTCCTGATGCTCGTAGCTTTGTTCATAGCTTCCATCCACTGGAAGATACCAGTGGCTACTGTAGAAGTAGTGGGCAGATCATCTTCATACCGGCAAGGAAGAAAACAGAGAAGGAATGGTAGGATTCTAAAGGTCAACAAATTGCATGGAACTGCATTCACATATAGCTCCATTCAGCTAATTGTGACAATGATCACAGACTCCAAGTGCAGTGCTGTTCTGACTCACATAGAGAGTTGATTCAGTTATGATTTGATAGAGACGTATAGTTGCGATGTTCAATTGATTGTGTAAATAGTGAGCAGTACTGCAGCTTTAAGAGAACGATGGGGGAGCAGGACGTATCGACCCGGGGGTCTTTGTCAACTGCTTACAGTGTAAGTCAACTGCTTACAGTGTAAGTACACTGTAAGCAGTGGACAAAAAAACAGGTTGAAATGTCCTGCTCCCCCATCGTTCTATTAAAGCTGCAGTACTGCTCATCATTTACATGATCAATTGATTCAGTTATGTCTGCCCATGCCACCACATCCTGTAAAATACACAGATGAAAATAGGATGACAGAATGGTTCATCATCACCACGTCAGTTTATCAGTATGTATCATTGTGGAGAATAGTGTGAGCTAGCAATAGACATGAGTGAGAATCACTGAATGTCATTAGTCAGGAATGACTGGAATAAACCAATAGCAACAGGGCACGCAAACAGAGCAAACAAGCGTTACCACTGAAAACACAGCTGCATATACTTCAAAAGTGAGTGTGTTCATTCTTTTTTTTATCTGACTACACACCTCATGGGAGATTCATCACGCTCCATGACAGCCTTCAGCACAAGAAAAGCCTTCTTGTCATCAACTGAGTAGGAGGAAAGGTGAGCAGTGAACAGCACTTATACTAGAAACAACGAACTAAACCTGCCACATTGGCCAACACTAAAACCACACAGCACACATGCACACACACACACACACACACACACACACATGCACACACACACACACACACACACACACACACACACACACACACACACACAAACACACACACACACACACACACACATGCGTTCACTCACCTGACCATCCAAATCTCTCATTTATCTCACCCCACCGCCTCAGACACACCTCCCACCACACACACTCACCATGCACAAGGTACCCAGTGTATCAGCAATGGATGAAGCCAGATACAATAACTCAAATCATCAGCCTGCACTTAGTCTATATATACTCAGAGCCGCTTTGCAAGTCTTGGTCAATACTTACCACACACAATGGGGAACACAGACTAGTCATCAATGCACACAAGAAGTTATAATTATCCACTCTATGTATACACATCCCAACCACATTGCCATTACAATGCACCAGGTGTTGGGGCAGTGAAATGGTGGAAATGGTGGAAACAGCAGAAACGGTGTAAATGTCAAAACAGCCATGTGACATGTTAGTTCTACTCTCTCACTGTTCACTACTGATAGATAGCTATTACACCAAACTCAACAGGGGGTGCTCATTAGGGGTTTTAGCCATTAGTACTGCTTCAGCAGGCTGTACATAGCAACAACCTGTACATGTTTCCAGTGACTAGCGTGACTTCGTTGACCCACAGCCCTTTTTGGCCTTAAAATGACCACCAGACCAACACGTTTGTGAGTATGGCCCTATCACTTTACTTCACTCATTCATTTTATCATTCACTTACAAAGCTAGACTACATGTTGTTTGGTTGCCAAAGGACAGCTGTCTGCTGCTATCATGAATGCAGTTGTCCCATGGCAGTTTTGACAGTTCTGCATGTCATTTCCACTGCCCTCCAATTTTACAGTTAAGGAGCCATGTATAAATTGTGCAATAAATTAATTCTGCATTTATTTAGAAGCGTTACACGACAGCTTCAAAATCGACACTAAATGAATATAACCAGTAGCCATGGTTACATGTCACTTGACCTTGTTCACTACTATAAAGTGCGTAGAAACTTTAGTAAAGGTAGTCTTGTATGTACATTCATGATGGAAGGACAATTTATCACTATGAATTAAAAAAATAATGAACATCACTTGGCTCCAATATAATGGTTTCCAATGACACTTGTGATTTAATGCATTTTACAATTCCAATGTACCTACAGGTGTATTACAGCATTACAAAGTGGCCAGCCATAGCAACTGCCAGTGTTGCCCAAATGGTTAGTCTAAGAACAAAAGTAGTAGATTCATTATGAGATGATTTGCAAGCAGAATTCATGACACACATTGTAGAGGATTTGATACTGTGCATGTTGCAATTTTCAAGATCATCATCATCTGTGAAAGTTCACCTGCAATAATTTACACGAGGCTTTAGCTAGCCAGACTGAGTCCTTACAACCGCAAAAATATAAAAACCGCAATAACTCGCTAACTGTGAACGTTTACCCCTGCGACAGTTTAAGTCTATAATTATGATAGACTGTTAACACCAATCAAGGCAAGGACCCATTGAACCTGCCTTCTCATCTCATAGCAAATCTGCCATAGTTCAACTCATTGTAGAATAGCTGTATACATACTTGTGGGTGGGAGGCAGCCAGGTGGAATTAGGTGTAGAATGTAGCTATGCCCCTCCCCTTTGCATAAGCACTGAACCATATCCGCACTGTGGACTCCGAAAAGCCATCTACCTACACAAGACTAACCCAAGGAGGAAATGTGGTGCCTAAGCTGTCAAGTTTAACTTGCTTTTACCACAGTTGGCCTTGGTACAAGGCTAATCGTCAATTTATGCCTCCGACAGGTACCAAGCAGCATATGCACACTCTCTGTCCACTATCTCACCGCTGTGTCCTCCATCTCCTTCCCTAGGGCAGTGATCACTGCAACCACATGATAGGTTCTCTCTCCACAGCAGTCCCACAGAAGAGTTGCATCATTTGAGCCTGATCCCCAGTCAGTGTCTGCCCAATGCCAGCACTCAACACACAAAGTGCAATAGCTCCTACAAACAACACTGGAGAAAGAACAAGCAACTAGTTACCTCTCATAACAGTGATTATAAGTTTGCAAAAGTACAACAACCAACAAATCACATAACAACACAAGAAGGAAATGTTGTGTACAGGACCTGCCCGGTGACAATCATGGCTGCAGTTACAACAACTTAAATACTTGCTGTCCTCTGGTCACTGTTCCAAAATGCTTGTGAACTACTGTTGCTGTTTGTATTGTTGTTATTACTGTTGTAATCTTATTTACTCTAGGTGAGCCTAAGCACTACATGCTTACTCCATGGTCCTCCTATGAATGTCCCCTATACATGCCACACCTCTGTGTACACCGTACCTGGTAGCTAAAGATAGGGGAACAGTCCATCAGTGAACTAGTGATGCTAGTGCTCTGGCAGGGAACACATCATTTACCGGTTACACGTCAAAACACCACACTACCCACACTGCTGCCCTTAGCAGTGCTGGTGGAGGATTCTATGTCCCGAGTGGCGTAGTGAGAAACTGTTCCATCGTGAACGGCCGGCGTGGGCGTTGAGGCGGTTGTATTTGAACAGACCATCTTGTCTGGAACCTCCATTTTCCTCAGTTGACATGAGTGGCTGACCATTTCTAAGACGTGTATCCATGCTTGTCCTAGGCCTGTTCTGTGATGAAGACGGTAACTTGCTGGAGCTAATCTTGAAGAGCTGCGGGGTCCGACAGGATTCGCTCAAGCTTATATACGAGATTTCGAAATTCACGGGATTTCACATGGATTTCTGGATTTCACTTGACTTTCTGGATTTCTGACCTGTTTCTGAGCAGTATAAGCTATTATAGGCCAATTCTCCAGATCGCGCTCACATCTCCAGTCTCGGCTCAGGCACCTGTGTTGTGCGTCCCCCTGGTCTCGCCTCAATGTGCACGTGCAAGTGGGTGTGTCAGTGCGGTCCAGTCGGGAAGTTACCTGAAACAGAAATGGTAATGTAAAATTTCCCAGATCGCGCCCAACATCTTTCGACTAAGACAGAGTCACAGTTGCGGTGTTGAGTCCCTCTGGTATAGCCTCCGTCCTCCCATCTCACTGGTCACGTATCATGGCACTCTCCAAAGTGAGTTACACCATACGTAGACAGACCGACTGACGCGATAGCTAGCTACCACTATGAACAGTTGAAGATACGCTGTATCTATCTTTACCGTTCGTGGACTGGCGGCAACCTAGCTACGAAGGTTTTGACGATGTAACTAGCTAAGTGGCTATGTCCGCCATTTCCCTCTGTGACCCTGCGTGAAGTACCCACTGCGGGATGTTTCAACCCTTATTTCAGGAGAAAGATTTGTGGTTGGGTTTGTTAATCTTGCTTTTGTGTTCCCCAGAGCAGTGAATGCGTCATGTTATCCTCCAGATGTTCTCACACTGTACTACTGGGCTGCTTCCCTCACCATGCAGCCTTGGTCTGACAGGACTGACATTGCCAGGAATCAGCAATTTCCTGGATTTGAAGGTGTGTGTGTGTGTGTGTGTAGTAGTAGTAGTAGTAGTAGTGGGTGGGTGTGTCCTAGTGGTGATGAGTGTGTGCATTAGTGAGAACAAATGTGTACACTATCCATCAGGTGCACTTTGTCCTCTTCTCTCTCCCTGTCCAGGTGCTGCCTATCTCCAAGATCCTCCCTCCTTAGAAGTGCTCTGTAGATTGGTGGTACTCAGGGTGTCTTCCCGGTGGAACTATGTGGGACTTCAGCTGGGAATGTCTCCTGAGCATTTAGAGGTGATTGAAAGTGAACACAAGAGGAAAGATGACTGCTGCACCGCCATGTTCAAAGAATGGTTGCGAGGTGCTCCTGGCACAGGGAACAAGAAGCGCTCATGGGAGTCAGTCCTGTGTGCAGTGGAGACAGGACATGCCACAACTGCAGAGGAGGAGATAAGGAAGGGACTGAGGGAGGTTGCAGCACAGCCTGACTACCAAGCTGCTGCCCTTAGTGACAAGGTGAGGGTTACGCATGTGGGACATGGCTGTTTTGTTTACTTAAGGAAGTATGACACCTGAAAAGTGTGAATTCCTGTGTTGCCATGGCTACGCGAGCGTTGTCATGTGACATTCGCATGATTTGACAATAGGTCATGACGAAATGGCCTTTAAATGTAGTGTTTGGCTGCTACGTACGTTCTTGAAGACGGGAGGAAGCCAAATCGCAGAAGTTTGATTGAATTGTTCAAGCGGAACCGTCGAATCACGGGAAGCACACAACGATTGTCAGCCATTTTCCGAAAATGTCACGAGAATACCACGTGACATCACATGCTAATAGGCTTTCACCTTGTACTTTCAGAAAAACGTCGTGTCGCTGTCAATGAGAAGGCTTCTTGCCGAACTGAACGCTAAAATGGTTAGTCAAGTAAATTCTCTAGCTTTTGCATGAGGCATAATGCTGCACATCCTTCCTATCTAGAGCTATGTGACCCGACATTTTACACCAACAAGTTGTGATAGTTTTCTTGCTATAAGTTGTCAGCGGATTGCTTTAACAACTTATGCCTCATGCAAAAGTTAGATAATACGAATGCGCATCCAATCATACCTTTCTCTAGTGGCTGTGACTTTTCCTCGATAGCGACATCGGCATTTACTGCTGTTTCAGTGTCTTTGCAATTGTCGGTATTCCTCGAAGTACAAAAGTATTATTAACAACGCTTATTCACAGTGTTACAGAGCGGTCCCTTGGCTTCCGTTCGGTGCTTCTTCCGCTCAGATCCAGCATAGCTGCTAGGAGATATTAGCCAAAATACTTAGGTCAAAATCGGCTGCGCATTGTTTACATAGCCATGCCCCACATGCGTAGAGAGTAAGAGCGGTCAAGGTGAGGGCCCAGTGTGATCTTGGATGTGTGTAACTATGTAGTGGTATAGTCTATATTAGATTCTACTTGTGCTGATGAATATGATGGTATATGTAGTCGTTTTGTATCATGAAATAGGATACCCACTATAACTAGATGTGCCTGTTAAGGGAAGGCTCAAGTGATGAAATCAAACCTGCACAATTTTTGGTACAGACATGATTTAGACATCTAATATGCACACTCAAATTTGGAGCAGATCACTCCTTCCCTGACTGAGTTATAGGAGTCTGAAAAGGTGTTCCACTAAGGTAACAGGTAAATAACTGATTAGACAAATGCTTATTTATAACACGAAACTGGTGTTTTCAACCCTCCTCAGCTACATTCTGTACTCCATGCTCGATTAGGAACTGTTCAAGTAGATCTATGCATCTCCAGCACCCGAGGCGCCTTCTAGCTAACTAGTTCTTCAAGGTTGTTTTCATGGTGGACGTGAATCGAGCGATTATCGTTCAATTCAACTGTTGCAGACAATGAAGCTAAGCCATTTCATACTATTAACAAGTAAGTCTTTTGACTGGAGTGCCTTAAATAGTGCCCCATGCTCAGTGGGCAAAGAAGAGCCAATCGATTGGCCTATAGCTAAATTTACTCCATCGCTGCGCCTCGCTGATTTTGCGAAGAAGGGTCCTATGCTCACTTTTCCCGCCGTAAATAAGTTCTATGTACACTGAATCCTTTGTTTCAGCTGAACTCGTAAGGCATTTAATCGCCACCTGCCCGTGGACCAAACTGTGGTCATCTTGGCAAGAGAGACATTTTGAAGTCAAGGTGTGAAAATCAATCAATTAGCCATCTGGGTCAGTATAAAGACTTAAATCACTTGTTCTAATTGCAGTGCCAGGGTTTCAAGCACAAATCACTGCTCACTGTTATAGCAGTTTATGGGGCAAAGATGTTGCAGGCCTATCTATATAGTCTGGTGCATTGCAGTCGATCCACACGTGATTTTCCGCTTTCGATAGAATATAGTTGTGCGCAGAGAACTATGGCAGCGGTTGTACAAACACGTAATTGGGTGGAAGTTACTATAAAATTTGTTATCATGTACGGATGGTGGTGATTGTTTTTATGCTGTAATGCAAACAGAAAGTTGCACTACTCCTGGACAGTAGTGAGAACCAACACAAAAAATGCTTACAAGGAATGGAGGCTGTACAGTATACAGTATACAGAGCTATCCCTACTTTCACTTTCACGCCTGCGCGTGCCGTTGTGAAGAAAGTGCTGCCACCTTTTTCCGTGTTTCGTCTTCTTATCAGACAGCACAGTAGTGCTGTCTATGTAGGGATGGTGGTGGTTGTTTGTATACTGTAATACAAATGAAAAGTAGCGCTACTCCTGAACAGAAGTAAGAACCGGCGAAAGAAACCGTCTATGAAGAAGGGAGGCTGTACAGTATTCAGAGCTAACTTTACTTCCAAGCGCAAGCCTGCCATCGGGTAGAAAACGTTGTTGTTATTTTCCGTGTTTTGTCTTCTTCTTCTTTTTCTTCTTCTCAGTCAGCTGTAGCCCACGAACGACAAGGAGTAAGACAACAATTCATTCACAGTTCTTCTGACCTCCTTCCTGACTAGTGCCTTTTGTAGGTTAGGGATTGCTGTGGCGTAGTATGGCATGTGGCAATTCTCCGGTCTACAGTGTTCATAGCTATGGGACAGTTGCCATTTTCCCATGATGATCAACCGGTTGCAACTGGCCTATATTGTTTGTTTCTCCGGCCACCTAATTCTTTCAGTTGCATTTCAATCATTAGTTCCACAATGCAGTCAGATGTTCTAGGGATGCATACAGGACATGCTTTGACTGATATTCGCCTGCGCACCATTTTGGAGGTTATCTGTGGTCATGCCATTTGGCAGCCATTTTCACTTACTGCGCGGTTGCTTCCAGCTGCCATTTCCTCGTTCGTTTGGCGGTGCAGAACTAGCTGTCACTTCCGGTTCGACTCCACAATCATCCTGCATTCAAGGGTGTAGGTATAATGCAGCTCTTTTGTATGCATGTACGGGTCACCTGTGGCCATGTTTTGTCTCATTATCACTATTCGTCTTCTTCTTCGTCGTCAACTACAACACACGAACAATAGGGAGCAGGAGAATAATTTACCCACAGTTCTACAGTGCTTTCAACAGGTAAGTGCCTTTTGAAGGTTAGATGACTCCGCGAGCAAGTTCACAAAAATGGAAGTTTCCAAAACTTAGGGGGGCATTCCTGGGAGAAAGACGCCATATTACACTGACGTCACCAACGTTTTGGCCACCGTGATTTGCCTAATCCTCCTTCAGTTTTGATTCAATACTTCCACAATGCAGTCAGATGATTGTTACAAGATGAATACAAGACAGGCATCGGCTGGCATTCACCTGCGTGCCATTGTCAAAGGATATCCGCAGTTGTGCCAGTTGACAGCCGTTTGCAATTACTGTGCAGTCGCTTCTGGCCGGCGCTTTAGGTACCAGCCACTTCCAGCTCCACTCCACAACCTACATCAGGAATGTAGGAATATATGGTGCAACTCTCTTGTATGTAGGGGCCATACATCTCGACCACCTGTGGTGTGGGTAGCTGTATAGCTACATAAAGCCAGCATATCCCTCCTGACAGTAAAAGAAGATTGGGCTTATAGGCGCTGCTAGGTGACGAAGCCAGGCTAGGCCTATGGACAAAATTTCCTGGATCGAGTATTGGGGGGCTACAGCCCCTAACCCCCTGGTTCTGCTGCCTTAGCCTGCATCACAACTAATAGAACTATCAGCCAATCCAAACATAGGTAATTGTAATAATTATAAGAGTGTGTAAATATGTTTCCCCCAAAAACAAGGGCAGATGTAGAGATAGTGCAGTGTGTACCTGCAAGGTATGGCAAAACCACCTGGCAAAAAAATGTAGGAACAAGGAGGTGGGCTGGTCTATGCAAAGAGGGGGGCCAGCCGGTCCATGCAACAAGGAGAAGGGCGGGTCCATGCAAAACCCAGGTCATTAACATGCGCTGACTTTGAATACGCTTTCACCATCCCTACATCTGCCAACATTTTGCTGCGTCTCCTACTAATACATGCCCGGCCCTTCCAGCTCTTCAGCTTCCCTTTACAACAACAGGTACAGCCTTACAATTTCCCCATCTTTCTGCTTTGTTGCGTGTGCTGTGTACACTAGTTATTAGGTTTATCCTTGCAAATTGCTTGCTACTTAATCTACTTTGCTGTGCTCTAGAATCTAGATCCTCCTACTCTTCCACGTAATCTATTATGTGTTTCCATGTATCAGCTGGTTGCAGGACCCATATTCTTTGGATTCACCACTTATGTAGCTATGCATCTTGCTCCGCCTTGAGCCCTGGAAAACCACCCAGCTCAGCTACTAGTACATGTCATTGTCTACCATTGCTCTTCACTGCATTGCTGCCTGCAAACTGGTGCACCCACTTTCAGTCTTTCTCTGTTTTGCTTTACATTGTAAAAATAGTGGTGGTTTCGAGCCACCAGTGGTGATTCTCAGGGATAAGCAGTGGTTTCAAACAACCACTTTAACGACTTTAGTCCCTGAGAAACCACCAATGGCAGTTTGAATCTAACACTGTTTTACAGGGTAGACCAGCACGTTCCATTTCATTTCATTGATCTTATGTAGACTGGGTGAGCCACTAGCTCAAAGGCTACTATTAAGGTAGTAGGTACGTCTAACATGACCGAATCAGTTGGCCTTCATTTTTAGTGGTTGAGTTATCTTCATCATCAGAAATCTTAACTGAAAATTCCAAGTCTGTGCTTCCACGCTGTCACAAGTTATGAACGAATGAAAATTCGGTGATTTATGTCAAACTCTAAGTGTTAATGGTCTGAATTGTAATTGCTGACTGTTGGCAGCAGGGATGTTTATACGTATGGTACGGAAGGTGACAGGTGTGAAATGAGGTGTGAAACCACAACTATTTGGCCTTCCAAATCAATGGTGAGGAAAGTATAGCATACTGGGCGATTGTTCCACTTGCCAAGCTCGAAAGTTACTGGATTCTGCGTTATAACGGTTGTTCTTAGCGTTGGCTTAGGTAGCGAGTACGAAATGTTTCAATGGCACTTACTCTGGCATACCACTGTGCGTGCTAAAGGTGTTGCAGAGCTATCTAGTCTGAAGTGTTACAACCGATCCAAACGTGGTTTGCTTCATTGTGTAGAGCATTATGTTGGGCAGATTCCTATTGCAGCGATAACAAAAAATTGTTTCTGTAATCGAGTTATCGCAAATTTTGTAAGTTAAAAAGGGATAGAAAATAACTCCACAACGAGATGGAAACTAGTAAATCGCTGCCAAAGGTTTGTGCACACATATCTATAGATTGTATATCCCAGGTTTGGTTCATCTTATCATTTGGAGGTAGAAGAAGATCGAATTTCCCTGGAGTTGCTTGACTTCAATCAAGTGGATAATATTTCACTTTCACTTAGATTATCTCAATAAGGGAATCACCAATCAATTAACAAGTGACACCAAATTATGGGAAATTTACCTGTTTATCACATTTGTAACAATCATCATTGGTGGATTTATGGTTTGAGAGTTGCATAGGCAAAAGTAATGTACCCTGAAGGAAGCTTTTAGCTGTACCTACTAACTTAAGGCACCCAGTAACAATACATAATTAATACAAAGATAATTTTAAAGGGATGACAGGTGATGACAATTAAATAAAAAGTGGACACACAAGTATGAGAATGGTGAACTTTAAGGATCAATTGCAATTCAACAACTAAAATTCAGGAGCAATATGTATATATAGGAGAAAAGAGACGTATGTGTATACTTATGATAAGTACATAGCTAATTGCACGTTACTCTAAAATGAGCACGCAGATTTTGTAGAATGCACGATGTGATTCAAGGTTTCTAATGTCAGATGGCAAATTGTTCCACAGCTGCGAGGCATAGAAAGGAAAAACTTTCTTGCCAAAACCAGTTTTAGGTGGAGGGAGGCGGAAACAATTGTTCGTGGCTGAACGAGTGTTGTGCTGATGAACAGCCAAAGTAGAGGTCAGCAAAGACTCAAGGAAAGGGGGGTCAGATTCCTTTGGGACTTGAACACTGATCTGACAGCGCGGAGGCTGCGCCTAGCCTTCAAAGTGGACCATCCGAGGCATTCACGAATTGCTGAGGCCGAGGCGACATGGCGCTCCCTTAGAATGATTCTACTAGCATAGTTCTGGAGGCGCTCAAGAACAGTTACTTGGTGTTAGGTGCAGCAGTTCCAAACAATGTCACAGTAATCGAATGTGGCAAGATGTAAGCCTCATAGAACTTCCCCACAAACAGCACAAACATTGTACACCTCACTGTCAACACTTATGAAGTTAAAACTCCCTATATCCAGGTTGCGAGTGGCTTATAGGGCATACAGTGTGCAGCTGTACATGCGCCATGGTGCACACCAGATTGCAATTTCTGGCTATTCTGGCTTTCCTTATTTGTGTTTCAGTCATGTCCATGAATGTATGCATGTAGCATGGTGGTATATGTGTACATGGAAAGATATAGCTGGAATGGGCATATGCATGCAGTAGGATATAGTCTCCTGTGGCAGCCCATGTTATTGCATACTCACAATTGCACTATAATACGCAGGCGGAGAAACAGGGGATGGTAGCAAGATCGCAAGCACAGCAAAATGTTGGCAGATGTAGAGATGGTGAAAACGTAATCAAAGTCAGCGCATGTTAATGACCTGGGTTTTGCATGGACCAGCCCTCCTCTTTGTTGCATGGACTGGCTGGCCCCCTCTTTGCATGGACCGCCCCCCCCCTCCTTGCTATTACGGTTTGTCCGCCAGGTGGTTTTGCCATACCTTTTTGTAAGCAAACTGGAACAAATCTGCAATGAAAGGGAAAAAGAATAATCGCTGCCATTGTTTTGTGTGCACATGCATGTATAGGTTCTATATCCCAGGCTTGGTCCCTTTCAACCATTCAAGTTAGAACTAGATAGAGTTTTCCTGAAGCTGGTTCACTTCATCTGAAGTGATAATTTTCAAACTTCCAATTCATCTCAATAACGGAAGTGCCTATCAATCTATGACTGACACCAGATAATGAGAAATTTACTTGATAATCATATCTGTAATATTCAATGCGATGCAATGTACATAATAATTATATTATAATAATTGTGCGTGTATATATTATATAAAATTAAGAAACATAAAGGTCAACTTGAAGTCTGCATATAATTATATAATAAAATTACTAATTACTAGTACTGAAAATGGGCAGTGCCTAAACCACTGCACTACTAAATGATTGCGAATAATCAAATAAAAGCATTGTCTGATGGGGAAAGGTACTTCTCACCGCTGCCGTGTTGCCCCGCTGGACCACCACCGCAATTCCCTGGATCAAAAACTGCAGTGAACGTGGTTCCCCGGTCTCAGCCCTGATCCTGCGACCCAGCTCCTTGATGAAGGACATGGCCTCTGACCCAAACACCCCTGATGTTTCAATGGCAAAAGGAACAAAATGCTGACTGGAACCCAGAAGGGCATACTTCTGGGTTTTTACCTTTTAAGCTTGGCTGGCCACCAACATTAATTGCTTCCCTTGCAGCGAGGGCCACATGGGAAGGGGATATGATAGGTTGCATGGTTTGATGGATGCATAGTCAAATTGGATGCATAATCAAAATAATGTACCCTAAACAAGCCTTGAGCCTTCCCAACCACCTTAATGTGTAGCTTGCTGACTCGAGTGGTGTGGTTTCCATCCTTTAGGCTTTCTCAGTGAGGGCCTTACAGTGTTAGTTTCAAAATAGGTGTAGATTGTATGTTGTTAATGCTTTGGGTGAATGGTGGCCAGTTTGCTCACCATGCAGTATATAGCATAGCTCACGTCTTTCTGTGCAGCGTCTGCCATCATAGAACTATCAATAGCTGAGTCGTTGCACCAGTTTGAATGATGTCCTTTGAGTAGCATGGCCCAGGCTCCCTCATGCAGCTACTAGGAATCTGTAATGTAATGATTGGTTCACACTACTGTAAATGCAAAACTGTTATTGTATTCACTGCTTGGATCACGGAGACTGACTTGTGGTATTGAAATGAATGCATGATAGTTACAGTGTGATAATTGTATTCATAGCAATGTAGCCTGAAACAATGAATATGATTCATTGGAATGCCTTAAGTGAGCTGAGTCAGAAATGACAACATTCCGTGCACACCTCATAATTCATGAAAGTATAAAAGAGGTCCTGAGGGCTCTGAGAGTGTGAGTCACTAGTTGAATGTGTATGCAACAAATACATTGTGCTACAATGTTAGTAGTATGCCTGTAGTTGTCTCTTGTGAGAATGAATCTAGCCAGACAGCTTGTGGGGCTGTATAAGCAATGATATGTTGCATATGACAATATTGTGGTGAATAGGCTAAGTACATGAAAGTACTGTGACAGTCGATTTCAGAATGGTTGGCCAAAATGGCAACATGTGCAAATGCACATGTGGTATGTTGCATATGACAATATTGTGGTGAATAGGCTAAGTACATGAAAGTACTGTGACAGTCGATTTCAGAATGGTTGGCCGAAATGGCAACATGTGCAAATGCACATGTGGTATTTTGTACTTTCATGCTCTCCCTATCCCTCCTGTTCACAGCTCACAGTGACCAGCACTGGACTCCCACCACAAGCTGCCCTGCTGAAGGAGCAAGCATACGATGAGTACCAGCGGCTTAAAATGGGAGAAGGTCCAAAGTCGATTGTAGAGTACACTAAATTAGCTGTGCTGGAGAGACCACCATCATCTCACCCAAAGGATGTAAAGGATAAAATGGAAGTGATGAAACGATTCAAGAAGTGTGGTCCTAGATTAGCAGGGGAGAAAGTGTCACACATAAAACCCGTCGACCTTCTCAAGAAAGGAAGTGAGCGCATTCGTGTAGTGTATGGTCAGGCTGGGTCTGGGAAGACCACTCTGCTAAAACAGATGTGCAGGGTGCTTTCCACTGAAGAAGGTGAAAGTGATTATGAGTTGGTGCTGTTCTTCCCACTACGAGAGACACCTGTGTCTAGTGCAGGTGGCCTCCAGAGCCTTCTGAGCTACTACATGCTGAATGAGGACCCAGCAGAGGTCTTCAGTTTGGTGAAGGTATTAATGGACAGCAAGGGTAAGGGGCTTCTCCTGGTGTTTGACGGTGCAGACGAAGTGAATGATCTGCTGAAGTTGTATTCTGAATCTGTTGTTCTGAGCCTTATTCAAGGACGTGTTCTCCCTGAAGCCCATATTCTCATCTCTTCACGTCCTGGTGCCTGTCCTTCCCTAGAGGACCATGCTGCCACATTCTACGAAGTGCAAGGCTTTGATCATGATGCCATCACTTTATATGTGAAGAGCTTCTATGAGGCCAACCCTCATGCTGCTGACAGGATGCTGTCACAGCTGGCCAGCCGCCCTGACCTGCTTGGTGGAATGTATATCCCTATGAATTGCTTCATCCTTTGCTCAGTCTTTGAGCATGATTCCTGTTTTCCTGCCACAATGACCGCCTGCTACCAGGCCTTTGCGGCCCACACCATTTCTCGTGAGTGCAGTAGAGAGGGAAGAGATGTGCACATTGATCCCACTCTGAGGGACCTCCCAAGAGATATTGATGATCTCATGTCATCACTGGGCAGGCTTTCGTATAATGGTCTTTGCGAAAACACACCTCGTTTTGTTTTTGATGAATCTTCCATTCGTGCAGCCTTCCCTAAGCTCCCCCCGGGTGCCCCCATTGATGAGTCTCTCTTCAAGGGTCTTCTGCATGTTCATGCTAGTCGGAAGGGCTATCAGTCCTCTCTGTCTTTCTCCTTTCCCCATGCCACTCAGCAAGAGTTCTTTGCTGCCCTCCATGTGAGTCATCTGTCACCTAAGGAGCAAGCGAGGTTTTGGAAGAAGAATCTCTTAAACATCTCCTTCTCTGTCGTCCTTCGATTCTATGCTGGCCTCACTGGTCTCAGTGTACCGAAAGTGGCCAAGCAGCTTTGCATATCCACCATCAAGGAATCGCGCGACGAGCCCATTTTGGAAACTTTTCGGAACTGGGTATTTGGAGAGCAGGAGGATGAATGCAGCAATGCGAAGCCTCATCTTCTCTTCATCTTTCATGCTTTTTATGAATCACAAAATCTCCCATTAACCAGCAAAGTGACAAAACAGATTCGATCTGCGCTTTCATTCAGCCTCTCTCTCTCCGCCTTTGACACAATGGCAATTGCATACTGCCTCAGTCAGTGCTCCCACCTGAGGCGACTTTATATGCCATTGTACACATACAAATGTTTATCTGCTCAGGGCCTGTCACATTTAAAGGCGGTGTGCCAGGCCAATCCACAGTGTCAACTTGACTTTGATGGTTATCTATGCCTCTCTTGTGATCACTTCTCAGCTGATGGTGAGTCTGCGCAGTACTGTATGTGTGTATGCTGTACACATTGTGATTGCTGACTGCTGAAATGTGTGGTGTAGTGTGTTTGTAGTAAGTGGTCATTTGTACTGATGTCTCTTACAATGTGAGTACAGTAAATGTCTGTCAATAGTCAAATATCATCAATGTCTATTGCATGCTTTATGTGCTGATTTAATGATGCTATCAAATTATGATAATTTATTGTTGTTCTGTCTAAAACTCTCAACCATCAGATGCCCAGACACTGTCTCAAGTAGCAGTGTCATTGGAGGAAGTAGACCTAAAAGTATCCCACACAGACTGTGTAGCACTCTCCACCGTTTGTAGCCTCCCTGGAGTGAGGCGGTTGGATGTCACTGTCCATAGTGGCGTGAAGGCAAGTACATGATTGTTTTGTACAGCAGTGGCATTCTGCCTACACACAGTACACACTACAAGTGCTGTGTGATACTATAAATAGTGCTATTTTTGCTTTAGTACGAAACAATTGCAATGCGATGGTGGGTGTCCTCCTATCACACTAGTAGATAGGGGAAACGATTTTGAGCATAATGAATCACGTGGTACATTGTTCTTTGACACCCACTGACGTTCTTTGACGTAGAAAACCTCTATTATATCATCATCACACTAGTGTTGTAAGTATTAGTTAGCAAAGCGGATATTGAGTCCTCACTACTGGACAATTAAATTGGCCAATTACTTTTCATTTGCATGGTTGAGCTTTGTTGGTTCACGGAATCCTGTTTGACCGCCATTTTGTACCCCTCTAGGCCTAATTATGGATTAAAAATGGTAATTGAATGTGAAGGTTATAGCCCAGAAAGCTCCAAATGCTATTCCAATAAATGACAGTGTATGGACTGAAATTCTTCGCTAAAACTATACTCCTGCTATTATAGCATGGCAGCACACTGTATACTTTTGTGCTTTGGTGACTTGTTATTGTTTGGAATTTGGAAATCTTTAGCTATACTCAATCTGTGTTGCCATTGGTAGAGTGGAATACCACCATGATTGAATGGTAATGAGTTCCCATTGAGACCCATTGTCACATTCTACTTGCTACATTGTATGCTAGGCATCAGCTATCATGATAGAGTTCAATGTTGTAGCAACAATCGTGATACTGAAAGGCACTATCAACCAACACTGCACTACACACACATGCACATAATAGTGTCTACTTCACTGCCCACACTCTCAATAGTTTGTACACATTTCCCAAGTTCCTCCTACTACCACTACATTGTTAGCAAAGTGTCTGGAGTATACCAGTAATGTTGTGCAATAAATGCGGTCTTCAAAGTGTACTTTGTTTATGGTTATAATTAGTGTTGACCTTTGGGTACGTGTTATTATAATTGCCATACTCTAAACACAACGTACCATTACTATTGAACATCATATTTTGTCAACGGTCCATCATTATTGCATGAGCATCCCTACCTCACCATCAAAAGTGTGTAATGGTGTCACAGTCCACTCTGGTCACACGCATGTATATGCATACAAATTATACTCACACACGTCACACACATCCATTCACACATGTACACATACCTCACCACCCACACTCTGCAGTACTGATGTTTTGTTGATTCTTGTTCCCTTCTTCCAGGATGACAGTGGATGGCAGCAAGTGGAGACTAGTCTAACAGATAACAAGCATTTGAACTCACTGCGGCTCGATGGATGTGATGCCTTCATTGACAACATGCTGAGGGCACTCACCAGGGGTAGGAACACCTCCATACAGTACCTCCATCTTACCAGTGAGTCATTGTACTATGTCTCTTCTCATTACACACTCACAAAGTGTGTATGATGTGGCAGTAAACTCTGTCTCCATGCATCACTTTCTTATTTTGGGAGTACCCCCACATGCTTCCCTTTGTGTTGTATGTTCCTGTGTGGGTAGTCCTTAGACTCCTAGTTCAGTGCATGTACAGATACAGGTGATCCTTTCAAGTTGTAGGTTCATGCAACATGTTATGCTATCCAGTCCACTGTATGTGCAAAGG
This sequence comes from Ianthella basta, assembly GCA_964019415.1. Taxonomy (NCBI): domain Eukaryota; kingdom Metazoa; phylum Porifera; class Demospongiae; order Verongiida; family Ianthellidae; genus Ianthella; species Ianthella basta. The sequence continues at coordinate 4,429,000 of OZ025885.1, read as the reverse complement.
AGCTCTTCTGTGTCCCTTCACTAGATGTATGGATTGTGTTTGGGTTGTTGTGGGCTACATGCATGGTTTGTTGTAGATGTGTTATGATGATGACATCCTCTTGTCATTCACTACAGTGGAGGAACCTCTCCCTGATGATGGTGTTGGTGCACTTGGCACTTGTGTGGCTGCCTTGGCTCAGCTGTGTCAACTTGTGATTCGTCACCTTCCAATGCCTGTTCTCAAAGCACTGGCAGAGAGGAAAGAGCCACTGGAGGACCTCACTGTGTATTCTCCTGGTGTGAATTGGGTATGTAGCAATGTGTTCTGCCAACGTGCATACAATTCTGTTCTATTAGTAGCTGTGTGTTTTGTAGCTATAGGTTGGTTGGTTAGTTCAGACTATTGCCCAATCCACTGCCTTTGGTACTGTTTGTGGATGTTACTATATATCTGTGAGAGTCGCCAGTAGAAATTGCACCTTAGCCCATATACCCCGTTTCGAGAAAATGGCCGATAAAGTTCGCCGAAGAAAATCATCTTTATTGCTCTACAGCTTGGTCTCTGCTTTCCAAGCAGCTGGCATGCATGACCCTTCACTCCATAATCACCACTCTTTGCACGCTGCACCCAAAAAAGCCAGAACCAGGCAGCATCGCAGCGTGAAGGGCGAGAATGACTGGATTCTTGCCAATTTATTCGACAGCCAAGGGAACTACAAGTTTTGTCACAAGTGTATTCTTGTGTGGATTGATGTGCACAAAGGTAGGCTAGCTCGCTTGCGCAAAATGAAGTAGCAGCAACAGCTGCAACCTTTGCAGGATATGACCAAGCAGAAGGTAGATGATTGCAAGCTGCGTCAGCATGTTGTAATACCTGAGGAAACACAAGTACCACTAACAAAGTGGTGGGCCACACTTCACAATGACGACCAGGTTACTGTGCGCTATATATCCACATGGAGCTCACGGATTGACTGGGAAACAATCAAACAGGCAAGGCATGCAACTGATTGAGGAAAATGACTTTGATAAAAAATGAATTTAAAAACATTGTTTGACATTCTAACTTACTCTTCCTTGCAGTCATTCCAGTGCTTTCTCACCAACTGCATTCACCCAAATGGCACAAGTGGCGAGAGCCATGGAGCACTATTCTACTTCCACAGCCACTTCACCCGGAGCAATCCTCCCAAATTATCCGAGAAAGACCGCGAGAAGAAGATGAAGGCATCAGTGGTAGCAGAATTCAGTCATTCAGCTCAAATGGAGCGTGGCATGAAGACAATGGGGGCTTCGATGTTTAGGAGGCATTTGGAGCATTTTCCACGTGCTAGTATCTGTCCTCATAAAGAAGACTATTGTGACAAGTGCAAGGCACTTTGAACAGACACGAGCCGATGCAGATTTGTCATCAAGAAGATCAATGAGTCGGGGAATGCTACTGCCGAAAAGCTACAGCCTCATGAAAAAGAGTTAGCAGCACTACTGAAGGAACAGCAGGAGCACCTGAAGGATGCAAAACTGGCACGGGAGTTCTACACCAAGATGGTGGCTCAATGCAAGGAGCAGTGGACTACGCTGTCTACAGCTGAGGGCACACCTTCACGTTGGTCTTGAGCACTGGCTACCAACAGGCCAAGCTTATCTCATATTGGGGTAAGTCAGCACAACCAGCCTGTATGTACTACATGACCAAAGAGTCATATGACGTCTTCGGCATTGTCAACCACCGCGACAACAGTGGACACGTGTGAATTTTCAGCGAAACTATTGGGCATAAAAATACTGACCACACAGTATCAGCTGCAGCAGTACATCCAGGAGTTCAAGAACAAGTATCCGTGGCTGGAACGAGTGCTAATACTCATGGACAACGCCACCAACACAAACAAGAATCGCTACCTGTTCGCATCGGCAATGGAGCAGGTAAAAAGAGGTCTTCTGGGCTTCATTCACATCTGCTTTTTAGTAGCTGGGCACACCAAGTTTGCACCTGATAGATTATTTGCGTCCTGCATGTAGCAAGACATACAATGGATCGGACATCTTCAATGCTAAGGAGCTGAAGGAAGCGTATGCCAAGCACTGCTCTGTGCAGGTTTGTAATGAGAAGGTAATTCATCCATGGCGGGATTGATTGGCCCGATGCTAGACTGATCTTCCTGGGGTTCGCTCACTACACAAGTTCCTGATCATTCGAGGAGAAGGTGACAAAACCATCATCCAAGTTGGCAACAAGTGTTATGATCCACAGATCAGTAGTTGCTCAATGCGCATACCTTCCACCATTGATGTGGCTGTTACTGATGAGAGCTACATGATACACCAGCTGCCAAGTGCAAAGCTAGAAGACATCACGCAAATGTGTCACCGCTACATTGCCCAGTCCTGTTGGCCAACATACGTAGTCCCAAGGGTTGATACACAGCTTCCATCCCAAGCAGGTCGTGCAAGAAGGACTGAGAGGAATTTGAAGAAGTGAACATAATAGAGAATAAAACAATGTAGCTAGCTATAATTGTAAGACATAAACTTTTGCATGGCACCAACAGGCAAGCATGACGCTAAACATTATCATTCCATACAGAGTACAGCATCCATCGTTCACAGTATGCAAAACCGGCAACCCATATCTTTTTTCTTACAACGTGGTCATTGTTTTACCTCCTCCACTCAAATTTTGTACCCCAGCTCACCTAAATTACTTGATTCCATTTTAGAGATGCTCTCGGGACAGCGCAAGTCCAATACCAGCACTCTGACGACGTTTTTCAGCACAAACTTTCTTCAATAGATGCCAATTTTAACCAATAACTGTACGGTATACGGACTGTTTTACGGAATTTAGTATTTCGTCAGCGAATAAATCTCTACGTACCTTCGTTTCTTCTCTTATATCTCAGTCATGGAAGCACGCACACGTACCAAATTTTATACAACAGTGCAGAAGGCATATAGGCACACACTGATAGCAAAAAGTCAATTTCACCCAGGTGTGCCTAAGGTGCGATTTCTACTGGCAACTCCCACAGCTGTGATCTGTGAATGTGCTCTGAGTATGCATGAAGTGTGTGTGTGTGTGTGTGTGTGTGTGTGTGTGTGTGTGTGTGTGTGTGTGTGTGTGTGTGTGTGTGTGTGTGTGTGTGTGTGTGTGTGTGTGTGTGTGTGTGTGTGTGTGTGTGTGTGTGTGTGTGTGTGTGTGTGTGTGTGTGTGTGTGTGTGTGTGTGTGTGTGTGTGTGTGCATCTAGATATGCTTGTGTGTGTTTGTGTACTTATGTACGTACGCATGTTCTAAGTGTGATGGTAAGGTTCTGTGGCTTTGTTTATAGTTTACATGGTTTGAATTTATGTGCATTTGTTAAAGAGACTATCTGAAAGGCTGTCATTCAGGTGGGCTCCCAGCATATCGCTCGAAATTTTAGCGTTTAACTAATCAATACCGACCATTTAATTGGGAGCATTCCGTAGACTCGCTCCGTTAACTCCATACGTACATAATTTACTTGTGTTGATCCTTTTCCTCTAATGGAGTCCAGTGGCGAAAGTGATAACCACCTTAGGTTACCTCCCGTATTGCCGTGATATACTCTTCCAGTTTAGTGAAGATTGGCAAAAAAATAGATGAGTTTTTTAACAACAAAACACGATCTTTTTCCTATGTCTTAGATATGGTGGCGACTGCGAAAGTGGCAAGAACTCAGATGGAACGACTTTAAACCAATTTTGGCTCGACCAGGTTACTCTCGCTAAGCCTCTTTGTAATCCTACTACGTTTCGTGACATTATGTCCGGAATTGAAGAAGTATATCCTGGACAACAAAAATGTGCATTACGTTTATTATTATAAGATTATTGTATGTGTTTCATGTCACAAATGCCATCATGTTCATACATGTGACAATGATGTACATGTGCCATGCAATGTATTGTGAATACTGTCACATACAAATTTATGTACTACACTGGTATGCATGTGGGACATGTCCGTTGCTAGCTCGGTTTGCTTAGCTTAGCATGAACTGTGCAGTTTTATCACATTCTTCGACGTTACCGTGGTTGTGCATGTGATGGCATGTGATGTGCGTGTGATTCGCAAGACGAATTGTACATCAACGTGGGATTCATCGCAGAAATCTGCTTCAATCGCGAAGCTAATCATTAGCACAGTGTCATGGGAAGGTCACAATGGCTTCTCAGCAAATCTTCAGATGGCAAGTGAGCTTGTGGTACTGACACACAGTGAAGGTCCATTTTGAAAGGCAAGAAAATGATCTAACTTTTCCATGGAGCGCTTACAATTGGATGCTTCTGTGAAGAGTTATAAGGTACGCAACGTACTTTTTAGGCCGGGAGAGAAGTTACATTTATCGATGTAACTTTACGGCAGAATTAGTTAGGAAAGGTGCTCACATGGAAAAGTTAGAGTGATTGATTGCATATTGGCCTATACCCTCCATTTCTAATTCAGCCTCTTTCTCACTTGCCACAATGACGATTTGTGCCACATTACCATAGCCACTAATGGCACTATTTCTCGGATTCACTATTTGTCAGCACACAATTGTAGCACAAAGATAGCAGCTTAAATTGATGCCAACATTGCACAGTTGAGGCCCAATTTGGCAGAGAAAGGGAAGAGAATACAGAAGGTGAAAATTGGCTGCATGGAAACTATAATTATTGTTTACATTTGGACATGTCCCACATGCATAATACTGTGGACATGCTACACTGAGTCCTGTTTGTTGTGGCGTGATTTGTTTCTTCCATGCCCTCTCCTGATCCAGGATGGCTTGAGTGAAGATCAGTGGAAGGAGGCAGAAGAAGCTGTTGCCAGTGCTAAAGTGAGGAAGGTGGTTCTGCGTTTTGATGTCAACTCCCGACAGAGGTCCAGAGCTGTTCAAATCATTAGTGATGGATTGGCTAAGAACTGGTTCATTAGAGATATTATACTATATAAAGTTCCTAAAGAGATGAATGAGCCAGTGAAGCAGACACTGATTACTGTGATGGCTGTGGCTGTGTACTGATTAGTACTTATTATATGTAATGTGTGTTATGTAATCAAGACTGAAGGCCAGAGTGTCATATCTTATTATAATAGATGTAACACATGTTCAAAAATTGCTCTTTCAATTCTGCCTGAAACGTCATAAATTCGAAACGTGTTAGGATTATGAAGAGATGTAGCGAGAGTAACAAGCCAAAGTCAAGTCAAAATTTGATTTAAAGTTATTCTGTCCGAGTTCTTGCCAGGCAATTATTACAGTTAATGTTGCCGCCATATCTAAGAGATATGATGTAGGGAAAAGATTGTGTTACATTGTTCAGAAATTCCTCCTTCAATTATCTACCAATCTTCACCAAACTTGGAAGAGTACTAGTATATCAAGGCAATCTGGGGTGATCTAATGTGGTTAGCGCCTTCGAATTCGTTGCTGGACACCTTCAGACGAAATAGATTAACATAAGTAAATTCTGTATGAATGGAATTTTACAGAGCAAGTCTACTGAATGTTCCATGCAATTTGAATAGACAGTTTTGATTGGTTCAACGCTCAAATTATGAACCGTATATTATATATAGACTGCATGGGAACCTACCTGAAGAGTGAGTATTCAGCTAGTCCATTTCATTTAGATTGTCATTCCTTGCTCTTTGTATAATCATAATTTTATGTATGTTAATAAAACTAATATATATATAACACATATGCACAGTCTTCAATACAGCTAGCCATATGTGGCACACCCTAATTCTTCATGAATCAGCACATTCTGTGTATATTAATGGCAATTGTTCAGTTTCATGGCATGCACACTACACGGAATATAATTAAACCAATTAAGTATTATTACAAAATGGAATTATAATTAAAGAAAGTATGAGCATTAGAAAAGAGTGTTCAAATAAATGTGCTTCAAAGAGAACTCCCTAACAGTGCTCCTGCTATTGGGGACCTTCAAGCCCTGCACAGACAGAACAGGAGACAAGAGGACAATATCACACTCCCCACAGTCCCTCCCATTCAGAGTACTGGTCCTCTGCTATAGTAAAGGTGTGTGTGTTAGTGTGTGTGTGCGCATGTGTGTGTGTGTGTGCATGTGTGTGCACATGCGCGTGTGTGCACTCACTTCCTAGCCTGTGACATCCTCAGCAACCTGTTCCAGCAATGAAGGTTGGTACATCAAACAGAGCAAGGTACTTCAGGAGGAGAGATGGAGGGTATATGGGTCCGGAGGGAGCTGGTTGACCCCCCTCCACCCCCCCCCCCCCCCCCCCCACAATAGTAAGAGACGTGACAATGGCAGTGAACATGTGAACACTGCATTAGAACAGCCACACAAACAGTACTCACCAGCTGTGACCAGAAGCAGTAGTACAGACCAAAAATGGCTGAAAGGGAAAGAACAAGCTGGCCATCAAGACATTCACAGCAGTAAACATGTTGACAACACAACTCACCAACAAGACTCAGTTGGAAAACAAGAGCCCATGGGCCATTACTGGCACATTGGAGAGGTTTGCTCCCATACCAACCACTGAATGGATAGAAGGGACAAGTGATGCAGGACAGCAGTACTCATGGGGTTACATCTGGTACAGTTCAAAGTTGGACATGTTCAAGGAAACATCAGCTATTCATAATCATACACACCACACCACACCACTCCACTACACTACACCACAATACATTTTAAACAGTGGCACCTCACTATTCCAGACATCTTAGGACAGTTCGGGATGTGGAACAGGCCAAAGTGTCCTCATTAGAGAGGTGCCCTTATTACCGAGGTAGTTGTATAAACATTTCTACTGTAGCTGGGACAGCATACACACTGTCCTCATTAGAAAGGTGCCTGTATTTCAGAGGTAGCTATGTATACATCTCCATGACTGTAGCTGGGACAGTATAGGTACTGTCCTCATTAGAGAGGTGTTCTTATTTCAGAGGTAGTTATGTACACATCCCACCACACCACAAATCACACCACACCAAACTACAGACATTACATCACTTGTTCACATCACATAACACAAAATAGACCACTTACTGTAATTTCTGGTTTAGTCTTGTAAGCATCAAGGAAGGTCCTTTTGTGTTGAGGACTGATCAGCAAATGTCAGTTTAATGGTACACTGAAGGAGAGAGCAGACAGAGACAACTCCACAGCATCACAGACAGTCATAAACGCATATGCACATGCGGGCATGCCCACACACACATACACATTACACAGCTTCATTTGCTTACAATTTCCCACTCCAAAGGCTGTTCCACTCCAGAGTCACCAGTTAGAAGAGACATCACATAGTCTCTTGACCCAGAATTGATTGTCAATGACTCCTTTCCAGCCTTAATTGTTCACATCCTGTGGACACAGAAAACAAAATCACATGTGAAGTGAATTACATTCACACATTTAGTAATAGCGAATCTCATGGTTAACAGTTTTCAGTCAATCAATAGCCAATAAGGTTAAAGGTTGATTGCTAGCAGTTTTCAGTTTATGGCATGCCCTGTAGAGTGAGGAATTGGACACACTTCATGACACACCATTTCAAATGTGTACCCTCCCTGTTTGTCCTGTTCTATGATGAAGAAGACCTAGGCCTCCTGCTGGGAGCCGCTCCAGTATGAAGAGATGAAAGGCAAAATGGTTGGACCACTCCATACATTTAATAGTAAAGAGCATCAGTCAACTCAGCTTATGTTTCTCTTCAGAAATGGTCCACACAAGTCGTGTGTGAGGACAGCTTTCACAGTCGGATATTGTTTCTCTCCTGCTCTCAACAATGGTGAGCGCCCCACCCACTGCCACACCCACTTCTCAAGTGCTCACTGCCAACCTACTCCCTCACCCGCCCTGCCCCACCCCCATTCACTGCTTCCCCTTGCCAGAGAACGCTAAGGTGAAGGAAAGGTGGCACTAGTGGGAGGGGAGGAGGACAGGCAAAAAGCTACAAAAAGCACACACAATATATAGGATGAGAGAGTACCACATTGACTGGTTGTTAGACACTTAATTATGCCTATAGCTGTGGCAGCAAATAATATAAATATGTGTCTAATACAGGATATGTGCTGTACAAACAATACTGCATCATTTGTATGTATTGTTACAACTATGTCGGCATATTTTGGTTGATGTACTAATGGATGAATTCAATTCTTTGGCTGCTCAGCTAGGAATCAAGTGAGGACATGACAGAAAGCCAGGAAGTAAGTGATATAGTGTCAGAGACGGCATGCACTGTGAAGTGTGTGCATACACTAGGTAAGTATGGTGAGTGGTGTACAAGTGTTTAATGGCTGAGATAGTGTGCACTGAAATGTGTACATGTAGGACATGAGAATAGTGCATGGTATCTGTGTGTAGGGGATGGAGATAGGGAGGGAAGGGAGAGGGGAGGGGGAGGTGGAGGAAAGAAGAGTAAGAGAAGTGAGAAGAGGGGTGGACTCACATCAGAGAGAACAGTAGTCCTGACACACCACTCCCATGTGCTCATCCAAAGCCCCAGAGAGTACAGTCACAAGGAAGGTGAGGAGGGTGAAGCAGATGAGCTGAGCTAGGTTTTATTTGGGGATCTTGCCACTCACCTCACAACTGAGGGCAGCCACGACGGACTTGGCTGGAGAGGAGGGCAAAGGTAGAGAAACATTAACCTTATACAACAATTACAGTCAATAAACTGAAAATGGTTAACAAACACACAATATACCAATACCTTTGAAATACAGCAGAACAGGATAATAATTGTATGCAGTGCTCTTCAGTTCCATGGACTTGACATGTGGGATGAGGTCACAATGCACCAATCAGGTCACCAGCAAGGATACAACTCATGTCCTTACACAAGTGCAATCAGTGACACTACTCCCATCATTACACACTACCACCTGCAGCTGACCACCCTAGTGGGCGTGCCCCACTCACAGCCCCTCTTTCTACTGCTCATCTCTCTTGTACCCCTTACCTCTGCACCCTCCCACTACCTTCCCACTGACTTGTCTTTGGTGGAGAAGCTCTTGTCTGCTGCCACCCTCTCCTCCTCACTGTTGGTAAAGTTTTCTGCCCCTTCACTGTGGCCTTGCCCAAGGGACTGTCCAGAATGGTGCTCACGTGCACCTTAGGCAGCAAGAGAGCGGGCACAACAAGGAATGAAGTCAACATTAATCAGCAGCACACAACTGAAACCATCCTGTACCTTACAACTACACAAAACGCACGAACACTCGCCCACACAAATCTCCACGCAAACACTTCCACACCGACCAGTCTGCACTTATTCGGAAACTCCTACTTTATCTTAATTGGATGACTCACCTTTTCAAATGTGTACCCTCCCTGTCCTGTTCTGTGATATGAAGAAGATCTCCTGCTGCCGAGCCGCTCCTGCAGCTGGCCAAAAGAACAAGCGCAGTACGGTACCACGTGCACAGTTACAGCTGACTACTAGAGCGCATGTGACGAGTGACAGCTGATGAAGAATAGGAAGGCAAGCGCGTAGTGACGAGCTGCTCGGGTTGTGTGTTCTCTCAGGAGCGGGAGCTGAGGGCTCAAGGACATTGCGCGTTATGTGTGAGTGATTTAGCACCACACTGCCCATACGTACGTAGGTCTGGCTTCAGGCATACAGTGTACGTACATCCAGTCTTGGTGTGTGTTGACAGAGTAGAGGTTCCGTCCCGTGTGGGGGGCAGACATTGTTATGTACACGGTACACTGTCGGCATTGGAGCAACTTGGTTGAGTTACATATTACCGGGTACTGTACCTTTGTGATTCCCTTGCAGAAGTTGCCTCCAGTACAGAGTGTGGCCATCAGTGCCACAGGGCCTCCTCCATCACAGCACTAGTGGCCCATCAGAGACAGAACCTCATGCCACACCTCCTACAGGGAGAGGTGGGACGGTTTGCACAACGTCCTGAGGCTGCTGGTTGGCTCACTGAAGTGTTGAGTGGAGGCAGCAACGTCCTCCATGCTTTGGAAGACATATGGCCAGCTCCTCTGCTTCCTCCTCGTCTTCTCTTGTCCCCCCCTCCTCCTTGGAATATCTTCTTCACAGCTCCAGTGATGAGGGAGAAGGAGAGAGAGAGTGACGGTCTGCTATGCTGCATAAAGATGATCCAGGATGCCGCTTCTGTTAATCCAAGGATGTTTCTGCCCCTCATGCAAGCAAGGTGTGTGTACGTGTGTATGTGTGTAGGTATACCAGCACCGCAGAGACAGAGTGACACTGGTATGTTGTGTGCTGTGTTGTGCTGTGCTCGAATGCAACACAAGTGTTGAACTGAAGCTTCTCATAGTTATGGTGTGAGCTGCCTATGAACCATATGTGCTGGGTGCAGTCACTCTTTGAAACAGGACCTTTGTTGGTACAATGCAGGGACCTCCTTACAAGGACACCTCTCTAATGAGGACAGTACCTGCTGTGACTATCCCAATTACTATATTTACCATTGGCATATATACTGTACAAAGTGATGCAATCACTGTATGATGTGTAATGTACTGTGTATGGAAGCTCATTGTCATTTCCTCCCTCTCTCCTCCTCTCTTGCAGGAACCTATCTGGGATGACTCCCTTTCATGTTTGCCATCTACTGCCGTTCATACCACATGGCCATTGAGTTGTTCCAGCTTGCTACATCCCTCACTGACCAGCAGTCTGTGCTCCTGTCTGCTGTCTGCCCTCCAGACAGCCACCCAGACGACTCCCCGTTCATAATGCTGTGCCACAACGACAGCTGCTCCTTCACCTGGACTGGTGAGAACACATCAACCAGGACGTCTTTGAGTGCCGGACCTGTGACATTGTGGACAGCTACTGTTGCTGCACTGAGTGTGCCTACACCTGTCATCGGGGACGTGATTTCTCGTGAGTGATAGAAGGAAGTGCACCAGAAGTGCTAATAGCATCATCCTATTCCATGTACACTACATACGTATGCACTGTAAATGTACATTGGTGCAGCTGAGCTTGTACAGGACAGTATAAGTTTTACTGTAAGTACAAGGCCTACCATTATGTGTGTACATGTGTGTGTGTGTGTGTGTTTGTCTTAATGTGTATGTATAGGTACGTATGTATACATGTACTGTAGTCTATATGGTTGGCTAATGTTGTATGTAGGTATGTGTACTCAGTGTATGTGGTACGTGTAATTAAGCAAGTTCAGTACTTTCTAGTTCCATATAAGTTGTGTTGCTGTGCACAGCTACACCATTGGCTGGTGCTTGTGTGTGTCTGTGTCTGCAGGTTCAAGAAGGCCCTCCCCACTGCATACTGTGATTACTGGCAGACGTGCAAGTGCAGCTCATTGGCACCTCCCAGTGGATAAGGCTGCATGAATGAAAATGATACATTAATTCGCAGTACAGTATAACCATTATTTCATAATATTAGCATTATAGCATACGTCCCACTGGGACCCTAGTACTTTTGTCTTTATGCTCAGAGCTGTTTGCGTGTGTTCGTGTGTGTGTGTGTAGTAGTAGTAGCAGTAGTAGTAGTAGTAGTAGTAGTAGTAGTAGTAGTAGTAGTAGTAGTAGTAGTAGTAGTAGTAGTAGTAGTAGTAGTAGTAGTAGTAGTAGTAGTAGTAGTAGTAGTGAGGTCTCTGTGTGTGTTAGGTTGTGTGCTAGTGGCACGCATGTCCTGCTGTTGCTACTAGCCACTGAGTGGTGTTCTCCTTGCTTCAGAGGTCTTTGTAGTGCTGGGCTCTGGTATCATGGATGAAGCAGTTTTTGACCTAACAATGACAGTGCTGAGAAGGGTGAGTGCACACACATACACCTTTGTGTGGTTGTGTGCTGGTGTGTGTTGTGTGTGCACATGTTGAAAATTGCTATGCCCTGTCATGTGTGATTGTGTGTGTGCTCACAGTACAAGTGTGTAACTCTAGAACAGTTGTTAGTGAGCATGGTATAGGGCCACTCCAATGAAGGTGCATTTTTGTTCATGTTTACTTTCATGTGTACAGTTGAGGGAAAGAGAGATTGTATTGAGTTGTGTGAGAGGAGGGGTCGAGAATCAAGAGTCCCTCCCTGTGTGACTCAGACCTGCTGGGTGTAGCAGGACACTCCTCCTCCTCTACAGCAGAGCCAGCCTGCCCTCAGGTGAAGGGGAGTGGTCCTCCAGCTCAGCTGCTGATGACTTGCAGTGGTGGCCGGAGACGCTAGGTGAATGCAGTAGTCTTAGTCCAGTCACACTGTCTCCTCCTTTATTTCATGCTGGCCTCAGCAAATTGTGTTCACAGTGTACAATGTACATGTAGTGGTGATGTTATTGGCAACCCCTTGTCAGTTACATGTGTTGGTTTGTGTACACACACCACACTACACCACACAGTGAAGAGGGTGTATGAAGAGGGTGTGGTGAAGTGTATGTCTTGTGGAGTGTCAACCTTGATCCCCTCACCTCCCACTCCTTGTCTCTGACACGTGAACTGCAGTAGTGATTCCAGTCAGTCTAGTCTGCTGACCCCATCATCATTCCCCATTTCCTACAATGTGTGCTACCTCCCTGACCTCCTCTCGCTGCAGACCACCACCCTGTCAGTGGACCTAGTTACCTACTGCACCTGCTGTCACCCTTAGCAGCAGACACTGGAAGTAGCAGCCACCACCATGTTTGAATGCATTTTTACCTCATTGTTGCTTGTGTTGCTTTGCTATACATTGTAAATGGCATTTCAGTAGTGTAATTGTGTTACGCAATGTGCACGTGCACGTGGGTGTCAGTGCGTCCAATCGTGCAGTTACCTGAAACAGAAATGGTAATGTAAAGTTTCCCAGATCGCGCCCAACATCTTTCGACTCAGAGTCACGGTAGTACTTCGTCTCTCTGGTATAACCTCCGTTCTCCCATTCACTGGTCGCGTATCATGGCACTCTCCAAAGTGAGTTAAGCCATACGTAGACAGGCGTATTAGCTAGCTTACCACTAAGAGCAATTGGAAAAAAATGTGAAACGTGCGCCGTTTGTCTACCTTCACGCGGTACGTGTACCTATCTTTACCATTCACAATTGGTGACTTGCTAGCTACGTAGCTATCTAAGTGGCCATGTCCGCCGTTTCACTATGCGACCGTACGTACGTGAAGTACCCATAACAGAATGTTTCAACTCCCTTTTAATTAAAGAGGTATAGCTACTTGTGATTCTGGTTGTTAGCTAGCTAATGTCACTTTTGTTCCCCAGAGCAGGAATGTGTCCTGTTATCCTCCAGTTGTTTACACACTGTACTACTGGGCTGCCTCCCTCACCATGCAGCTTTGGTCTGACAGGACTGACACTGCCAGAAATTGGAAAATTCCTGGATTTAAAGGTGTGTAGGTGTGTCTTTGTGTGTATGTGGGGGAGGGGGTAGGAGTGGGTGTGTGTGTCTAGGTGGGTTCAGTGTGTGCACTGGCGACAAGACATGCCATACACTGTCCATCAGGTGCACTTTGTCCTGTTCTCTCTCCCTGTCCAGGTGCTGCGTATCTCCAAGATCCTCCCTCCTGGAAGTGCTCTGTAGATTAGTGGTGCCCAGGGTGTCTTCTCGGTGGGACTATGCATGACTTCAGCTGGGGATGTCTCCTGAGTGTTTAGAGGTGATTGAAAGTGAACGCAAGAGGAAAGACAACTGCTGCACCGCCATGTTCAAAGAGTCACTGTGGTTGCGAGGTGCTCCTGGCTCAGGGAACAAAAAGCACTCATGGGAGTCAGTCTTGTGTGCAGTGGAGACAGGACACGGCACAACTGCAGAGGAGGAGATAAGAAAGGGACTGAGGGAGGTTGCAGCGCAGCCTGACTACCAAGCTGCTGCCCTTGGTGACAAGGTGAGGGTTAGAGAGTAAGAGCGGTCAAGTGCAGGATAGTCACAGTGTGAAATTTGTATTCATAGCAATGCAGCATGAAACAATGAATAATATAATAGGAATGCCTCAAATGAGCTGTATCACAATAGCAATATTCTGTATACCCCTTAAGTACCTCATCCAAGTATATAATAGGTCCAGAGGGCTCTGAGAGTGTGAGTCACTAGTTGAATGTGTATGCAAGAAATACATTGTGCTACAATGTTAGCAGTAAGCCTGCAGCCGTCTCTTGTGAGAATGAATCTAGACAGATAGCTTGTGGGGCTGTATAAGCTATGATATGTTGCATATGACAAGGTTGTCATGAATAGGCTAACTACATGAAGGTACCACTGTGTGTTCATTGTTACTGACATCTGTTGTCTTCGATTTCAATGCCATTTCTTGAAATCCATCTGAATGAGTACAAAAGAAACCTATACATTCTTGTTTCCATCACTGTCACCACCTTCTTACTTCACCTTTTGCCTTGTGAGCATGATTAACGTACACCACATTTTGTTGAGTTTGCAATTATTATACCTTTGTGTACAGTAGTATAATATGTACAGGCAAAATGCCTACAGTAATGCTTGTGTGGTGACGCATGTGGGAAATGTCCATTATGTAAACAATGTGGCTTCCATGCGGCCAATTTTCACCTTCGTATTTTTGCTTATATCTCCTACGGGCTCAGCTGGATCAGAGCGGGACAAGTACATTCACCATTCAAGGACCCCTTCTATAACTAGGTGCATAAGCATTGTTAATAATTCTTTGCTAAATCGAGTTATAGTGATAATTACGAAGCCACCGAAATAGCAGTAAGCGATGAGACAGCAATCGGTGGAAGGGCGCAGCGGGTAGAGAATGGTATCATTGGATGCACAGCAGTACTATCTAACTTGTGCATGAGGGATTAGTTGATCAACGAATCTACTGAGAAGTTACAGCATAAAAACTACGACTACTTGTTTATCTAAAAAGGTTCAGTTCGCCTAACTCTAGATAGGAAAGGTGTAAAACATAATTCCTCATAGAAAAATTAGAAAATTCACTTGACTAACCGTTTCACTCTTAATCTGGCCAAGAAATTGTCTCAACGATTGCAGTAACGGCGCTATGTGACAGCAATGGCAAGAAAGCCTCTTTGCCAAGCACATCACATGACGTTCTCGTGACAAACCATATATGGAGTACAAAACAGAAGCAAGCATATGACGTCATTAAACGTGCGCCGAGTTCGAAGTGCCAGATTCCTTTGTATAACGGCTTGAAATGTCAATCCCTTCGACATTTGAGAACGATGAAGACTTCAGCTCTGTTTCCCTCTTACCAAAACTTGTCCTCTAAAAGTTTGTTTCTTGCCACCACCGGATATGACGTTTGATCTCTTGGACCTCGCGAATCACCCACACATCACATGCAGCAAAGGCATAGTCATGGCAACATAGGAATTTCACACCTCAAGATGTGAATACCTCAAGGTTCTCATTATGTAAACGGACTGGACATGTCCCACATGCGGAGTCTAACAACAATGGTTTACTTTAAAGAAGTGCTTCCCTCTCTAGACAAACGCCTATCTTAACCTGAGTCTCCAGTATAGGAAGACTCAGTCTTGTATGATATCCGCCATTCAATACTTTGTACACACAAGTCCACCATTTCTTGTATGCTATAGCTTTGTTGATCCAGAAGTGTCTTTCAAATATCAAAATGACCTAGGTCCATTGCATAATTGTTGAAAATGTGATGAAGATTTCATGATGTTATGAGTTGTAATAATTTTACTATTGTTCTATCTACAACTCTGAACCATCAGATGCCCAGACACTGTCTCAAGTAGCAGTGTCATTGAAGGAGTTAGTCTTGAGTGTATCCTACACAGACTGTGTGGCACTCTCCACTGTTTGCAGCCTCCCTGGAGTGAGGGAGTTGTATGTCACTGTCCATAGTGATGTGAAGGCAAGTACATGATTGTTTTGTACAGCAATGGCATTCTGCCTACACACACAGTAGACTACACACTACTAGTGCTGAGTAATACTATTTAAAATGCTATCATTGCTACAATACGAACTATTGCAGTACGTTAGTGGGTGTCCTAACTCCTATCACGCTAGTGTCATAAGTGTTAGTTAACCAAGCAGGATATTGAGTTCTCACTTGTGCATTGGAAAGTGGATTAATGTATTAGTTTTGATTATGTTCAAACAGTGTGTCAGTTAATTTAGGCCTTTCTTGGCGAAGCTTGGCAGGATCCTTGTTGACTGCCATGTTATACCTTAGCCTCTAGGCATAACTATGCAGGGCCGTAGCACCAAGATAAAAACCAGTCAGGCCATAGGTGACGTGATGCAAACTAGGAGGGCTGGGGGCATGCATGGGAAATTTAGATGTTCTGTGAGTACTTTTGGAGCAATTCTAGGCCCAACAACACTTCAATGAGTTGATTAAATGTAACATAGACCAACAGGCACTTACAGCAGGAAAGGCGATCAAGTGCCATGTAACAGGTAATACAGTGCATTGAAATAAGGAGATAGCGCATTAATAATCGAAATATAGTGGTTTTTTGGCTGTCTCTCCGCCACTAGGCAGCACAAATCTCTCCTACCCTTGACTAGAAGACACCATCAATGCAACGGGTGTGTTAAAATGTTTCCTCCAAAAACAGGAGGAGGGTCAGTCCATGCAAAGAGGGGGCCAGCTGGTCCATGCAACAAGGAGGGCTGGTCGATGCAAAACCCAGGTCATTAACATGCGCTGACTTTGAATACGTTTTCACCATCCCTACATCTGCCAACATTGTGCCGCGCTTGTGGTCTTGCTACCATCCCCAGTTTCTCCGCCTGTGTATTATAGTGCAAGGGTACATGTGAGTGTGCAATAACAATTAAGGGTTGCCACAGGAGACTATCCTATTGCATGCATATGCCCATTCAAGCTACGTACATGTTCCCATGTACCACCATGCTGCATGCATACATCCATGTACAGCGGATTTATGCAACCTTGCAACAGTTTCCATACCTGGGTAATAGTTACCTAGGATACGAAAAGGGTGATATATAATAGGTGAGTACAGTACCAGTCCGTATCCTAGGTAACAACTGCCCATGGTGTGGGAACTGTTGCAAGGTTGCATAAAATTAATCCGCTGTACATGACTGAAGCGCTACCGTGCTGTCTGATTTTGCACGGCGATCGATTAACACACCATTTTACGCATCAGAAAATGACAAAAAACGTCATGCAACATCCGTAAAATGGCTGCCGCCGTTTAGGTTGGTTAGAGGACTAAGTATCTGGCTATTCCTTGTTCAAACTAAGTCCTGCAACACTGTAAGACAACTCTGCTTTTAGAACGTTGTTTAACCTTAGGCCAGTACCCCCCTCCCAGTTTGAAAGTGTGTTTAAAATGCATATCTTCAAAATTTAGAATTTTTGTTCCAGCAGCAAAAACCGATCCGGCCATGGCCGGACCGGCCGGACTGGGTGCTACAGCCCTGTTATGGATTCAAATTGGTGAGCGAATGAAGAGGTTATGTAGCTGGAAAGCTGCAGATGCTATTGTGCAGTGGATTTTATTCGCATAAATGAAGATTCCTAATGAATAATGTGATTTTCTCTGTTGATGTGGCTACAGGTGCAAACTATTGTCACATTTTGTGCATAATCTGTAAATATTCTAAACATTCATGAACTTTATGTGCATTTCAAATCTTACATTTTGAAATTTAGGAGGCAATATGATATTCTTTGCTGTCTTCATACGAAAAATTGAGCCTACTTGCGAAATTAGAGCATTCCATCTGCCGCCATTTTCTGGAAGGTGCTGTATAGAAAATGGCCGCTGCTGGCGCTTTCTCTGTCACGGTAGCATGCATTATTCACGGATATCATGTGAAGGAGGTGTAGAACCCCAGTATTGGAGAATCGTTCGTATGCTTTGCTGACAAAGAGAATCCCACGACAGGAAAGCCATCACCGTGACTTGTGCTGAAGGATATATTAGTTGGCCACCTACCTCGTGAGATTTCTAGCCTTGTTTCCATTTCATCAAGCATTGAGGCGAAATTAATGGCAAGGTAACTGGTAGAAGACAGCACACGAAGGCAACATGTGGATGAATGAAGATTCCATGCCATTTGACTTTATCAGGCAAGAAGAAACTGGTGCAGAAAGCAGCAGATCTTATTTTAGGTCACACCACTAGTGCATTACCTTTGAACATGATTTCATGTAATGTGTAAGTACAGAGCATATTGTTTATAAATGAAAGTTACCTTAACTGTCATTGGACTCAGTGGTTAGCTAGCTACCAGTGCATTTACTGTGTCTTATCCTGTATATCTTTATCACTGGAGCTTCAGTCCTCATCTCTGGCACTTTCATCCTCCTCATCACTGCTGATTTCTTCCTCTTCATCACTGCTGATATCTTCCTCCTCATGACTGCTGCATTCTTCCTCCTCATCACACGTTGTCTTTGGAGTCTTCATCATCAGAGTCAGCAAATAGATCTCCTGAGTCAGACTCTTCACTTTCAGATTCTCCATAGGGAATGGCAATAGTCAGTTCTTCAGCACACCTGATGAAGTGGTTTTCAGAGCCATCCACCTTGTTGGATTAACCACAGACCAGAAAGGCCTTCTTTTGCTTCTTCTTTCTTTCTTGATCATGTCTGGGTGCTCTTTCAAGTACTCCATGCCCTGTTTCACCCATGCCACGATTTTCTCTTTGCTGGCTGTTTTCAGATTTCCACTCTTGGTGGTCTCGGTACAACTGTGCTGAACTCAACCCACTGGTGACATGCTACATCTTTGAATGGCTTTATTCAGAGACATGTCCCGAGGTTAAACCTTACTGGTGCATCCACCGGGGATGATGGCAAGGTCAATGTTGTTCTTGGAGGCAAGCAGAGCAAAGCAGCATCTGTGTGTGCACTGAAGCTATTGATAATATGCAGGGTCTTTGCCTTCTTCGTGTATGGCAACACAATCTTCTTCAGCCATGAGGTTACCATCCATCCACCCCTTCTTTTGTACTGTGACTACATATCCGGGCGGTCATGTGAGCTTCAGCTCCTGTTTTTCCTTGAAGATTATCATAGGTGGGAGCATGTGGCCAGAAGCTGTGCAGGTGAGCACCACTGTTAAGTGGCTATTTGGTGGCAGTTGTTCCGTGTACAATGATTTGCTGCTTACCCTTACTGGATAGTGTCCTGCCTGGAATGAGGTCAAAGTATAGGGGTGTCTCATCCATGTTCAGGATCATCTCTGCAGGGTATTCATAGGCTTTGCGTTGTCCTTGCACTTGCTTGAGGATTTTTTCTAATTAGCAGGGAGCTTTTGGGAGATAGATGTTTTGGCGTGAAGTGTCAAGTTGTGCCTCCTCATGAACTTCTGCGCCCAACCTGCTGAAGCCTTAATTGAAGGATAACTGCTGCCAATCATGACTCTTGCTTTTGCTTTCAACATGGTAACGGAAACAGGGTGCTGAAGGTCTCTCTGGTGCAGGACCCACTCAGCCAGTTCTTCATCCAAGTGCTGAGGGTAGCTAAGAGGTCTTCCAGAACCAGACTTCAAGTGGGCACCTTTACCCTTTCCTCTGCCCTTCTTCAAAGTGCTTTCCAATTCCTGCAGGTTGTACTTCTTCAGCCATGTCTCAAGTGTAGAGTGTGGTAAATTCAACTTCTTGGCCACAGCTGCTGTGTCTGAGACCTGCACATCGCAAATGGCTTGAAACTTGGAGGCCCGCCTTTCCTTCAAGTGGTTTGGGAAGATGAGTCTTCTTCCAACGATTCAGCTGGTGATACTTCGCTTGTCTTCTGGATTGGCCTCTTGCACGATGGTTGAGGCTTGAATCTCTGCAAAAACACTGGCCACGGTGACTTTGGTGTTGACCCTGAGCTGGATGGTCCTGGTTAGTCGGTGGTTAACTCTGCTGCTGCCTGCTCCTCTCCTCCCTCGTCAGGTCCACGTGTTCTGGAGATGGCGGTGGCTCCTCGTAGCCAGTAATCTCAACATCAGATGACATCTCCAAGTGTAACACTGCTTCTGAGCCTTCATCGGGTGCGATTACCATTGTCAGGCACTGTTCCAGAGGTATATATCGCCATTATGCAATATCCAGGGCTACTGCCCTTGCTGAAACTAGAGGTTTTCCCGAACTTTAGAGACGAACAATAAATAGAATATTTAAAGCGGATTGAGGCAAATCCCTACAAGTTTGCGAACGATTTTTTAGAATATTTACGGTGCGTAGTCAAGTATGGAAACAAGCATCACCGCATAGTTTTGATCAAATGGTTTGAGCGAATCATCGAAATGATGTAGCACATTATTGTCTGCCATCTGCAGAAATGTTTCAAGGACATCACTGAACATGGGCGAGAAGGTGATGGGAATGAGTGATCTCACAGGAACATTGTACAGAATCCATGTAGACTGAGAAATGGTGCCGTGGAGATTAATTTCGCATAGCAAAAAATTGTTTCTAGGATTTCTGTGCGTGCACAGTTTTGCAGTCACTTCCTGTGAGGAGTTACAAGGTGTGAAACTTGTCAAAAGAGAAAGTAATGTTTGTTTACTTGTTATAACTTTGGGTAGGATTGGTCCAGCTACTATGTATTTGCCTTCATGTAAAAGCTAGAGCTTGTGTGTATGAATGAGGCTATGTTAATTCTCTCAGGAGTTCTTCAAGTTTCTGCATTGAAGCTTTATGTTGTTTCAATGCAATTCATAGCGATGACTCCATGTAGCAAGGTACCATTACAGCAATCATGCATAGAATTAGAGTAATGTTTGTTGTTTCTTCTGGTACTTGTTTGAATCCTATCAAACAAAATTTGCAGGAGCAAAGATATGAAGATTAAAATTGGCTGCAAACATTTGCATTGTTTTACATAACAAACAAGTCCTGCATGCATAGCTCCTTGTTTCTGACTTTTACTGGAGACCCTACATGTACACCATCTGCACATGACTCCTGTTTTCTGGAACACTTTTGATATCTCTAGTAATACATCCCACACGCAGGAATAAACAATACTGTATGGCTGGAATTTTTGGCAGGAATTTATTTTGGCGGATTGATGAAATTATTGTATTTGGCAGAATGTACTTTGGCAGTTGGGCAAGCCTTCTGCCATAATGATATTCATAGCAAAATGGCTAATCCGGAGCAGGCAAGAGTTAGATTGCAATGATGATAAACTTTACACATGCTGTAGTTTGACGATATCTGGACTATTTTTGTTCCAATCTTTAGCCTTGTCCACAAATTCTTCATCATACAAAGGAGAATTCAAGTATTCTTTTGTAGATCTACTGACGCTTGCACTTGCTGCCTCTGACTTTGCACACAATCATACCACTCCAATGCAGAAGTAGAGAACAGGCTGCTGAAATCTACCACAGTAAGTTACCAACAATGATATTGACGGCAGTCTTTGCAGTGATGCCGTTCGGATTGCCTTCGGCTTCCTTGTGCTGAGAAGTCTAGACAGCTCATCTCCTACCTCTGGTGTCCAAAATCCTTTGGAAACTTAGTGTCCTGGTGTGCAGCTACCGGTTATGAACTCCATGCCAATGATTAACCTATAGGCCCAGCGCATCTAGCTACAAGCCTAGTATATACGGGGAAACTATGTTTGCACAATAGTGCTGACGCAAATTTGGGTGTAAAAAAGATTGGCGGATTGCTCTGAAAACCACCAATCCACCAAAATGAATTCCTTGCCAAGATTTCTGGCCATACGGTATTTGCTGACTTCAAAGTGTACTTATAATTAGTTTATGGTTATGACTAATGTTGACTTTTGGGTATGTATTATACGACCATACTCTAAACACATTGTAGTACAGTGGAGTTAACCCACTTAACACGAAATTTGTTGGACCAATAGAAATATTTTGAACATGTTAAAAGAATTTCAATTTAACAGAATTATAAGTTTTACAACATATGCACTGTAGTGTCAGATATATGAAGATAGGGTTATGAGGTAATAACATGCAGCAATAGTTATTCTTTATGAAACTGTTACTACATACTATTACGGAGATTAAGAAGAGCCTACATGGACATGCACTTTCTTTTGAACGATATTGTGACGAGTTTTGAAATGATGGATCCAGCCGCTACTACAAATGAAGTTGTAAATACCTTACTTATAGGTGATTTCTTCAGCTATCATCTGGAGGATAGGCCCGGATACTGGAATGTTCTTCTCTCTAACGCTCTTAAACCTGATTAGGAGACCTTCTTTGATTTCATCCTAAAGAGCTACGTGTATGCACTTTCTTTCTGGCTGGAAAGACAACTCCGCATGTGGGACATGGCATATGTAAACAATGTGACTGCAAGCACAGCAAAAATTTGGCTTCCATGTTTCCTCTCATTTCTCTGCCAGATCATGCCCAAATTGTGCAAGTTTGGCATCAATCTGAACTCCTATCCTTGTGGTACAATATCGTCCTTACAAACAATAAATAATCATTCTATATTCAGAGATAAAAATTATGGCGTCATTAGTAACTACAGTATAAAATAGCACAAATAAGTCATTGTGGCAAGTGGGAGACGCTGAATTAGAAACGAAGGATATGGTACGATACACAATTAAACACTCTAACTTTTGAATGTGAGAGCTTTTCCTAACTAATTCTGCTGTAAAGTTTCATCAATAAATGTAACTTCTTACCTGCCCCAAAAATGTTGCACATCTTATAACTCTTCACAGAAGCATCTGATTGCAAGTGCTCACATGGAAAAGTTAGATCTTTTTGTTGCCTTTTAAAATGCATCTTCACCGTGCATCAGTATAACAAGCTCACTTGCCACATGAAGATTTGCTGAGAAGACTTGTTGCCATCTTCATGGACAACCATTGTCAGATGATTTTCCCGTGACACCCTGCTAAAATGTCATAACACTTACTACTGGACCTTTGGGAAATGACTGCATAACCGTCTTACAGCTGTGCACCAATGTCTATTTCGCGAATGAAGCACATTTGTGCAATGAGTCCTGCGTTGTGGTACAGTTCGTCTTGCGAATCACACGCACGTCACACGCGGTCACATGTGTAACCACGGTAACGTCAAAGAATGTGATAAAAACGCACGATTCACCCTATGTAAACTAACTTGGACATGTCCCACATGCATCTTCGAATGCGGTGATGACCTTCTGTGGGTCTTTCAGGATGGATAGGGTTGAGTTGGCAATCTCAAACCACTTGCCAGGCAACAACAGTTGTAGCTCCATGCCTTCCAGATCTATTCACGGTCAACTGCTTTGATGATCTTAAAATGCTCTTTCAAAGAAAGTGGTTTTTGTTAGGGCTTCACAGCTGCCATCTTTCGCCTTAAGTATAAAATATTGCAAGTGAGCAACAAAAATTCTTTAGTGTTAACGTGATTTTCGCATTATCCGAGGCATTTAGTACTAGAATGTATACAAATGTACTAGGGACTTGAAAATTTGTTCATGTTAAGTGAAATTTCAAGTTAAGCAAGTTCATCTTCCACTGTGTTATTATTGAACATCATATTCTGTCAACAGTCCATCATTATTGCATGACTTTGTGCATTCCTACCTCACCATCAGAGGAAATGTGTAATGGTATCACAGTCATTCCAGTCACGCACATGTATACATATGCTCATAAATGTCACACACATCCATTCACACATGTGTACATACCTCACCACCAACACTTTGCAATAGTGATGTTTTGTTGATTCTTGTTCTCTTCTTGCAGGCTGACAGTAGATGGCAGCAAGTGGAGACTAATCTAGCAGAAAATAAGCATTTGAACACACTTTGGCTTGGTGGATGTGATGCCTTCACTGTCAACATGCTGAGGGCATTTGCCATGGGCAGGAACACTTCCATACAGTACCTCTATCTTTACAGTGAGTCATTGTACTACATCCCATTGTACACTCATTTAGTGTGTATGACGTGGCACTAAGCAACAAACTCTGTCCCCATCACTTCCTTCCTTTGGGATTACCCACACAATTCCCTTTGTGTTGTATGTTCCTGTGTGGGTCAATCCTTAGACTCCTACACTAGTCCAGTACTGGTCTTGTACACAGATCCCACCCATCCGCCAGCCATTTAATGGTGACATCATGCACAACGGGAAGGGGTCTGGCACATTTCCTGTGTGAGAATTCATTAATGTCCTGGAATGCTGGGACACTGCGGGGAATGTTAATTGGCAGCGTACAGCTCGCTGGACTGTCAGAACGGCGGAAAACCAAAAACCCACAGCATTGTGGGCAGTGATTCATGAAGAGCTTCACAAACTAGGCTATGTTAACATTAATTCTAAGTCAGTCTCAAAGATTTCAGCTATCTGGTAAGGAAAATGTGTTTTAGTCAGGAGCTTCAATATGACGGCCATCTTCGCAGGCTGTTTAGCCATTGGTGGCTCATGTTGTAGTACCTATAGGTCCTCTGACAAGCTTATTCTCCATTTTCATCTGTAATAAGAGAAGCATCAAACTCTAAAGAGGGTGTGTGATGTGTGTGTGTGTGTGTGTGTGTGTGTGTGTGTGTGTGTGTGTGTGTGTGTGTGTGTGTGTGTGTGTGTGTGTGTGTGTGTGTGTGTGTGTGTGTGTGTGTGTGTGTGTGTGTGTGTGTGTGTGTGTGTGTGTGTGTGTGTGTGTGTGTGTGTGTGTGTGTGTGTGTGACTCACTTTCTTGGAAGCATAGCAAGTGCTCCTACACAAGAACGCAATCATTTTGTTCGCATTTCTGCTCCACTGACACTACCTTGCGCAAATATCGATTAATTGCATATTTTGGTTGTGTGGGTGGAAGAATTCCCATGTAGGAAATGTACCAGGTACTTGCCTCCCGTTGACATCATAATATACAAAATGGAAGTGAGAAAGTGATCTGGGTACGAGACTAGTCCAGTACATGTACAGATACACGTGATCTTTTCAAGTTGTAGGCTCATGCAACGTGTTGTGCTATCCATTTCATGTACAAAGGGAGCTCTTCTGTGTCCCTTCACTAGATGTGTGGATTTTGTTTGGGATGTTGTGTGCTACATGCATGGTTTGTTTGTAAATGTGTTATGATGATGACATCCTATTGTGATTCACTGCAGATGAGGAACCTCTTCCTGATGATGCTGTTTGTGCACTTGGCACTTGTGTGGCTTCCATGGCTCAGCTGTGTGAACTTTGGATTTGTCACCTTCCATTGCCAGTTCTCAAAGCACTGGCAGAGAGGAAAGAGCCACTTGAGGAACTCTATATGCCCTTTCGGTCTTCCGGTGTGAATTGGGTAAGTATGGCAATACATATGAGTTCTGCTGATGTGCACACAATACTATACTATTAGTAGCTGTGTGTTCTGTAGGTAGTTATTACAGACTATTGCCCAATCCACTGTCATTGGTACTGCTTTACATCTGCTGTGGTGATGTAGTTTGTGCAAGTGTTTGTAGACTTACTTGTGAATGAATATAGCTATGATCTGTGAGTGTGCATGTGCGTTTGTGTACTTGTGTATGTATGCATTTCTTGTGTGACAGAAGGTTTGGTGGCATTGTTTATACCTGGTTCAAATTTATATGTATTTGTTGGAGAGATTATTGTATGCGCTTCATGTCACTAATGTCATCACCTTCATACATGTGACAATGATGTACATGTGCCATGCAATGCATTGTGAATACTGTCACGTACACATTTATGTACTACACTGGTAATACTGTGGGCATGCTACACTGGTAAAGGAGTCCTCTGTTTTGTGGTGTGATTTGTTTCTTCCATGCTCTCTCCTTATCCAGGATGGTTTGAGTGAAAATCAGTGGAAGGAGGCAGAAGAAGCTGCTGCCAGTGCTAAAGTGAGGATAGTGCAGCTGGAGTTTGATGTCAACTCAAGACAGAGGTCCAGAGCAGTTCAAACCATTAGTAATGGATTGGCCAGAAACATCTTCATTACACATACTACACTATTGCGAGTTCCTGAAGAGATGAAGGAGTCAGTGAAGCAGACACTGAAGACTGTGATTGTGAATGTGTTCTGAATTGCACTATTGATGTACAGTGTAATTATTATGTTATGTAATTTGTGTTTTGTGTAATTAAGTACCATTGCAACAATTGAATATTTGGGGTGAGCAAAGCAAAGCCACTCTCTTCTGGGTGGTGCAAAACTGGAAGACATGCATGGTACATTGCAGAAGTCATGATATGTCATGATCACATCCACTCTAAATATGGTTGCTTGTGCAACGCCTACACATGACCATAGGGTTGTGTAACTTGGTGGCTGACTTTCACTTCAACCTATATATATACAAATATTAAGTTTACAACATCTGGTACAGTTCGCAGGTTAACTTTGGACACGTTCAAGGGAACATCAGCTGCTCATACACACCACACCACTCCACTACACCACACCACAAGCAAAGTAAAAACGCAAAAAAATACATGAAAACTCACTAACCCCAAGAATGTTTTACTCTCCAAATGTTTAAGCGTACGCAGTATTGTGCACACGAGCAAGTCATGTGTAGTCATGGCTTGTCATGAGCATACGCTGCAATGACATGACATGTTCCATCAACTAGGTGGTACATGCACATGCAAGAAGAATGCAAAGTGGACAGTAGCTGCACTGTAAGTAAAGTGTGAAATATGAACAACAAATTTGAAATATAATAAGCATAGTACATGAAGCTGATTGGCTAAAACTACGGAACACCTTAGGTGACAAAAATGAGACCACAAATGTAAAAGCGATTTTGCAACCACAATTAGCAAAAATCAATTTTCCATGATCAATTTTGTACAGTTCTTTGACGGCTGTACAAAGGAGCAATTGCAGTGACACTGGACTAACTACTCAATTAACTGCAAGGTTACAGAGACTCACTTTACAAGATAAGCATGCAGTATAAGTACCCTATATATTAACATTTAGTAATAGTAACATAATGTAAGTCATTACTCTAAACAAACACCTACATACATTACAACTACAGTATAGTGTTTCAGTCATGGCACAGATTTCACAAACGCATTTAGCAAAATTCTATTTTCCACGGTCAGAACTTCTCAAATCAATTTTGAATCTAATTTTTCTATGATTGAGTTCTCAAAATTGATGTTCAGAAAGATCCATTCTAGCATTTTTCCTTATCTACTAGATAAATAGGCATTAATGATATTCATATTTGGATCCACCGTATATGAGGGAACTACCAAACTAGGTGAACTAGAAGCGGACAAGAGTTCCCTTGTTAGTGTTCTGCATGAGCTTCTGTAAAGATACTGTTCAAGCTGGCATTACGAATATCAAGAACATCAAGATAAAAACAAAACCTGTCCGTTATAGAGCTGCTGGAAATAGCCATCAACCATTTAGGGTTTGTCGAGAACCATCACTATAGGGAAGTGCAACCACAGCTAGCAGACCTGAGTCATGTAGTAGTTCACTGTATTTTGGTCAAGGTTAGGCCAGGCAAATTTGATTCACAGTTTATCGTCATCACCCGCGTGCTTTTTACCCAGCCTCTCCAATTTTCATCATTCATTATTTAGATCACCATGGCCAACTACCTATCCATGCAGAGTCAAAAATAATTCCATTTAGCTAGCAGGCTATCCTCACCTGCCAGACCCATCATACCCGCACTGTGCACACTGCTTCTAATTGGAGCAGATCATCAGCTAATGATGCATATGCGTTTTGGTGTGTTTTAATAGCAAGTTGTTTACAATGGCTAATAAATAATGACCTCCCACCCTTATTGTCTTTACAAGTGTATTGGACGATAACCTGAAAATGAAATTTGCATGGCCTTAGCAAACATCAAGAAGCATTTGATTGGGAATCGATAGTATGAGGAAGACCCAGGATTATGTTAGAAAAAGAGAGTCCTAATTGTCCTGATTAAGGCACACCAAAGCCACCATTGCCTTTAATGCATGGAAAGAACCATGTTGGACTTGAAAAATTGGTAATTTTGATGGCTAACAAGCAATAGCAGTACCAAATCACGAGTTGAGGCGGTGGCCAATGGCCTGGAAGCATCATCATTAAAAGCCACAGTTGGTTTCTTGGTGAATCCATGTAGCTGGTATATATTGCATGGACTGAAGACATCATAATATACTCATTGTATACCAGTTCAAAAACGCATGCATGCATGCACAGCTAATGGGGATATTCATAGACGAATAGTAATGCTGTGGTATACCATGTCTTTGGGAGCACAGGGGACATTAAGGTCCAGCATATGTCACACCTGTCTTTGCATATAGAGCAGATCTTCTACACCATGTACAATTACATCTCATGCATTGTCATCACCATCTAGTGGTATGAGACCATCAATAAATCTATTCCATAATCGTGAAAATCCTATGAAAGATGGCATATACAGATAAACCTACATGCATGATAATGGAACTGTTATACACACAAAATTACATGCAACCAACCTGTTGAATCCCAGTAGTAGCCTGGCTCCCAGAGATCTAGTCATTTGCAATATATAGGCCTGATATCCATAGCTGAGTTGGAATTATCCCATGTTCAGTTTTTAAGCTGTGGTTCACCCAAGCAAGTCAGCTGTCGTTAAACAATTATAGAGGAATGAAATGCACCCTGAGAAAAGATCTCAATCAATCAACCAACCAGTCATACACCATGTCATGTCACTGATACTGAAATCGCATTGCTGTAGGAAGACTAACCTCCCTTCTCTATCATATCCTTGGTCTTCTTCTTACAGTCGATTCCTGATCAAACACTTCTTAGTCTTCGGTATCCTTGACCAAAATACAGTGAAGTACAAGACTCAGGTCTGCTAGCTGTGGTTGCATTTCCTTGTAGCAGTGGTCGACAACCCCTAGGTGGTTGATGGCAATTTTCCAGCTTTTCCAACAGACAGGTTTTGCTGTCATCTTCATTTTCTTTATATTTGTAAAGCTCAGCTTGAACAGTACCTTTGCAGAAGGTCAGAACACTAACAAGGAGGTCCTAAACCACCTCTAGTTCACCTACCTAGTTCGGTAGTCCCTTATATACGGTGGATCCAAGTATGAATATCATTAACGCCATTGTATATGGTAGCTAAGAAAAATAGCGGAATGATTCTTTCTGAACAGCAATTTTGAGATCTCGATCATTGACAATCAATTTCAAAATCAATTTTGGGAAGTTTTGTCTGTTGAAAATCGATTTTCGCTTATCGAGTTTGCGAAATCGATCATGGAAAACTGATTTTCGCTAATCGCTTTTCACATTAGCTAGCTACTTTGGGGTCCCATTTTTGTCGCAAACAGAGTTCCATAAAAGTTAACACTAGTGTAAACTGGCTGTAATAGCCCAGTGCTCCTGGAGAAGTTGAAGTATAACAAAACTGGTCCTTACACAATTACGTAAAACCACAGTTTTCAGCTTTCGTGTATGGCTTCCTCATACCGTAGCTTCAGTTGTTGTGTCGTGTTCCTCTGGTATAGCCTCCGTTCTCCCATCTCACTGGTCGATCACATATCATGGCACTCTCCAAAGTGAGTTACACCGGCGGCAGACGCCTGCTAGCTAACTAGCTACCACTATGAACAGTTGAAGGTACGCTGTATGTAAGCAATATCCCGGTACGAATGTGATCTCCAAGTTATCGCCCAAGGGCGAGGCGTAGCCGAGGTCGCGGGTGATCGGATATCACACCAGAGAACGGGGTATGTGTAGCTATAGCTATATAACTGGCTTATAATTGTATCCCATCCGGTTAGACGTGCACTCATTATAATCCTTTTCTACCAGTGACGTAATCTTCATCGCGATCATGAAGAGGTATATACGTGCCTTCCTAGCGACGAGCTAGTTACAGCAGGTCAGGCCCATACGTAGGTCCGAGATTGGGGGTGGGGGGGTCTTCTGGCATCAAAGTGGAACTCATAATATTACAGATTAACGTGTAACAAAATTCTGGTGTCCACAAGGACAGTGTCCAGCCTCGATAGCAGCTAAGCGGGTCTGTTAAGCTTTTAACAGGGTTTTGATTGGCACTGTCCATTGTAAGACTATAATTATACTGTATAGTAACTCAGATTCTGTATATTGCTTCTCAGGTGGACCTGCAAGTGGGTGTGGGGTTAGGAGGTCTTTCGAACCCCCTTGCGTACGGGCCTGCAGGTTCTCCTGCCGCTGTCGGCAGTCAGAAGTCACGCTCGTGAAGTCTATTTGGGAATGTGGCCGATAAAAATGGCTGCTCCTATCTTGATGTATTAGCGCACTTCGACGAAAGGTAGCCAAACTGCGGCGGCGAAGAACAATTGAAGAACATGATGGGCTTCTTTCACCGTATTAAAAGACAACGGCGCGACCAACGCAGTGTATGTAAGAGAAAAGCGCCATAGGCTGCTCTCTTCGTCGAGTTCATTCGACATTCCTAGTTCCTTTGTACACCCAAAGTCTGTGTGACTAACTTGCTAATTTCATGTACAAGGGAATTAGGAAAGAGGTACACCATAGTGTTGAGTGGCTTGTTTCTATGCTTTTTCTACTGGCCATTCATACATCCCTTTTAATATTAATGGAAATTATTATTATAGCTACTAGTTGATAGCTACAAAGAGTGACACCAGGACAAGCTTCGTTCCTGATCTGATGACGCCCGCAAGCCACGTTTCAGGGACAAATGAGGTAAAGAGGCGGATTCAGAACAAGATAGAGTGTTCAAAACAGGGCGCTACTATGCACCTCTATTTGAAGGAATAGGGATGCGGGAAACACCCAGTTTGTCATCACATTGACCCTTGCAGAGTTGTACATGCAAGCTAGTGACTGAAGGATACATCAGGGGGACAGCAACCATGTATATAGTTCAGGGTGACAACTAAAGGTCGAGAGGCGATTGTTATATCAATATGTAACAACAATCACCTACCTTTTGACCAATGCTTTTAGTTATCATCAGGTGACACTTAGTTATCACTGGGTGATAACTAAGTTGTCGCTGAGGATAATAATTTAACTAATTCAGCATACACTAGATTTCTATGATGCTACCATCAAGTGAGTTATAACTATTTTTATCATTCACCGACTGGTGGTAACCTAGCCATATCTGTACTTAGATATTGACGATGTAACTAGCTAAGTGGCTATATGTCCCTCTGTGATCCAGCATGAAGTACCCCCTGCAGGATGTTTACACTCCTTTAAGAAGAAAGACATGTGATTTGGAATTTTTAATGTCACTATTGTTACCCAGAGCAGTGAATGTGTCATGTTATCCTCCAGTTGTTCACACACTGTACTACTAGGTTACCTCCATCACCATACAGCTTTACTCTGATAGGACTGACACTGCCAGAAAGTGCCAATTTCCTGGATTTCAAGGTGTGTGTGTGTATGTGCATGTGTGTATGTGATTGCGTGTCGATGTGTAGTCCAGGTGGTGATACACTATTCATCATGTGCACTTTGTACTCTATTCTCTCTCCCTGTCCAGATGCTGCCTATCTCCAAGATGCTCCCTCCTTGGAAGTGTTCTGTAGGCTAGTGGTGCACAGGGTGTCTTCCCGGTGGGACTATGTGGGACTGCAGCTGGGGATGTCTCCTGAGTGTTTAGATATGATTGAAGGTGAACACAAGAGGAAAGATGACCGTTGCACAGCTATGTTCAAGGAATGGTCGCGCGGTGCTCCTGGCACAGGCAACAAAAAGCGCTCGTGGGAGTCGGTCCTGTGTGCAGTGGAGACAGGACACGGCACAACTGCAGAGGAGGAGATAAGGAAGGGACTGAGGGAGGTTGCAGCCCAGCCTGACTACCAAGCTGCTGCCCTTAGTGACAAGGTGAGGGTTACGCATGTGGGACATGGCTGTTTTGTTTACTTAAGAATTATTATTATTATTATTATTATTATTATTATTATAGCTAGGTGTGTACCTTTAAATGTGTAGCTTGCTGACTCAAGTGGTGTGGTTTCCATTGTTTAGGCTTAATTCCCTGGTATGCGGCATTACAGTCAAAGTAGGTGCAGATTGTATGACTTGTAGTTAATGGTATGAGTGAATGGTGGCTAGTTTGCTCACTAGTATATAGCACAGCTCACGTCTTTCTGTGCAGCATCTGCCATCATAGAACTGTGGATAGCTGAGTCGTTCCACCAGTTTGAATGCTGTCCTTTTATTAGCATGGCCCAGGTTCCCTCATGCAGCTACTAGGAATCCATAGAGTAATGATTCACGCTATTGTAAGTGCAAAACTGTCTGTGTTAATTGGATCACAGAGACTGAGAGTGGTAGTAAAGTGCATGTTATTGGGTCTGTAGTTTCAGTTCAGGGGCACCCCAGCCCCCCACAAGTTTTTAACTCAAAATACGTGTTTGAATTTCCACTGAATGAGTGCAAAGGTAACCCATAATCTTGTTTTCATCACAGTCACCACCTTCTTACTTCCAATTTTGCCCTGTGTGCATGAGTGGAATACACCAGCTGCAGATTTCGTTAACTTTGAAATACAATTGTGTACAGTACTACAATATTATACAGACAGGACATCAAACTATATAATGTGTGGTGGGTCTCACAACTATGATTTACTTTAAAGAAGTGCTTTCCTCTCCAGCCAAGCATCTATCTTTAACCTGAGTCTTCAGTATTGGAAGTCTTGTATAATATCCATCATTCTATACTTTGTACACACAAATCCTCCATTTCTGGTATGCTATACCTTTA
Source organism: Ianthella basta (assembly GCA_964019415.1). Classification (NCBI taxonomy): domain Eukaryota; kingdom Metazoa; phylum Porifera; class Demospongiae; order Verongiida; family Ianthellidae; genus Ianthella; species Ianthella basta. The sequence goes on along the minus strand of OZ025885.1, from coordinate 4,396,429 downwards.
TTGATTTAGAATGGTCAACAATTGGCAACTTACGTTTGTACATAACTTAAGGTTGCAGTAATTATGTATGCAGTACAAGAGCAGCATATCTACCATTGCATGTGGGAAACCTTGCTTCAGTATGATATGCACGTGCATGCTGAACAATGTCCAATTCTATGTTGTTTATTTGCCATGCATTTACTGATATTGAGTTCTAGCCGGTAGGGTAGATGGATGTCCATGGCAGCCCTATCCAGCATTAGCTCACTTCCCTTTTCTGTTTAGACTACATGCACTCTCAGTCTACTCCAGAGTATACCAATGTGTGCAGTCTGTGCACAACCACTCTGCTGCCCTCTCCATTTCATGGAGTCCATTGCACAACATTCAAGTCACTTGACTGTAACAATGTCCAGCCGTGTGTGTTCCTTTGTCTCTACTTATTTATAAGTCATTCATACTGAACCAGCCCAACACCCTCTGCTACACTTCCCTTTTCCACACCACCAATATGCATTGCACTCATATACGCACTGCACACTCACTACACACAACACACATAATGCACTTGTGGTATAATTCGTTACTTTCGATCATGCTTCATGTATGCAATGTGTCAGTCTCCCTCTCCTTCCTCTCCACAGCTCACTGTGACCAGCACTGAGCTCCCACCACAAGCTGACTTGCTGAAGGAGCTAGCATATGATGAGTACCAACGTTTTAAGCTAGGAGAGGGTCCAAAGGCAAATATAGAGTACACTAAATTAGCTGTATTGGAGAGGCCACCATTGTCTCGGCCAGAGGATGTCAAGATAAAAATGGAAGCGATCCAACAATTCAAACAGTGTGACCCTAGGTTGGCAGAGGAGAAAACAACACACATAAATCCTGTCAACCTTTTCAAGAAGGGAAGTGAGCGCATTTGCGTATTATATGGACAAGCTGGGTCTGGAAAGACCACTCTGCTAAAGCACATGTGCAAGGTGCTTTCCACTGAAGAGGGTGAAAATGATTATGATCTAGTGCTCTACTTCCCGCTGCGAGACAGGTCTGTATCTGGTGCAAGTGACCTTCAGAGCCTTCTGAAGTACTATGGGAGCGAGGACAGTCGTCTGAATCACACCACACTTGCACAGTCAATGGTGGAGAGCAAAGGCAGGGGCCTCCTCTTTGTGCTGGATGGTGCAGATGAGGTGAAAGACTTGCTGCAGCAGTCCTCTGGGTCCACTGTTCAGAACCTTCTCACGGGACTTGTTCTTCCTGAAGCCCATATCATCATCTCTTCACGACCTGGTGCCTGTCCCTCTCTACAGGACCGCACTGCCACATTCTATGAAGTGCAGGGCTTTGATCATGATGCCATTACTTTGTACGTGAAAAGCTTCTTTGAGGACGACCCACATGCTGCTGTCAGGATGCTGTCACAGCTGGCCAGTCGCCCTGACCTGCTTGGTGGGATGTATATCCCTATGAACTGTTTCATCCTTTGCTCAATCTTTGAGCATGATTCCTCTTTCCCTGCCACAATGACCGCCTGCTACCAGGCGTTTGCAGCCCACACCATTTCTCGTGAGTGCAGTAGAGAGGGAAGAGAAGTGCACATTGATCCCACTCTGAGGGACCTCCCAAGAGATGTTGATGATCTCATGTCGTCACTGGGTAGGCTTTCATATAATGGTCTTTGTGAAAACCCACCTCGTTTTGTTTTCGATGAGTCTTCTATTCATGCAGCCTTCCCAAAGCTCCCCCATGATGCCCACATTGATGAGTCTCTCTTCAAGGGTCTTCTGCATGTTCATGCCAGTCGGAAGGGCTACCAGTCCTCTCTGTCCTTCTCCTTCCCCCATGCCACTCAGCAAGAGTTCTTTGCTGCCCTCCATGTGAGTCGTCTACCACCTAAGGAGCAAGCGAGGTTTTGGAAGAAGAATCTCTCTAACATCTCCTTCTTCATCGTTCTTCGATTCTATGCTGGCCTCACTGGCCTCGGTGTTCCCAAAGTGGCCAAGCAGCTCCACAGCACAGCAGCACCTGAAGAATCACCTAGTATGCTAGCATCTTTTCTTAGATTAGTGAAGGGAGATATCCGGCTGGTTGATATGTGTAGCCATGGCAGCCCTCACCTTCTCTTCCTCTTTCATACACTGTTTGAATCTCAGAACACTGACTTAACTAAACGAGTCATGCAAAGTATTCCATCTTTGCTAAAACTCTGCCTCTCTCTCTCAGCCTTTGACACAATGGCAATTGCATACTGCCTCAGTCAATGCTCCCACCTGAGGCAACTTAATATGCCATCGTACAAATGCACCATTTTATCCACTCAATGCCTGACACACTTACAGGCAGTGCTCCAGGCAAATTCACGGTGTCAACTTAACTTTGGAGGCAGCCTACACCTCTCTGTTGATCACTTCTCAGCTGATGGTGAGTCTGTGCAGTACTTTATCTGTGTAATGTTATACACATTGAGATTGCTGACTACTGTAATGTGTGGTGTAGTGTGTTTGTAGTAAGTATTCGTTTGTACTGATTTCTCTTACAATGTGAATACAGTAAATGTTTATTAATAGTCAAATATGACCTATGTCTATTGAATAATGTGATGATTTAATGATGTTATGAATTGTAGTAATTTTGTTTTTGTTCTGTCTACAACTCTCAACCATCAGATGCCCAGACACTGTTTCAAGTAGCAGTGTCATTGAGGGGTTTAATCCTGAGTGTATCCCACACAGACTGTGTAGCACTCTCCACTGTTTGCAGCCTCTCTGGAGTGAAGAAGTTGACTGTCACTGTCTGTAGTGATGTGAAGGCAAGACTTAGTACATGATTGTTTTGTACAGCATTATGGCATTCTGCCTACACATACAGTACACACTGCAATACTATCAATAGTGCTATTATTGCTATTATAGGACAAAATTATTGCAATGAATGCAATAGTGGGTGTCTTCCTATCACACTAGTGTCAGAACTAGCTATTAGTTAACAAAGCAGAATACTGAGTTTCACCTGTGGGAAAGTGAAATAGCCAATTAGTTTTCATATTATTCGAACAGCGTTCTAGAAAGGGTTGGTTCTGCAATACCAGCTTCACAACAGGGTTGAAAACCTTGCCGACGTTTAATCAACCAGATGCTCTGATCTTCTTCAGGGTGAACAGTGTTCTAGTTTACAACTTTCGGAAGCTGTCCACACTCTCAATAGTTTTTAGTAATACATATTTCAGTTCTTCCTACTACAGTACCATTACATTATTACTCCATGTTAAGTATCGAAGTGTCTAGAGTATACCAGTAATATTGTACAATATCTACTGTCTTCAAAGTACACTTTGTTTCTGGTTATGGTTAGTATTCACCACTTCTAACTTCGAGCTCATGCTCAGTTCCTTCCTCTTCAACACTTTCGTTCATGCCCAAAACCACTCGTGTTGCACTCCCAATCTTTGCCTCCAGGTTGGCCTTTGCCCATATACTCTGAACATATTGTATGCTGTTATTGAACATGATATACTGTCAATGGTCCATCACTATTGAGCGTCCTTACCTCACCTTCAAATGGAATGAGTAATGGTGTCATAGTCCACTCTGGTCACACACATGTATGTGCATACGCATAGCTATGCTCACACACTTCACATACATACATTCACACATGTGTACATACCTCATCACCCACACTCTGCAGTACTGATTTTTGGCTGATTCTTGTTCTCTTCTTTCAGGATGACAGTGGATGGCAGCATGTGGAGACTAGTCTAGCAAAAAACAAGCATTTGAACTCACTGGTGCTTAATGGATGTGATTCCTTCCTTGTCAACATGCTGAGAGCACTCGCCATAGGCAGGAACACCTCCATACAGTGCCTTAGTATTTTCAGTGAGTCATTGTACTATGTCCCTTCTCTCATGACATACTCATTCGGTGTGTGATGTGGCAGTAAACTCTGTTCCCATCATTTCTTTTGGGAGTACCCACACACACTTCCCTTTCTGTTGTACGTTCCTGTGTGGGTCAGTCCTTAGACTCCTAGTCCAGTACATGTACAGATACATGTGATCGTTTTCTTTTCAAGTTGTAGGTTCATACGTACAACATGTTATGCTATCCAGTCCACTGCACATACAAAGGAGCTCCTCAGTGTCCCTTCACTAGATGTGTGGATTGTGTTTGGGATGTTGTGTGCTACATGCATGGTTTGTTGTAGATGCGTAATGATGATGACATCCTCTTGTCACTCACTGCAGGGGAGGAACCTCTCCCTGATGATGTTGTCAGTGCACTTGGCACTTGTGTGGCTGCAATGGCTCAGCTGCGTATACTTTGGATTCGTCCTCTTCTATGGCCAGTTCTCAAAGGACTGGCAGAGAGGAAAGAGCCACTGGAGCACCTCACTGTGTATCCTCCTGGTGTGAATTGGGTAAGTAGCAATGTGTTCTGCCAGTGTGCACACAATACTGTACTATTAGTAGCTGTGTGTTCTGTAGGTTGGTTGGTTAGTTCAGACTATTGCCCAATCGACTGTCGTTGGTACTGCTCTACATCAGATGTGGTGTTGTATTATAGTTTGTGAGAGTATTTAATTGGGGACGAATATAGCCGTGATCTGTGGGTATGCTCTGACCAGTGAGCATGCATGCAGTGCATGTGTGTGTGTGTGTGTGTGTGTGTGTGTGTTTTCATGCACATCTGCATGCATGTGTGCATGTGTGTTTCATGTTAATGTGCATGTGTGTCACATGCATCTGCATGCATGTGTGTTTGTGTGCTTGTGTGTGTATGCATGTTTTATGTATGACAGTAAGGCTCTGTGGCTTTGTTTATAGTTTAGATCGATGGTTTGAATTTATGTGCATTTGTTGGAGAGATTATTGTATATGTTTCATGTCACAAATCCCATCATGTTCATACATGTGACAATGATGTACATGTGCCATGCAATGTATTGTGAATACTGTCACGTACACATTTATGTACTACACTTGTAATACTGTGGACATGCTACACTGGTAAAGGAGTCCTGTGTGCTGTGGTGTGATTTGTCTCTTCCACGCTGTCTTCTTATCCAGGATGGCTTGAGTGTAGATGAGTGGAAGGAGGCAGAGGAAGCTGCTACAAGTGCAAGAGTGAAGAAGGTGGACCTGCCATTTGATGTCAACTCAAGACAGAGGTCCAGAGCTGTTCAAACCATTAGTAATGGATTGGCCAAGAACAAGTTCATTGAACATGTTGAACTATTTGGTGTTCCTAAAGAGATGAAGGAGTCAGTGAAGCAGGCACTGAAGACAGTGACATATGTGGCTGTGGTCTGAATTGTAATATTGATGTAGTATGCACAGTATGTTATACGTGTAATTTGTGTGTTGTGTAATTACTTTATTCAAGCCACAATGACATATGTTCTTATATATATACTGTGTGTATGCATGTGCATGCCTGAATTGATCTGTCAAATTGTATAATAACAATTTCAATAATTATGTCAATACTATTTTGCAGACATTAAGTATATATCCATGTATCCTTGTATTACGGTTCTCAGAATTAAGACCACCTTGAAAATAAGACCACTTTTCATGGCCCAGATGGTGGTCTTATTTCTCAGGTTCCACTGTAATTATAATTATGACCACCTCAAACAGCCTAACTCACTGTATGTGCACTGGACACATGTACAAGCACATTGCCATGCACACCTCACTGAAACAATTATTACAACAATTGAATATTTTATCTAACAAAACATGAGCTGTAGAGAAGAGTGTTCAGATAAATGTCCTTCAAAGAGAACTCCCAAACAGTGTTCCTGCTATTGGGGACCTTCAAGCCCTGCACAGACAGAACAGGAGACAAGAGGACAATATCACACTCCCCACAGCCCCTCCCATTCACAGACCACTGGTCCTCTGCCAGTTAAGGTGTGTGTGTGTGTGTGTGTGTGTGTGTGTGTGTGTGTGTGTGTGTGTGTGTGTGTGTGTGTGTGTGTGTGATGCGTGTGTGGGTGGGTATGTGCACATGCATGTGTGTGTGTGCGGACTCACGTCCTGCCCTGCTCTGACTCACATTAGAGAAAAGTGTAGTCTTAACACACCACTCCCATGTGCTCATGCAAAGCCCCAGACAGCACTGTCCCAAGGAAGGTGAGGAGAGTGAAGCAGACCAGCTGAGCTGGGTCCTATTTGGGGCTGTTGCCACTCATGACACCTCATGACTGAGGGCAGCCATGATGGACATGGCTGGAGAGGAAGACAATGGAAGAGGAACATTAACTTTACACAACAATTACAGTCAATAAACTGAAAATAGGATAACAAACACATGATAAACCAATACCATGCAGGAGAAGAGGGTACCAATTATATGAAGTGCTCTTCAGTTACACTTGACATGTGTGATGGCCGGGGCCAGGGTCACAATGCACCAATCAGGTCACCAGCTAGGATACAACTCATGTTCTTACACAAGTGCAATCAGTGACACTACTGTCACCATTACACACTAACACCTAATCATCCTGGTGGGTTTGTCCCACTCATGCACAGCCTCTTCCCCTCCTCCTCATTCCTCTTGTACCCCTTCCCTCCACACCCTCCCACTTCACTCCCCACTGACTTGTCTTTGGTGGAGAAACTCTTGTCTGCTGCCACCCTCTCCTCCTCACTGTTGGTAATGCTCTCTGCCCCTGTGCATGGTCTTTCGAAATTCCCAAGGAACTGTCATCAGAATAGGGCTCGCATGCACCGGCTAATCACTACCAACCAAACCAACCCCTTCACATTTGTACGGAAAAATCCTTCTTTAGTTTTAAATGGATGACTCGCCATTTCAAATGTGTGCCCTGTTCTGTGATGAAGACCTCTTGCTGCATGCATGGAGCCGCTCCTAGCCGATCGCGAACCTGCATAATTTAACACATTCCTAAATCACGTGATTGTGAATTCCACTTCACGTCCGGTCGTTCCCTGCCTCCCCATGTGAGTCCAGTTGTCCTCGAGCCTCCTTTCTACGTGTATCCGAATTTCCTGCCAGGCCATGGCACTTTCCAAAGTGAGTTATTATATACACCATGGATAGATTCGCCAGCACTGCAAAGGTTGGACGTGTGTTGTGTTGTAAGCTACTTGTCTAGCTGTATAATCACCATCCGGGTACCGGTGAGCGAGTTGTCCGCCTGTAAATACGCCGAACAACTGGCTCACCGTCGGTGAACGCTGTACTAGGCAGCAGAGCCCGCTGCTAGACACCCGATTACGAGGTTACACTCTAAATTCGATCCTTTCTGTAGCTATAGATGGTAAAGTTGGAGCGGACCAGCGCTTCATTTCTCCATAACTGTCAACTAAGGAGGCACACTTATGTATGACCTGTGATGATGTCCGTATTCTTTGAATGATCAACCAAATCACTGCATGTCCTGCTATAGGTTGTACCATTGGTCGAGTACGTATTTATTAGTAATGTTCTGTTCTCTAGTATCGTCTGTACATGCACTGCATGTAATGCGTCAAGTTTCCTCTCCTTCTGGTCCACAGTTCACTGTATCAGGTGCAGCCCTTCTCAAGGCACAGGCATATGGCAAGTACAAAGAATTCACACTGGGAGACGGGCCAAATGATTCATACATGAAACTAGCAGTACTCAAGAGGCCACCCTCAGCTAGGACAGAAGATGTTGCGGTTAAAATGCAAGCAATAGAGCGCTTCAAAAATTGCGGCAGTAGGTTAGCAGAGGAGAATGCGACACACATAACACCCGTTGACCTTCTCAAGAAGGGAAGTGAGCGTGTCCGAGTAGTGTATGGTCAGGCTGGGGCTGGGAAGACCACTCTGCTAAAACACATGTGCAGGGCACTTTCCCGTGATGAGGTCGACAGCGAATTCAATCTGGTGCTGTACTTCCCATTGCAAGAGACATCTGTGTCCAGTTCAGGTGACCTCCAGAGTCTTCTGAAGTATTACCTGCGAGATGAGGATGATGTCAGTCAGTCAATGGAAGAGTTCAATAGGAGCAAAGGCAGGGGCCTCCTCTTGGTATTGGACGGAGCAGATGAAATGGAAGACCTACTTGAGTCGTCCTCTGGATCAATTATCCAGAACCTTCTCGAATGTCGAGATTTTCCTGAAGCCCACGTTATCATCTCCTCACGTCCCGGTGCCTGTCCCTCTCTACAGGATCAATATATTAAAGCCATACTCTATGAAATTCAAGAGTTCAATCATGCCGACACTATCTCATATGTAAAAGGTTTCTTTGAGGCCAACCCTCTTGCTGCTGATGACATGCTGTCACAGCTGGACAGCCGCCCTGACCTGCTTGGTGGGATGTCCATGCCAATGAATTGCTTCATCCTTTGCTCAATCTTTGAGCATGATTCCTCTTTCCCTGCCACAATGACCGCCTGCTACCAGGCCTTCATAGCACTCACCATTTCTCGTGAGTGCAGTAGAGAGGGAAGAGAAATGCACATTGATCCCACTCTGAGGGACCTCCCAAAAGATGTCAATGATCTTATGTCATCACTGGGCAGGCTTTCGTATAATGGTCTTTGTGAAAACCCACCTCGTTTTGTTTTTGATGAGTCTTCCATTCGTGCAGCCTTCCCTAAGCTCCCTCATGATGCCTCCATTGATGAGTCTCTCTTCAAGGGTCTTCTGCATGTTCATGCCAGTCAGAAGGGCTACCAGTCCTCTCTGTCCTACTCCTTCCCACATGCCGCTCAACAAGAGTTCTTTGGTGCCCTCCATGTGAGTCGTCTGCCTCCTAAAGAGCAAGCAAGGTTTTGGAAGAAGAATCTCTCTAACATCTTCTTCTCTGTCGTTCTTCGATTCTATGCTGGCCTCACTGGTCTCAGTGTTCCCAAAGTGGCAAAGCAGCTGTGCACTTCCTCCATCAAGGAGTTGCGTGATGAGTCCCTTGTAGAAGCATTTCTGAACTGGGTATTGAAAGAGCAGGAAGATGGATGCAGCAATGAAAAGCTTCACCTTCTTTTCATCTTTCATGCTTTGTATGAATCCCAAAATCTCCCCTTGACCAGCAAAATCATGAAGCAGATTCGATCTACGCTTGCATTTCGCCTCTCTCTCTCAGCCTTTGATACCATGGCAATTAGCTACTGCCTCAGTCAGTGCTCCCACCTAAGACAACTTTCATTGTTCAATACCCTTTTATCCACTCAATGCCTGTCACATTTGAAGGCAGTGCTCCAGGCCAACCCACAGTGTCAGCTTGGAGGTAGCCTACACCTCTCTTGTGATCACTTCTCAGCTGATGGTGAGTCTGTGCAGTACTGTATGTTTATAATGCAGTACACATTGTGGTTGCTGACTGCTATATTGTGTGGTGTAGTAAGTGTTCATTTGTACTAATGTCTCTTACAATGTGACCTATGACCTATGTCTATTGCTTAGTTGTTGAAGATTTTAATGTGGCTATGAAATTCTAATAATTTCTTATTGTTATGTCTACAACTCTCAACCATCAGATGCCCAGATACTGTCTCAATTAGCAGTGTTATTCAAGAAATTGGTCCTGAGTGTATCCCACACAGACTGTGTGGCACTATGCACTGTTTGCAGCCTCCCTGGAGTGTGGGATTTGAATGTCACTGTCCATAGTGATGTGAAGGCAAGTATGTACATGATTGTTTTGTACAGCAATAGCATTCTGCCTACACACACAGGACACACTAATAGTGCTGAGTGATACGATCAATAGGGCTCTTATTGCTTTAGTACTAAGCTATCGCAATACAATTGTATAGGTGTCCTCCTATCATGCTAGTGTCATAAGTATTAGTTTGCTTAACAAGATACTGTCAATGAGTCTTGCTTTTGGGAAACTGAGTCAGCCGTTTAGTTTCTTTTGATTTATGCTTTGAGCTTCCTTGATCATGGTCAGCAGAATCCTTCAGGGTGTTCACACTGCTTCGCAAACCGATTTTCAAAGTGGTTTGAAACCAGTTTGATGCATTTTTACTCATAACAAAACCGGTTTAGCCCAAACCAATTCAGATACAACTCACCACACAATGTGGGATGAAACATTCAAAAGCAATCAACACAATGGCAGTGACTCAGATGGACAAGCTTTAGCTACCGGTTTGGGGTATGCATAGCAGACTCTGCATGACGCTGAGTCTGCATGCCAAACCAATTCAGACACAACCAGGTTCAAACTGGTTTCCATCTTAACCCCAGCTTGTTGACTGCCACTTCACGCCTTAACATTTAGGCCTAATAATAGACTAAAAATAGTGAGTGCATGAAGGTTACTTCCTGGAAAGCTTCATATGCTAATGGCGTCACAACACACACACATGTACATACATACACATGCATCTGCTCATACACATCACACATGCATACATTCACATGCACATGCGTATGCATACTTCACCACCCTCACTCTGTGGCACTGATGTTTTGTTGATTCTTGTCCCCTTCTTCCAGGATGACAGTGGATGGCAACAAGTGGAGACTAGTCTATCAGAAAACAAACGTTTGAGTATTCTGACACTTGATGGATGCGATGGCTTTGTTGTCAACATGCTTACAGCACTCACCATGGGGAAGAACATCTCCATACAGCACCTCCTTCTTTATAGTGAGTTACTATTCTTGGTCTCGTCTCATGACATCTCACTAGTGTTTACAATGTATACTGTGTCTTCATCAAGTCTTTCCTTTGGGAGTGCCACCATTCCCTTTGTGTTGTATGTTCCTAGTACAGTACATGTACATATACATGTCACAGGTTAAAATAACGTCCGGTCGATTTCTGAGCATTTTAGTAGAATGACCACGCATTACTCCAAGTGGTCAGTATGCATGACCAATTGAACATTATAGCCTAAATTTTAGCCAATGGCCTCCAAAAGGACTCTGTGTTAATTATGGCTTTTAAGTACAAATTAGTGAACTGGCAGCTTAATGGATAATCACGCTTTGCACTACGTGGCAGCCATCTTACTATGAGGTGTTATCTTGATGCATGACTGGTTACAAGTCCAGGAAAGTGCTGGAGGTCCATAACATCCTGTTGGTGTCAAATTATGCAGGCACTGCACCACCACCATCTCATATTACAATGTTGCTGGATAAGATGGAGAGTTCGTTCGGACTGCAGGGTACTCAGATTCACTTGTTTCCTGGCTTCAATGGCAGGGAAGTATCATCGTCTTCTAAAAATGCACCTAACAGCATAGTTTTGTAGTCTTTCTAGATGCTCAGCCTCATGGTACATGTATGCATCCCAAACCACATCACAGTAGTCAAAGGATTGCACAAGGCCGCTGGAACCTGTTTGGCTGGTGCAGCTTAGGCCTCACCACTTTTTAAGCTCTCTTCTTTTCTTTATCTTATTCTTGGAAAATGGCAAAGGAAACTGTTGGTAGTTGTCTGCTGTTGCAGTGTCTGTTATTAGTCGTCCATGTTTCAATTACAATATATGATGTCACCAAAACATGGCTGGCTTGCACAAACATATATAAAATTTAAATTGGACTGTGTCAGGTGCGCGCTGCATTGTTGACACTTTTCTATGGCCGCAGCACTTACAAATTGCTTCCGATGGGTCTGTGGCATAATGTAAGACTTGAAGCCCAAAACCAAGATTTGACAGGGGATAAACTAATCTTCGAAGTAGGCAGGTGTTTCGAGCAACCTTGGAGGTGACATAGTCAATGTGGTCACTCCATGTAAGGGTGTCATACCTAGAAATTGTTGGTGACTACAAGGATGTAGAGACAGCTCCTAGGCAGTTAGCCTTGCTTTCTTTGCAGTGTACCAGCAATACCACAGTTGTGTTTTTTGAATGAGTGGACAATGTTGGGACTGCTTGGACACAAATGATGCGTGCAGTTGGGGAAGATTGTGAATGACCGACCAAAAACGGGAGTGCTTGGACATTTGACTGTACAACCGTTAAGCTTTATTTCGACCTATGCATGTATTAGCGTGCTTCGGCGAAACTAGTCAAACCGTGGCAAAGAAGAGCAATTGAAGGCCATGGATAAGCTCTTATCAAAGGATTAAGGACCGCAATGTACCCAAAGTCAACCTGGAGTACATGTAAAAAGAAAGCGTCGCATGCCGCTGTTACCTCATTTTGTCTTTTCATATTCTTATTATTCTTCCCACTGAATTTTTGCACACTCCTAGCGCAATACACAGGACACCTATGGACTTAAGTCACGTACCAGGACTCGCATACGTACCTGAAAGGTGAAGATCTTAACGCTGGTGGCAATCCAATTCATACAGCATTGGAGCGAGCGCGAAGTTTGTTGCTCCTGTGTATTAAACATACCCCAATGCTGCCATTTTGTTGCTCTGGTATATCGTGCGGTACACGGCAGCCGCTTCATCTGAAGTGGCATAACGGTGCTCGATGCTCTGCACAATCTTCAGCTAATTTAAGGAAGGGGTAATAGCTGGTATCAATCTGATATAACCATAGTCCTTTTGATATGCAAAAACTGTACAAACTAGTGTATAAAAATCCCTCTAGAATTAAAAGGGATTGATGAATGGCCAGCAGAAAAAGCATGGAAACAAGCAACAGTAACTCAACACCATGATGAACCACATTGCCATTAAGTTTGCTATGCATTCTTAATTTCCTTGTAGCTAAATTGGACTAGCTAACTAGACATTAGGGCCATGTAGCTGTACAAGGAAATCAGGAATGCAGAGTGAGCCTCACAGAAATGTGGTTTATAAGGGTGTTGAGTAACTGTTGCTTGTTTCCATGCTTTTTCTGTTGGCCATTCATAAATCCCTTTAAATTCTAAAGGAATTTTTATACACTAGTGTACAAAGGGATCTCCTCTGTATCCCTTCACAAGATGTGTGGATTATGTTAGATGATGTTGTCATGTCTAAATGCATGATTTGTTGTAGATGCATGTGTTATGATAATAATGTCCTATTGTTATTCACTGCAGAGAAGGAACCACTCTCTGATGATGTTGTTGGTGCACTTGGCACTTGTGTGGTTGCAATGGCTCAGCTGTGCACACTTTGGGTATATCACCTTCCATTGCCATTTCTCAAAGCACTGGCAGAGAGGAAAGAACTACTGCCGAAACTGTATGTGCTCTCTCCTCCTGGTGTGAACTGGGTAAGTAGCAATGTGCTCTGCCAATGTGTACACTGTAATAGTACTAGGTGACAGCATTGTGAGGTGAGCCTGAGAGAGTCTGACATGCATGTGCAGCAATTGTGGTCTAGAGAGTAGGTGATGATAGGAACAGAATAGGCATGCGTGAAGGGTTGAGGTGCACAAAATGGGCTGGAAGAATGAATGGGCCTAAGATGGATTAGACGTGCATACATGACTAATGACAGTCATGTGTGATGTGGTATGCAAGTGTGTCTATGGATGCACACACAAACTGATATGCAATTCTAAGTGAGCTCCTCCCCTGGGCTTAGGCTTTGGGTGGATATCACTATTACGTTCATGACATTAGCAAATGAATTAGTCAAGCTAGCAATTGGTCAAGCTAGTAGACTAACTACACAGAATGAAATAGGAATATAAGAGAAGTCACTGCTCTCAATATTAGCCCATAAAAATATCTCACTGGTAAGAGAAATCGCTGTGTTTTATAGCTGTCCTGTCCTTCCAGTGAAGTGTAGACTGTAGGTGGTGAAGCTGACCATAAAGAAAACTCTCTGGTAGGACAACTCCAGTGAATACTAGCATTTACATGTGCTGTCACCTTTATGTGTTGGGGTGTGATGCTGAGAGTACTATTGCAATGTTCACGAGAGCGCTGGCCATTTTGTCTGACTTCTAGTGAGACATACCATCTGTATGTAATATATATACCATATCTGAGGGGATGAATTAGGGATATTTCCTGAGGCCAAAGGCTGAGGTATGTCTCACCAATACATCCCCTTACTGCATTACAATCCCAGTGGCTGTTGCCGGACCAACGTTTTCCTTCCTGCCCCCGATGATTTGGTGCTTTCATACATATGTGGTTTACAAAGCTGGCTGCACTAGGTTTATGTGTGACTGAGTTTTTGCTGGGTTGTTTGTAGTTTACATTATAGTGTATTTGTATGTGATTGTTTAGTGAAATTGTTGTGTACATAAATGCTGTCATGTTCATACATGTGACAATGATGTACATGTGCCATGCAATGTGTTATGAATATTGTCACATACACGTTTATGTACTACACTGGTAATACTGTGGAAATGCTACACTGGTAAAGGAGTCCTGTGTGTTGTGGTGTGATTTGTTTCTTCCATGCTCTCTCCTTATCCAGGATGGCTTGAGTGAAGATCAGTGGAAGGAGGTAGAAGAAGCTGCTGCCAGTACTAAAGTGAGGCAGGTAATTGTAAATTTTGATATGAACTCCAGACAGAGGTCCAGAGCTGTTCAATCCATTAGCAATGGATTGGCCAAGAACAAGTTCATTGGAGATGTTGCACTACACTGTGTTCCTGAAGAGATGAGGCAGCCTGTGAAGCAGAGCCTGAAGACTGTGGCCTACTTGAGTGTGGACTGATTAGGTAATGTGCTACGACACTTTAAACTGTCAACTATTTAATTATCTCTATTTCTAGCTTAATTCACTTTAACAATTAATCATGATGTATTGATGTAAATATGTAATATTATGTTGAAATATAATTATGATGCAATATTTATGGTAATTATATATTCATCAGTGATATTATAATGGTGATCGTTGGCCTGTGCCCCTGAACTTTTACAGTCAATTTATGTATACAGTGGAACCTGTCTAAGATGGTCACTGCTTAGGCAGCCACCTCTCTAAAACAGCCAGCCTCCTTATAGCTAGCTGGTCCGAATAACAATTGCATGCAATCTACATCATGGTGGAGTCTCTATATAGTATAAAAGGCTCATGCAGTTTGATCATAGAACTGGCCATGGCCCGTGTGCATGGCCATGGGAATGAGTGGCCTGGAGGAAGGTCTAGAATGGTGAGGTATAGAGGGTTAATTGGGCCTGGGACTGCAGACCTCTTGTGCGTGAGCTCCCTTTCCTTGCCAGTGGACTCTAGCTGGTCTTACCAGCTGTTGGGTCCCCCATTCACACCAGCCTTGTGCTGAAGGGGTAACCTTAATAATACAATACAATACAATACAATACAATACAATACAATACAATACAATACAATACAGTTGCCCACCATCATGTGTGCACTTCATGCACCATCCTCCCACGGCAGCTGCCCTCATTTGTAATGATGTATAATGTACATTGGAAGTGCATGGCGGGCAATCGTGGACAACTAATTTTTGCTGTGTATGTACATGTACATGTGTTGCTCATGGTGACTAACATATCATGAATCGTGAACAGCTTTAATGTGCACATGGTGTCAGTAGTGACGTCATGTGTACGTGCATGTGATTTTGTGCATTCGCAAACTCCAACAGTTCGACTCCACTTCACCTTCCTTCCTCCAATCAAGCCTCTGTTCTCCTTTCTCACCGGTTGCGTGTATGTCATGGTACTATCCAAGGTGACATCATGGGTAGACCAATGAATAGCTTCATCCTCTGCTCAATCTTTGACCATGATTCCTCTTTCCCTACCACAGTGACCGCCTGCTACCAGGCCTTCGCAGCCCACACCATTTCTCGTGAATGCAGTAGAGAAGGAGGAGAAGTGCACAGTGATCCCACTCTGAGGGATCTCCCAAGAGATGTTGATGATCTGATGTCATCACTGGGCAGGCTTTTGTATAACGGTCTTAGTGAAAACCCACCTTGTTTTGTTTTTGATGAGTCTTCCATTCATGCAGCCTTCCCAAAGCTCCCCCTGGGTAACCCCATTGATGAGTCTCTCTTCAAGGGGCTTCTGCATGTTCATGCCAGTCGGAAGGGCTACCAGTCCTCTCTGTCCTCATTCCCCCACGCCGCTCTGCCTTTGCTTACCTTCTATTCGAGTCATAATTCACACTCTGCATGTCAGCACGCATAAAGTGTGTGTGTGTGTGCGTGTGTGTGTGTGTGTGTGTGTGCATGCAATTGCATAATTTTGTGACTTTGTTCATAGTTTACATTGATCGAGTTTGCGTGTGTTTGTTGGAGAGTTTGTACATAATTCCATCACACATATACATGTTATACACAATGAACAGATGAACATGTGCCGTGCAATGTATTGTGAATATTGTCACATACACATTTATGTACTACACTGGTAATACTGTTAAAATGCTACACTGGTAAAGGAGTCCTGTGTGTTGTGGTGTGATTTGTTTCTTCCATGCTCTCTCCTTATCCAGGATGGCTTGAGTGATGATCAGTGGAAAGAGGTAGAAGAAGCTGCTGCCAGTGCTAAAGTGAGGAAGGTGTGGCTGTACTTTGGTGAAACATCAAGACAGAGGCCCAGAGCTGTTCAATCCATTAGCAATGGTTTGGCCTTGAACAAGTTCATTGGACATATTGAACTGTTTTGTATTCCTAAAGACACAAACGAGACTGTGAGGCAGTCTCTCACGACTGTGACAGAAGTGTATGTGTTCTGATCAGTGCAATTGATGTAATGGGTCAGAGCGTTTTATATGTATATTTTACGGACAGTTTGAATTAATATTCTATGCAAGACTATATGAATAGTACTACATTTTACACTACAACATTGTTAAATTATATTCTATAATACTTCTAATTTCAATGATCATGTGTATTGGTGTATGGTCCACAATATATATTATTAATGGAATAAAACTATTAATTATTTGCTAATAAAAATTAAATATAGTAATTGGGGTGAGCTTTAGCAAAACGAAGCTCCTCTATTCCAGGGTGGTGTGAAACCAGAAGACATGGTACGTCACGGAAGTCGTGGTACATCGCGTCTGCGCACTCCATATATAGCTATGGTTGCATGGTTCTTCTGACCATTGCACATGCGCAGCAGTGGGTGATCATGATGACGCACTACAGGCTTGCACAACACCTGCACATGACCAGAGGTTTGCATAACACCTATACGTGACCGGACACATATTCAGGTTCTCTTACAGCAGTACGTAGCAATGAGATGCGGATGGACAACAGGCAACACGGCTGCTATTGATACAGCTGTACCAATAGTACGCAAGTGTTGCGCAATCGACTGCTAGCGTGATTACGCCATTTCCCAGACAGTTAACAATAAACCAGCGAGAAGTCAGGAAAGGATGTACTTCAGCAGAACAACCGCTTATATTTACTGGAAAAACATCTGTTCCTCTAGAAGTGGCGAGAAAACGAGCCGTTTCATCGAAATCGCCTAGCGAGACCATCCCTCAGTCGCACCCGCCATTTTCCCTACTCCGGACATTTTTTCCTAAAGTGGGACAGGCATTAGGAATTGTGGTGCTTTTGTTTAAACTAAGTTTAAGTGGATAATATTGGTTTTAGAACCATGGATCAACATTCAGCGCACTTCCAAAAGGATTGGAGAAGGTTGCTAGAGTCAGATAGCCCTACACAACAAAGATGATGCCATTTGGAACAACTGTCACAGCAAATCCGTGTGCCCTTTTCATCAGTTCAACAGGTGGCGCAAAATCCTTCATCCACCTCCCCAGTATCAATCTGCACATGTATGTCTGCCTTTACTTTGCTTGGTTATCATCTGTGAATTTAAATCAGCAACCAAAGTGTGAATGTTTTCCTGCTGTCCAACAATTGGCAACTGCAGTAACTAATAGGCATTGAGTTTTACTAACTTCTCTCAAGTACAGAAGTTAGTGTCTATTGTAGCGCATGCAGTTCGATCACCAACGAGTTCAATGTATCTTTCCGCAAGCAGATCCGGCCAACCGTTCGAATTTGGCGCGCAATTGAAGATGGTGCAATTCTTAGCTCCTCCTACTTCCTGCCAATTCTTGATTCTTCGGAAGAGATAGGGTAGAAGGAATCGGTGTCCAGCCGCCGAACGAAGGGTGTTCGTCCCGTTTTGACTGCGGATTCTTAAACCCTTCTAGTGCAAGTATCAACCAAGCGTGGCGTTAGCTCGAAGTTTAGCCTGTCTGTTTCGTACGACGTATACTTTTGCGGAGTGTCCGGGTATTGGCGCTGTCCCGGAAATGGCGTAACTACCCTATATTACGTACAGTCACATGATCGCGATCATTGACTCGGCCTCGATCGGAGACCGATCCCTTGCGGCCTAATTCGAACATGCAACAGTGACAGACTGAGTATATCTCATCATTGATGTCTGTACTACTGCGTCTGAGGGGTGAGTTGCATGTTGGTTCTTTGGTGGTTAACTTGACTACGTAGCTACTGTGTAGGAATGTTTCATACCAGGCTGAAAGAAAACACGAGTTTTGTTTGCCTATGACTTGGCAGTGGAAGAATTACGTGTACTTTCACTGTCCTTTCAATTACAGCCATTACACAACAATGGGAGGATACTTCAGCAGGTGATGGTTTGGCACTGAGGAGGATTACACTCCTATCAAAGATGTGCATGTCCATGATGAGGTGGGCATTCCCCATGAATCACACCTACAGAAAGATTTGAATGAACTGCACCTTCAAGGTAGTGCTTCTCAGAGATCCCACATACAATTCCATGTGCAATCTGAAAAACTGCAAGGTGCTTGGATACAAAGAGTGACAGTAGCTAGCTACTAGCCACGTAACTTTGTGGTGCTTATAGCTAATCTTTAGCTGGCCAGTCAGGGTACTCAGTGTCTAAGTTTGTCACAGGGTATTCTAGTGTCTACAAGTGTATACTGTTGTTTTGAGAAAGAGGCTGTCTGTTCAGTGACTAGATATTAAGCTACCTTCTATATAATGCATCTCATGATTTTGATGCCTCTGTGTGAGATCACCTTTAGATGAAGCAGCATGCACCAGTCCTTCAAAGGGAGCAGTGTAGCAGTGTATGCACTTAGCATGTAGTGGCCATGGGTCAACTACTAATTATAGTAGCATCAAAGCATAGCACATTGTGCACTAATAGTTTCTGACCTGTTTGTTACAGTCAATCCTGGAAACGAATTAGAAATGGTTGGCAACCTACCAGCACCAGTGAGTTTGCATGTGCATTTTAGTGAGTGGATATGCCATGCAATTTTGGAAATGTAACACCAGTTCTACATAATTATACATGCAATAGACCAGTATGTAACCAAAGGCATATTAATTGCATGGCTGATGGCATCACATCCAGATTACTGCCTGCATGCCCTGCAATGCCTATAGGTGGAGCACCCTGCACTCAGTGCACCTTTACCACAAACTGGCCTAGCTGGTACACAATTCCCAATGACTGATCCTGTTCAGGGTAAGTTGCACTGCATGTGAATTCCATGTAGTTGTGTTCTCATTGTATTAAGGGGGCATTCGCTCCTTGTTTCATTAATCTCCCCATCACCCGATAATAATTTCCAGGGCATGAGACAGTGCCTTTAGTACTTCTTTCCTACAAAATTAATGATCAAAATTAATTACAGAACTATATTTTCTGTTGCTTGAAATGACACCCAGTGCATGTTTCGTTCCACAACCATTTTGATTTGTACGGTCTTAATCCGATCTGGAAAATGGTATAGAATAAAACAGACTTGCTATAGAACAGTTTAGCTATTATGTAAGAACAGAACAAAACAAACATCACGTCAAACATTAACGTTATACTGTTGCACCCTCAATATGCTTAGTTACTGTCCTGCACACAATATGCTTAGTTACTGTCCATATATTCTTATAAACATTTTTGTTGTGCCCATCTCCTACAAACTACAGCACTGCATAATTATGCATGGAGTAGCGTGTATACAGTGTAGTTGGGAAGGAAGTGTATCCAGCTAGCTGATGTTGCTACATAATGCAGTCTTATAGACATACGTGTGTGGGGGTGAGTCAGGGGGGCTTGAGTGGTAGGTGTGCGTGGGTGGATGAAAGAGAGCAGGGGTGGGGCTTGTGTGCATGCATGGGTGTGCTTGCAGACAGAGCTACTTTTCAGCTTTGCATTACATATAATTATATGTGTGGTTGTCCCATGACCATGCATTTGGAATAGATAGGCAATTGTGTGCACAACATGGTCACCATTCAGGTGTGTCACCTTATAGAATGACCTTTCTCATTCCATGAATCCTTCCTTCGTAGCCTTCCTACAGTCCCACCCATGTGAGAGTGATCTCAGGAGTGAGATTTGCTCAAAGGTTGGAGACAAGTGGAGGGCAGTGTCGACCTACCTGAATATTCCAACTGCAAAAGTAGACAATTTTCTGGAGAGCCACAAACACAATGTAGAGGAGGCCTTCTTCCGCATCCTTTGCCACTGGCGCTGGCATACTGGCAAAAGAGCAACATGGGGTGCTCTTCTCACTGCTCTGAGGAAGGCAGGTCTCAATGCACTTGCAAACAAATTGCTAGAGCAGGGAAGCTCTGCAACATGTCCAGTAAGTTGTGCATGTGGTGAGTATATACATGAAGGGATGCATTAGGAATGCTGCAGTGATTAATACTGTTGAAGTGTGCTGGTAGACCCAGGTGTACAGCCACATTATATTCTGCATAATAATTGCTGTGCATGCTTACTTAGATTTGTCCTACTATAAGTATCAGCACTTGCACACCTTCAGCAGGCTAACCTTGCTACTGCAATTCAAGCATTGGCCCCAGTAGCATTGGATAATAATGACAAAGTCTACAGAGTGAGCTAGGGTTCACTGATATATGTTCAATGTACACTTATAATGAACTACCAATCAAAAGTAGTACAGAAGCACAACAATTCTCCATGAAATTCTGATAGTTTCTCCATTGTTTTGTGTAAGGACAGGTTTGAAACCAAGAACCTTTGCAAGTGCATGCATGCCACGCATTTTAAGTGTAAAATCACAATCAATCGAGAACTGGGAAACGGCATGATCATGTGATTTGAAATTGAGAGAATTTGACGAACTAGCATGCACAGTCAGTGCAACAGGAATTGGTGCTAGGGTGTTTCAGTGATTTGTCCTGTGCTCTGTATTCCTAAGAATGGAAGAATGTTTCAACGTAGCCAGTGGTTGGACATGGCATGGCAACGCTGGCAGCAGAGTGTATACACAACATCTTTGTTATTCTTGTATACTGAAACAGCTGTAATTCATTGCCATCATCACGCTTGGTACTCCTACTGGTACCGTAACACTTCTATAGCACCATTACTAAACTAATCTGTGCTTTGCAAACACTACTATAACCCGACAACTGTATAGTTCCTTTCCTCTGTGCGGAGTTATGGTGCATTGGTGGAAGGAGAGGATAGGGTCTGGCCATGTGTCCATGAGACTACAAACTGACCAACATTGACAGGGCTGTGCATTCATGCCTAAGTTACATTATTTGAACTTGATTTGCATGGGGAAGAAAATGAAAAGAAGAAAAGCAAACTTCCCTGCTTGTAATCTACATTGTTTACAGACGCTGTTTGCAGGTTCCACATGCAAACACAATGTCATGCTATTAGGGTCTGGCAAACGTAGCACACAATCCTGGCACAGTGACATCATAGGTGAAAGTCACTTGGCTATAGCCAGTTAGGAACAAAACACCACATCTCCCTTTGTTTGGCTGTAAGATGCTGGCATCCCAGATACTGTTCAGTATCGATGAAGTTTCTATATCGCTGGCTGGAGAATATATGCCATATGACTTGCAGTTTATTGCAGAATTCCGGAATTTCTCTATTATAGCAACCTACGTAATTGGACATTTTGGATTATTAGAATCACATGCCACTGTGCCATGAACTTGAACTCAGTTTACTAGACCCAACTTTTATTAGACTCTAGTTAGTCTGTGTGTTGCTCAGTCTGTACCATTGAGTCCATTTTGCAACATTCACTTCCCCCTATATATATGCTGTACAATGTGCATAATCTCTGTCAAGACCGCAAGCCATGAACCTAACCAGAACAACGCAAAGTGTCGCTCTTCCATTCTCCCCTACCCTTTAAGTGCAGATGCATGACACATAATGTGAAGTGGTTATATCATCTGCAGGTAAGTGCAGATGGCCTATGTATTTAGATAACATAGCAGAGATGCTTTTGTTAGTGTATGTGCTTCTCAAGCTATATACAAGGCTCCAAACAAAGTGTACCTTTTAGAACACCAACAGCAGCGGCAATGCTTTGTCAATATCCTAAAATATTTTGCAATTGCAACTGGGTGCAGGGCATGATTGAGTTAAAATTTAAATGTACACTTCACATGTACAGCTTTTCCCATGCCTATAATACACGTACCCAGTACACACTCGCTACACACAACACATGTATATATTACATCTTACTTTTGTGACTTTGTGTTAATTTAAAATGTTTGGTACATGCAATGGGTCCGCCTCCTTGCCCTTTTCTCCACAGCTGCCTGTGGTAGGTACTGAGCTCCAGTCGCAAGCTACCCTCCTCAGGGAGCAGGCATACAATGAGTACAGTCACTTTAGACTAGGAGAAGGGCCCAAGGCAAATATGCAGTATGTGCAACTAGCAGTGCTGGAGAGGCTACCTTCTTCTAATCCAGATGATGTCAGAGATAAAATGGAAGCAATCCAGCGATTTAAAGATTGTTGCCCTAAGATAGCAGATGAGAATGCAATGCGCATAACACCTCATGACCTACTCAAGAAGGGAGATGAGCGCATCCGAGTGGTATATGGCCAGGCTGGGGCTGGGAAGACCACATTGCTTAAGCATATGTGCAAGGCACTTGCTTGCGATGAGGCTGGGAGCGATTTCGACCTAGTGCTCTACTTTCCACTGCGAGACAGGTCTGTGTCCAGTGCAGGTGATCTGCAGAGCCTTCTAAGCTATTACCTGCAGGATGCATATGAGGGCCAAGCAGCGGTGTCCAGCATGACAAAAGTGTTGAAGGGTGGCAAAGGCAAAGGCATCCTCATGGTGTTTGATGGAGCGGACGAAGTGAAGGATCTACTGAAGCCATCCTCAGAATCTGTTATTCAAAGCCTACTCCAAGGTCATGTTCTTCCTGAAGCTCACATTATCATCTCATCACGTCCTGGTGCCTGTCCCTCAATTCAGGACTACGTTGCCACATTCTACGAAGTCCAAGGGTTCAATCACACTGCCGTCACCTCATACGTGAAGGCATTCTATGAGAGCAATTCCCATACTGCTGACAGGATGCTATCACAGTTGGCCACCCGACCTGATCTACTGGCAGGGGCATACATCCCAATGAATTGCTTCATCCTTTGCTCAATCTTTGAGCATGATTCCTCTTTCCCTGCCACAATGACTGCCTGCTACCAGGCCTTTGTATGCCAAATAATTTACCGAGATTGTCGCAAGATAGGGAGGGATTTGTATATGGACCCCCTGTTAAGATATTCCCACTTGCCTGAAGACATCCGCTATCTTCTTGCATCCTTAGGAACACTCTCCTTCCGAGGTCTGCGCCAGGTTCCTCCTCAGTTCAATTTCGATGAGTATTCCCTTCGCTCTACTATCCAAGAAGAGCTCCTCCCCTCAGATGCCCCTATTGATGAGCACCTCTTCAAGGGCCTTCTTCATATGCATGCCAGCAGAAGAGGGTTTGAATCGCTGCACTCATTTTCCTTTCCCCATGGTACCCAGCAAGAGTTTTTTGCAGCTCTCCACTTGAGTCAGCTGGAGGAAGGCAAGCAGGCTCAGTTTTGGAAAGAGAATCTCTTCAATGCTACTTATTCTGTTGTTCTTCGATTCTTTGCTGGTCTTACTGGCCTCAGGAATCCCCAAGTGGCTATGCATATCTGTTGCACCCCCACAGCAGTTGGAGAAATTGGGTGCACTTCACACTGGATGGGCAAGTGTAGCCGTGACAACCCTACCCTTCTCCTGCTCTTCCACACTCTGTATGAGTCGCAAAATATTAACCTAACCAAAGAAGTCATGCAATGCATCACTGTTTCATTAGAGTTCTGCCTCACTCTCTCAGCCTTTGACATGATGGCTGTTGCTCACTGCCTCAGGCAATGCTCACACCTGAGGCTGCTCAAACTGACACCTTACCTTAGTACCCTTTTATCTGCTGAATGCCTAGTTCATTTAAAGGCTGTACTACAGTGTAATCCACAGTGCCAGCTCGACTTTGCAGGCAGGCTGGAGCTCCACTGTGATAACTTCACAGCTGATGGTGAGTCTGTGCCGTTCTGCATGACTTCATGGTTGTGTGTAGCTATTGTTGTCACATTGCTGTTGCTACTGCTGTAATGTGCAATGCAATTATGTGTTCCTCTGTACTGGTGTATATTACTTCATTGCGAAAGCAAGCAGTAGATGTCTGTCAATTATTTCTTGAGAATGTGCATTGAAATTTAATGATGCTACAAATTGTAATATTTTTTTCTGTCCACCATCAGATGCCCAGACACTGTCTCAAGTTGCGGTGTCATTGGAGACATTATTGTTAACTCTGTCACACACATCCAGCACAGCACTCTCCATTGTTTGCAGCCTCCCTGGTGTGAGGGAGTTGTATATCACTGTCCGTAGTGATGTGGAGGCAAGTATACGATTGTTTGTTCAGCAATGGCATTCTACCTACACACATACACAGCACATACTATAGTGCTGATTGATACTACCGATAGTTGTTATGGTATAAAGCTATTGTAATGCAATAGTGGTGTCCTATCATGCTATCTAGTGACATTTCCACAGTCAACCAACTACAGTAACCATGCGTTGTACAGTATAATAGTTTGTGTAGTAAAAAGACTAACCATAACTTATTCAGTCCTTGCAATGCATGGTTGATTTCATCACTTACACAAATTTCAGCAATACCTTTGGTATTCTTTAAGTGCCTCATTCATGACATATATGGGATGTGTGCATCTGGTATGATATGATATTGACTTTATTTGGAGTTGATACAGGTTCTACCTTAGCAGGACTGAATAAGCTATTGTTAGTTGTAACGTCGTGCAATATCTCATATGGCATGCATGTGGTACAGTTGGTTTATTGCAGAAATGTCAACCCTCAGGTTGTATTTCAACCTTGGCTTTGCCTCAGTTGAACTAGCACTGCACTATATACATGTATGTAGTGAGATCATTCGCTGCTGTATAGATGAAGTCTTCCAACCCCTGTGTCTATGACATGCTAATCCCCAGCACAGCAATGCTGGTGTTACATGCAGTAACTGGGTCTTTTGTACTCCTCTCAGGATGACAGTGGATGGCAACAAGTGGAGACAAGTCTGATAGAAAATGTACACTTGAAGGAGCTGCATCTTGATGGTTGTGATGCCTTCCTGTGCATCATGGGAAAGGCACTCTCCAGAAATACTTCCTTGCACAAACTCAGACTTAACAGTAAGCCACTGGATACAGTTAATAATGTAATGAGAAAAGCAGGAATAGAAACTCTGACATGTTAGGAAAACAGTGTTGTGTTTGGATTTTGTGTGCTGCATGTGTTTGTCAGTTATGCGGCTATGATGATGATGCCCATCCTTCTAAATTGCTATTCATTTCAGGGAAGGAACCTCTGCATGAACATGTTGCTGGTGCACTTGGCACTTGTGTAGCTGCCATGGCTCAATTGAATGAGCTTGACATTTGCCAGCTTCCACTACTGATTCTCAAAGCACTGGCAGAGAGAGAACAACCCCTGCAACGACTTCATGTTTGGTCTCCTTCTGGTGTAAATTGGGTAAGTACATAGCTATCACTGTGTTGTGCCAACTATTGTGCTGCCATGCACAGTGCATTAGTACCATCATGTTCTGTAGGCGTGTTGGCTGGACATGCATACATCTGATGTTTGTACAATCAACATTCTAACATTGGCTCTACGAATGATGTAATTTGCCTTTTGCTACCTTGTGAAAGTTTGAAGTTGAC
This sequence comes from Ianthella basta, assembly GCA_964019415.1. NCBI lineage: Eukaryota > Metazoa > Porifera > Demospongiae > Verongiida > Ianthellidae > Ianthella > Ianthella basta. The sequence goes on along the minus strand of OZ025885.1, from coordinate 4,370,596 downwards.
ACTTGCAACGATAACTGTGATGTCTAGGGGTGTGCCCTGACCAGTGAGCTTGCGTGAATATAATAGTGTACTTGTGAATCCTATATATGCTCTCCCTTATAAATATATCCAGGATAGCTTGAGTATGGATCAGTGGATGGAGGCGAAAGAAGCTGCTGCCAGTGCTAAAGTGACAAAATTGATTCTTGTCTTTGATGCTGAATCAAGACAAAGGGCCAGAGCCATTCAAGCAATTACTGATGGACTGGCCACCAACACATTTGTTAGAGACAAGTTACTAATGTGAACACAGAAACAGAAAGAGGCAGTGCAACTGTAGACCGTAGCTATTTAATATTGTAGTGGGTGTACATAGTGGGTCATCAGTCATGTATATATTATTGTATTATGATTGAATGTATATACATGTATCATGAATACAGCTATATACATGTGCCACACAATATTAATGGTGGGGAGGATAGACAGAGAATGGGCATAATGCTCCTTATTATATGCATTAAACAATGCACTGTAGCATGCATTAATTAAGGATAGTTGCCCACAAGCCAACGAAGTATTAATTCCAGAACTCCGGGGTTAAATTTCTGCATCAAATTAAGGCTCTGTATGATTTGAACCAGTCATCCAGTCCTGACTCCATGAGAATATGCGCTAATTGCAGTGTTCGTGCAGTGATTACACAATGTCATCTGCATGCTGAGATAATTTGAGATAATTTATATTATAACCCACAATGTACATACAGCTGTGCAGCATATGATGCAAGCTGCATTCAATTGGAGGACCACTAATACAAAGAGTCCAAGTGATAGCCAAGCGTTCAGCCATTATAGTTGATATTCATCACAAAGAAATGTAACGTGTTTCCAAATTCAGTTCCCTATAACACAGTAACAAGATCCCATCATATAACACTACAAAGTTGCCATGCTCTAATTCCTTGCATAATCAGTTCATTTGACATCCATGGCCTCCAGCAGTCCAGAAGAAGTGCTGTCTTGTTGGACTGAATCAAAGAAAGCAGTTGTCTCTGAGTTACCTATGATTCCATCAGAGCCACACTGTGTCTGTACAGAAGTGTGTGTGTGTGCGCGTGCGCGTGTGTATGCGTGCATGTGTGCATGTGTGTGTGTGTGTGTGTGTGTGTGTGTGTGTGTGTGTGTGTGTGTCTGCAGTGTGTACATGTATTTGCATGAGTTTGTGGGTGTTTATGACATTGTATGTTGGATAAATAATAGAAAGTAACACATAAAACCTCGCATTCACAGTGCTATTCCAGAGGACACAATGTAAGCATGTTCATATATGAACATGTTACGTATTAGCAGCGAGCTACAGCATCTAATGACTTCTAGAAACTACTGGTCTCTGCAGCTGGTGTCTATTGATACGGTAAGGAGAGAGGGAAAGGAAACATGAGATACGTACATACAGTCTCACTTATCCCCTAACCTACAAACTACCCTCTCATTTCTCCCCATCTCTCCCTCTACTGCACCCACCGCTGTCCGAGATAGTGAGCAGTGCTGCCACTGCTCTGAGACAGGACCTCTTCAGCTCCTCCTGCTTCTCATGTTCCTGCTTCACAGCGTTGGCCTTCACCTTGGCCTGGATGGTGCTACGGAGTGGCTCAATCAAACGGTCAATACCTGCAGAGGGTGAGGGAGAATGGAAACACAGGACAAGCAGTAGACACTAGGGAGATGTACGTATGTTGAGTAGGCATTTTAAAGTCCTTAAAGTCCTTAAAAGTAGGCAAAATGGCAGCTCACCCAGTCAACAATCACTACAGTATGTCATGTATACTGAAAGTAGATATGGTATGTAACTACATGCACTAGGAATGATGTAGTGGCTTGCTGATTGGTGCTGTAGTTGCATAGAAATAATGATTATTCATACTGTGTAACGAATTGTAACAGGGAACAATGTGAACAGAGTTCAATCGTACTATCCCTGAACAGGTTGACTATCAGGCTGCCGTATATACCTTTGTTTTATAGTAATCTCCAAAGAGTGTCATCTCCAATAATCTTCCTGTGCATGCACTGGTGAAAAAGTGGTACCAAAGTAGAAAAGTACAAAGCTTCCACTCTTTAAGTGAGTGAAATTGGTGTGATATTCTAGCAGCAAAGTGTTGTACTCATGCAGGTTTGTTCATTCAGGGATTGTGGGATACAACTCTGTTCACACCTTTTTCAGTTAGAAAACACAACAGTATGAATAATATTATTTCCATGGCAACTGTGTATCAATGAGCCACTACGGCACCAACTTACTTGTGGCTCAGAACAAAACAAGTTTATTGGCACGTGTTGCATTTTGTTGCTTTCATGCTTGCTGCATGCAATATATCAGTCACATTTTCCTGTCTACATGTAGTTTCCTGTACTGGACACTGAGCCTCAGCCACAAACAACCCTCCTCAAAGAACTAGCTTACGATGAATACAAAGATTCACACTGGGAAAAGGGAATATTGAATTTGTGGACTTGGCCATACTGAAGCGGCCACCTTCTACTATGCTAGACAATGTCAAGGAAGTGGTCCAGCAGTTAGAAAAATGTGGTCATAGGGTGGCAGATCAAGATTCATTGCATATAGTTCCCATCAGCCTTCTCAAAAGGCCAGCAAGCGTATTCAAGTGATTTATGGTCAGGCAGGGTCAGGAAAGACCACCTTGCTGAAGCACGTGTGCAAGGCTGTCTCCTGTGGTAATGCTGAGAGCTAGTGGTTATTGCTGTTCTTCCCGCTACGACACAGATCTGTGTCTGAGGTGAATGATCTACAGAGTGTTCTCAAATACTATGGTAGAGAGGACAACCGTCTGAACAACACAGAACTGGCACAGTCATATGGTGGAGCACAAAGAAAGGGGCCTTTTCCTGGTGTTAGATGGAGCTGACACAGTGAATGGTCTGCTAAGGCAGTCCTCTGGATCTGTTATTTTGAACCTTCTTGCTGGTCGCCTTCTTCCTGAAGCCCACATTATCATCTCCTCATGGCTTGGTGTTTGCCCAACACTTCAGGAACATAATGCAATACTCTATGAAGTTCAAGGTTTCATCACTGTGCCATAACCTCATGTGTGCATGGCTTCTTTGAGGCCAGCCCAACTGCAGATAGGATGCTGCTAAAGCTGGAAACCCGCCCTGACCTACTGGGATCAGCATACACACCCATGAATTACTTCATCTTTTGTTCAATGTTTGGTTTCTCCTTCCCTGCTACTTTGGCCATCTGTAATGACTCGTGAATTCCATAAAGAGGGCATTGACTGTGACCTTGACCCGACGAAGTCCCCCCCCCCACGTGATGTCCAATCGCTATCGCGTTCATTGGGTGCGCTTTCATTTGTGGGTCTGTGTCATAATCCACCTGATTTCATCTTTGACCTGCAGTCGATCCATTCTTCATTCTCCTCTGCATGCACCTGGTGTGCCCATCTATACATGATTCCATGTTCAAAGGACTCTTGCATATTCATGCAGGACGAGGAGGAGCATATCACTCATCATACTCCTTTTCCTTTCCCCATCATACCCAGCAAGAGTTTTTCGCAGCTCTCCACTTGTGTGAACTGGAGGAAGCCAAGTAGGCCAAGTTTTGGAAGAAAAATCTCTTTAATGTTTCCTTTTCTGTTGTTCTCGATTGTATGCTGGTTTGACAGGAGAAGTCCTCAAGTGGCTGAGCAGATCCGTTGCAGTATCGCTGGAAAATAAGAGCTTTGCCACAATTTGCACATGTTGAGCAGGTGTAGCCCTGATGATCCTCAACCATCCAGTGGAAAAACCTGTGTGTGTGTTAGGTTGTGTGTGCTAGTGACACACTCTGTGCAAGCTCATGAGGTGTGCATGTGTGTGTACTCGTGTCCTGCTGCTGCTACCAGCCACTGAGTGGTGTTCTTGTTTCAGAGGACTTTGTACTGGTGGGCTCTGGTATAATGGATGAAGCAGATTTTGTATATGACTTCTCAACAGCAGTGCTGAGAAGGGTGAGTGCACACACATACACCTGCATGTGTGTGGTTGTGTGTGGTGTGTGGTTGTATATGGCTACACATGTTTGTAATTGCTATGTCATGTCGTGTGTGCTTGTGTGTGTTTACTGTAAAAGTGTGTAGCTGTAGGACAGTTGTTAGTCAGCATGGCAACTCCAATGAAGGAGCATTGTTCACTTTCACTTTCACATGCATGTACAGCTTAGGGAAAGACAGAGCGTATATTGCATTGTGTGAAAGGAGGGGTTGAGAGTCAAGAGCCCCGGCCTCCCTGTGTAACTCAGGCCTGCTGGGTGTGGCGGGACACTCTTCCTCTACAGCAGAGGCGGTCCAACCCTCAGGTGAAGGTGAGTGGTCCTCCAGCTCAGCTGCTGCTGACTTGCAGCGATGGCCAGGAGACACTATAGGTGAGTGTTGTATATAGTCTTAGTCCATGCAGTGACACTGTCTCCTCCAGTCTTAAGTGTCAGTTGCATGAGTTGGTTCATGTACACACACACGTACACATCACACCACACCACACAAGAAATGGAAGAGGGTAGATAGAGAGAATGTGTATGTTTTGTGAAGTGTCCACCTTGATTCACTCACCTCACACTTACTTGTGTCTGACACTGCATGTACTGCAGTAGTTATTCCACTCAGTCTATAGTCTGCTGACCCCATCATCATTCCCACCTCCTACCCAGTGTGCTACCTCCCTGACCCTGTCACTGCAGACCAACTTCTGGACCTCCTCCACCTCCATGTCAGTCCTACCCCTTTAAATGACTAGTGCTCAGAAGAAATTATTTGTATAGGCAGTCATCACCAAGGTATTTAGACGATATAGACCACTCAATTAGCAACTACATGTATATGCATGTATCACTTTGCTTAATTCATCTCCTGTGCATGCATGGTTTGCATTATATACTGTGTGTGTGTGAACGTTGCATGAGTGATCCGGACGTCGTATAGCTACGCATGGAAACAACATCAATTACAAGTCCTCCTCATGCGTTCCACTCTTCAAATCTCCAGCTGTTCTCAAATCAAAGTATCATCTAAGCAGATGGGCATACACCTACTCAATCACACAGCTTGTCGGTGTACCTGTGGCCCGTTCCAAGCAATATTATTCATGGAGTCCTCCTACACATAGCATCACTTCGCGCCACTATAGCTATAAATGGTAATGAAAGCGAATATATTCAATAGGAATGCTAATTATTATAGTCACTTCCTTTCTAGTTGTGTACTGGTCGGTCCCCAGGCTGTCTGGATAGCTAACCAAAGCCACTTCAGTCTTCCCAGACTCCCAGAGACTGAGGCCGCGCGCGGTGTCCTTGTTTGCCTAGATATATAGCCATCTATTCTCTTGACGTAGCTATACATCACAGGAGAGATCTACTTTAAGTAGCAGCATGTCATCACAGCAGCTTAAAGTGTCGATTTTCCCCTATATCCTGGACCTGGCCGGCGACAAGCTCGAAGGACTGAAGAGATTCATTGCCGACGAATTCAAGAAAGCGCACGGTGTGCACTTAACTTCTCTCTGCACTGTGTACGGCTAGGCTTCTGTATTGATTTAAAGTAATATTAGTTGATTATTGTACTATCAAACAGCTTGGTAATCATGTCTATATAGAGAGCAGTGGTATTTTGTACAATTGCAAGACGCTGGAAAAATAACCCTCTACACAGTGCCTATATATGTTTATATACATAATTATAGAAGTGAAATGTCACACACACACACACACACACAACACGTATGTACTAGTTATAACATGGCTGCGAGGGCGCTGGCTGATTAATCACATGAGGGAGCAAAGCGCTCAAGTGCGATAAATTAGCTAAGCACCTAAGTTAGATAAATAAACAATTTGCTTTGCACATGCACATTCCCAGGCATCAATCAAACAGTAGACATATGCATTCAGCTGCCTATATGCATCCCGTGCATGCATGCATGTAGACTTCAGGAAGGTGTACATGTGTGCTTCTGTGCGTGCATGCACACACAAATCATGTACATTGCTGGCTTCTGCATGCTACAAAATGAGTAGAAGAACTAGTACTACAATGCAAAACTAGAATGCAGCAGTCACTACACACATGCAAGCTCATGAATTAAGCTACTATAATGCTGTATGTACGTACATTTGTGTGCATATAGTTGGATGAGAATATACAGTCAGGCCTAGGTATAAGCACATTTGTATGGTGTTAATACTGTTCTAGCTATGGTGTACGTGAGGCATGCAAGCCATTTACAGGCATGAGAATGGAATGGAGGGCATTTTGTGTACAGTAAGCTGATAGTGAAGAGGCCTTATACAGCAGATGGCTAGCGTTAATTTCTAACGTATGCCTTAAAGTATACATAGTACATGGCATGAGAAGACAGGCATGAGAACAGAATGAAGGGCATTTTGTGTACAGTAAACTGATAGTGAAGAGGCATGCCACGTACAGCAGTTACATCCCACTTAGTTTGGAAAGGTTGGAAGGTAACTATTGCTATACTCAGGGTTTATTTCAATCACGATGAATAAGGGCAGCAAAGAACATCCGACACCTGCATGCAGGGACCTGCACATGCAGTACAACTATGGCTGCATAATTATATACCTGAGAAGCAATATAGCTACCTTACAACCATTACAAAGTAATTGGGCTCCACCTGCTGTCATGCCTCTTCACTATCAGTTTACTGTACACAAAATTCCCTCCATTCTATTCTCATGCCTGTCAATGGCTTGCAAGCCTCAAGAACACCATAGCTAGAACAGTACTAACAGCATACAAATGTGCAATATATATATATATATATATATATATATATATACCTCACAGTATAATCATTCTATACTACATGCACACACAAACATACATACAGCAGTATAGTAGTGACTGCAGTCATTTGTACAGCTTGTATAATAGCACAATGAATATCAATATTGATAATTATGATGAATAATTATTGCAAGACACTGGAAAAGTAACCCTCAACACAGCGCCTATATAATATATTCAATAGGAATGCTAAGGTATTATATATAGTCACTTCCTTACTAGCTAGTTGTGTACTAGTCGATCCCCAGGCTGTCTGGATAGCTAACCAAATCCACTTCAGTCTTCCCAGACCCCCAGAGACTGAGGCCGTGCGCGGTGTCCTTGTTTGCCTATATAGCTATCTATTCTCTTGACGTAGCTATACATCACAGGAGAGATCTACGTTGTGGCAGCATGTCATCACAGCAGCTTAAAGTGTCCATTTTCCCTTATATCCCGGACCTGGCCGGTGACAAGCTCGAAGGACTGAAGAGATTCATTGCCGACGAATTCAAGAAAGCGCACGGTGTGTCGGTGACAGTGGAGAGCAAAGCTGATCCGTACAAGCTGAGCGAACTGACAAGCAAATACTTAGCCAATGGAGAAAACGCGTACGATATCATGGAAGTGGACACAGTTTTGCTCGGAGAACTGGCAAAGAGCGGCGTCCTGCAACCTCTAGAAAATCACTTCGAAGTGACGACAGACGTGTACGCTTCCTCTGCTGTCCATTCCGTGCGCTTTACCGAGGACCTGAAGAGCCACTTGTATGGAGTGCCGACACTTCAGTGCGCCAGCTTTCTAATGGAGCTGGCAGATGTGAATCACGTTCCTAAAACTCCACTGCTGAAGGACTGGACCACCTTTGACCAACTGAAAGAAACCCTGGACAAGGCAGAGCAAGAAAGTGGCCACAGGATCCTTTTGGCTGGCGATTTTCGGGGAAGTTGGGGGCTTCCTATGTTCTACCTGGACGCGTATGTTGACAAACATGGCGCCGGTTCTCTGTATGAGGGTATCAATGCCCCAGTAGATGACCCAGAGCTAATTAAGGAGCTGAAGGAATTCACTGATTATGGACGCCTGGTAGATGGAAGCAATCCAGATACAAGCGGCACGTTTCACGACAACCACGATTTGCTCATGGCGGAGGTAACTACTTCTAGGCATATCCTGATGTATGGATACTCGGAGAACATGGGTGAAGCTCTTCAAAAGGGTGCCCAACGGAAAAAGCCCAAGAGCACACTCCGCATCATCTCACCTCCACTTGATCACTCCAACAAACTCCTGACGTACACGGATGCTGTAGTTGTGAACAAATCCAAGTTTGCTGATCAGCAGAGAGCTGCAGATATTCTCAAGTTTGTGGATTTCTACACGTCCTTGTCTTTTCGCACGTGTTTCGCCCTTGGTCGGGATTTACCACCCTCTGTTCACTACCCACGCTATGTTCTTCCTGCTCGCAAGGATTTCTTCACCAAAACATTTGCCGCCGCAGATGAATACTACAAAGAATTCCATGATGCTCTCGAGCACTCAACCCCAGCACCAAATCATGATATCTATGGCAAAAGGAAAGCTCTTCAGGCACAATTGAAGAAGGCACTAGGGCTGGAACCAAAAGCGTCCACCCAGTTGAAATAAACACTTTGTAACCATTTGCATTTAGTTTGTAGCAACCCATTAAAAGTCATTCATTTGTAGGCATTAGCTATAATTGTAGTTAACCACCTTGGCTTGGCGCAATGAAACCTTTGTAGCTAGGCTTCTGTAATGATTTAAAGTAATATTAGTGGATTTTCGTACTATCAAACAGCTTGGTAATCATGTCTATATAGAGAGCGGTGGTATTTTGTACAATTGCAAGACACTGGAAAAATAACCCTCTACACAGTGCCTATATATGTTTATATACATAATTATAGAAGTGAAATGTCACACACACACACACAACACGTATGTACTAGTTATAACATGGCTGCGAGGGCGCTGGCTGATTAATCACATGAGGGAGCAAAGCGCTCAAGTGCGATAAATTAGCTAAGCACCTAAGTTAGCGCCCCATGTTATATAACTGAGTTGTTACGATTCAATGACCACCCATCATTCAAATGCACCAACTTCAGACTCCATAATTGTAGGTTACACAGTCAAACTGGAGACATGCAAGTTGCTTGTGTCTCTCAGGTGTCTCTCAGGTGTCTCTCAGGTGTCTCTCAGGTGTCTCTCAAGTACACATGCAGCCATAGTTGTACTGCATGCACAGGTCCTTGCATGCTGATGATGTATGTGTATTCGTGCCGCTTGGGCATTGCTTGCACAACACTGAGGCCAAATGAGCCCAGGGGGATGAGAGGCAGGTTTGCACAGCGATTGACAATTGTAAGCCAATTGGCTGCTTATACAGCTCTCACTGCCACACTGGAACGCTATGCTAAGGACAAAAGCTTGAGTTTTCAATACCGCAAGCCGCAGCATTATGCACACAAATGCTATGTGTTATAACTTGCAGACCAGCTTCCAAGCTAGCTAGGCTAGCTATATAATATGTACATATGTACCCGGGCCCATTAGGGCTGTTCACCATTTTAAAATTACAAGGCTATTTAAAAGTGCATTGTAATTTGCACTGCATCTACTAAGTTCTCAATGTGTCAGCTTCTTAACTTCTCTCTGCACTGTGTACGGGCATTCCCCGGTGAGGCTTCTTACATTTCTAATGTATGCCTTAGTATATTATACATAGTACATGGCATGAGGAGGCAGGCATGAAAACAGAATGGAGGGCATTTTGTGTACAGGAAACTGATAATGATAAGCTTAAAGTATGTATGACACGTACAGTAGATACAGCCAACTTACTTTGGAATGGTTGCAAGGTAGCTATTGCTACTCAGAGGTTATTTGAAGCAGCCACAATGAGGGCAGCAAAGCCATAGAAAGTCTTCTCTAAACGTACTGAACTGCATGCAAGGACATGCACATGCAGTACAACTATGGCTGCATTTTCACTATCAGCTTACTGACACAAAATGCCCTCAATTCTGTACTCATGCCAGTGTAAATGGCTTGCATGCCTCACATACACCAATTCATGAATCAGGGTAGCTTGACCAAAGACCAGTGGAACAAGGTAGAAGAAGTTACTGCCTGTGCTAAGGTGAAGGCTGTGCATGTAGAGTTTGGCAACAAATTACATGACAAACTCAGAGCAGTTCAAGCTTTTGAGGATGGATTGGCCAAGAACAAGTTTGTTACAAGCAAGGTGCTCCTTTAACAGGAGAAACAGAAACTGACTGTTGCCGATTGTGTGTGGATATGTCAATGTATAATACATTTTGTAATAACAATTATGGTAAATTTCATTATTGTTAGAACATTTTCGATGCATAATCCAATAGTCAGACAATGATCTAGTCATTGTTATAGTCATCCGTAAAGTGCATGTGATGACATTGTGTGTAATTGGGGTACTGCATGCCACCTTTCATGCATGCTCTTTCTTTTCAATCCAGGGTACACATAATTATAAATTATCTTTTATGCTTCAACCCCTGTGGCCATACGTACGTTCGAACTCAAACAAAATTATAATTATATAATTTTAATACATAGATATATAATACATACATTCAGCCATGCATGCGGGGAAGTACATTGCAATTGGAGATTCATGCAGTACAGTACGTCTTATTACAATTTAGGAAGTTTGTCCCATGCACCGACAGCTGCAGCTGGTTCCACATAATTATTCAAGTGATAGCCAAGTGCTCAGCCATTAGTAATGATATTCATTGCACAGTAATGCAATAATTTGTTTGCAAATTCCAGTTCCCTACTATAACACAGTAACGTTAACAAGACCATCATATAACACTACAAAGTTGCCATGCTCTAAGTCTTTGCATAATCAGTTCATTTGACATCCATGGCCTCCAGCAGCCCAGAAGAAGTGCTGTCTTGTTGGACTGAATCAAAGAGAGCAGCTGTCTCTGAGTTGCCTTTGATTTGGGAGATGAAGTCCATCAGAGCCACACTAGTGTCTGTACAGAAGAGTGTGTGCGCGCATGTGTGGTGTGTGTGTGTGCATGTGTGTATGTGTGTGTGTGTGTGTGTGTGTGTGTGTGTGTGTGTGTGTGTGTGTGTGTGTGTGTGTGTGTGTGTGTGTGTGTGTGTGTGTGTGTGTGTGTGTGTGTGTGTGTGTGTGTGTGTGTGTGTGTGTGTAAAGTGCATACATGTATTTGCATGAGTTTGGGGGTGTTTAAGACATCATATGTTGGATAAATAATAGAAAGTAACACATAAAACCTCGCAATCGCAGTGCTATTCCAGAGGACACAATGTACGTATGTTCATATATGAACAGGCTACAGCATCTAATGACTTCTAGAAGCTACTGGTCTCTGGTGTCTATTGATATGGCAACGAGACAGGGAAAGGAAACATGAGATACACACATACAGTCTCATTCATCCCCTAACCTACAAACTACCCTCTCATTTCTCCCCATCTCTCCCACTACTGCACCCACCGCTGTCTGGGATGGTGAGCAGTGCTGCCACTGCTCTGAGAGAGGACCTCTTCAGCTCCTCTTGCTTCTCATGTTCCTGCTTCACAGCATTGGCCTTCACCTTGGCCTGGATGGTGCTACGGAGTGGTTCAATCAAACGGTCAATACCTGCCCAGGGAGAGGGAGAATGGAAACACAAGACAAGCAGTAGACACTACGGAGATGTACGTATGTTGAGTGCGGGTACATTGCACACTCTCTACACTACACCGCACACTGCACATGTACATGTAAAAGAACATGCTAAAACAACTTAAGATGTACATGTACATGGCACTGTTTCTCCTTCATGGCACTGTGGGTTCCGTCACAATTCACAACATTCAGCACTGGTTGTCTCTGAGCAAACTGCACTTGTGTGTATACTAGACTGTGGTGCGCACAGACTTGGGTGTACGTGAGTTGCAAGCAGAGCTATTTGTGTCAATGGACTCACGTTGCAGCAGAACAGCTGGTCTGAGTCTGGACAGCCTCACAATCAGCAGGAAGGAGAGCATCTACAGCAACAGGAATTGTTAATACTGAGTACATATGTACATGTAGGTATGCACACACATTATGCACACTTATGCAATCCCTATGCAAGCACACACGCACAAATGCACACATTCACTGACTTCAAAGATCACATTTAAACTCTCCATTGTCACAACAGCTACTGTCCATTGCTAGCCAGTGCATGAGTTGCAGTGTACGACTCAATGAAACTGGTAAGCCCAATGACAATGGGTGCCATTGCTAGTCCCAGCAATACTAGGAATACTGAGTGCACACACCCAGCTCACCTTGATGTCGTAGTGGTCTTTTAGCCCATCCTCCACATGTTGCAGGAACTCAAAGATGTCTAGGCGGTCAAGACTATTGTCCAGCAGTGTGTACATGCACTCAAAGGCAACCTTCCTTGTGTCCAGACCACCATCCTTGATCTGCTTGAAAGGACCCATTTCAACTTCCTCAATCAGTTCATCCTAAATGGGATTGGGACAATGAATGCACACATGTGTATATCGGTCCGTGTGCAAGTGATCGTACAAATAAAGCCTTCTTACGTACATCAATAATTTGCTAAGCATGGCTGTGTGTGTGTGTGTGTGTGTGTGTGTGTGTGTGTGTGTGTGTGTGTGTGTGTGTGTGTGTGTGTGTGTGTGTGTGTGTGTGTGTGTGTGTGTGTGTGTGTGTGTGTGTGTGTGTGTGTGTGTACGTGTGTGTGTGTGTGTGTCTAACTCACCCTGACTTTGGTCTCCCTGTACAAGATGGGTAAGAGACTGTCCAAGAGGTCTGCAATGAGAACAGGCTTGTTGTGGGCAGCAGAGTTGAACGCCACCAGGGCTACTCGTCTCACATTCTGAAAAGGAAGAGGAATAGCAAGGAAACCAGCTGAGGAGGTATACTTGTACACACACATACACATCTACACATACACATACTGTACACATATATACTAAGACAAAACAATGTAGGAATTAAACCCACACATAAAACATTTCTAGAATCAACCACCCTCATGCACAACAAGATGCAATTTACAAACTGAAGTCAAACTTACCAGTTCTGGGTCTCCGAGGGTCTTGAGGAAGTCACCAATGCAGGCCTTGAGCAGCACGTCAATTGGCTGGGGCTGGTCAGTAATGGTGTACTTGAATGCTGTCACAACAGTGCTTCGGACGTATGCAGCAGGGTTGGTCAGGTTCTCCTATCAGGAAAGAAGGGGTAAGCATTGCAGGTACGGAGGAAGGGGTGAGCAAGTGTGTGTGTGTGTGCATGTGTATGCATGCACGTGGGCATGCGCACATGCGTGTGTGTGTGTGTGTGTGTGTGTGTGTGTGTGTGTGTGTGTGTGATGAATGTACATGCACACGCATGTGGTACGTGTGTGCATGCATGTGGTATGTGCATGTGTGTGTATACATGTACATGTGTGTGTGTGTACATGCGCGCGAGGGCATGCCATTGTACAAGTACTTCCTGAGTACTCTACACAAAGGTACATAATAAAACAGTCCCCCATAACAGCCAGGCTTTCTGTAAAACTGACTTCTAATGTAGCAGTATCCTTATTACAGAGCCATCAAATACTGCCTCTACTACCTCTTACCTTCAATTTAGGCAGTAGTGTATCTGGGTCCAACAGAGTCAGTTTCCCCACACATTCGGCCACCACATTCCTGGTCCCCTCTTCTGCACTCTCAAAGTGGCCATAGAGGACAGGCCAGATCTGTGGGACATATGGCTTCAATGCCTCCAGGCCTTCAGGGGAGGCATAGTGACACGCAATCACCTTGGGCCAGAGAGGAAGAGAGGAGGAAACATACAAGATCAATGCACAGCACAGTGAAGGGTTTCTCTTGTCATAAACAGTTAAACAGTAGAAGCCGAGTATAACTTTAGTGGCCACTAAAGACATAAGGAAACTGCCAACCTTGACTGATCAATAATATCCCAGAGGCTCTAGAGAGGTGAAGAGGTGCTGTACACAGCTAATGAAGGCCTACAAGGCTGAAACATCTTGCAATCAGTTGATTGATTGATCTTGTCACCTATCCACTTGCAACCCAAAATGATGCCACCAGCCAGCACCATACAGTGTGTAGTGTAGCTACGTATCTGCCTACAGCAGCCAGGTTAGTTGGTACTACTCCACTCCTCCTTCCTCCCCTCCCATGTGGTCCCCCGTCCCCCCTCCTCTCCTTCCCTTATCTTCTCTCCCACACCTTCCCTCACCTCCTTGAGTGAATGCAGTAGGAGGTACTGCCTCCTCGGTTTGGCCTCAATCTCCTGCAGAATCACTGGCAGATACAGCTGCAGATTGCCAGCACTGACGCTGCCCAGAGCATAGGAGGCTGCTGCCCGGATCTCCTCAGTGGGTGAACTGAAGGCACCAATGATCACATCCAGCAGGGCAGTATGGCTGCTGAGGTCACTGTGAAAGAGTGCAGGCAGATGGAGATAGAGAGGATAAGAGACCCAGCTCAACAAAACATACAGACCATGGTGCAAGGGCACAGCTGGGGTGTCTATGTGACAAACAGTGAGTAGATCCCCATTACCATGGCAACATCATCTATATCTTATTGGAGATACATGCAGTTCAAGGACTAGACTAGACTATGTGGCTTCTGACCTACTGCACATACATGTACCATCCCACAAGGCCCCACCCACAAGGCCCCACCCACATGGCCCCACCCACCTATGTCTGCCAATTTCCCCAATGGAGACAAGTGCCAGAAGCTTCACAGATGTGGTTGCACTCTCACTCTGAACATCACTAATGAACATCTCCACTACACGCCAGGTCTGGGAGGGCTCGGCCAGGCTAATCACACCCACACACTTTGCAGTGGTGTGGAATGCTTGTTTGTGGACCACCAGCCCTGCAGCGGCAGTCCCTTGCGACTGAGGCTGTGGGGTGTCCTTCTCTTTGGGGTGATAGATGCAGCCAGTGAGGAGCTGAAAGGAAAGGGAAGAGGGGAGGGGCAGGGATGGGAAGGACAGCATGACAGGGAGAGAAGTGGTGGTGAGTGAATAAGATGAGGTGCATAGGAGGCAGAGGCAGTAAAACATGAAGGGAATAGATCAAGGGATGGGAAGAACAGAAGAAAGAAGAGAGTGGTCGTGGATGAAGAATAAAACATAATATATATCCTTCAAAACTGGCTGCCTGTGGAAGCACACAGTGTATGTTTCTTCCTCACTTCAAATAGCACTTCAAAGGTGATCCCTGCGATGGCCTGCTGGACAAGGACTGTAAAGAACTGCAGCACAGAGGCCAGCACACTGCCTGTGGGCACGAAGACAAGTCATACACGTGATTGATGGCAAACACTGCAATGAATAATACATTCAAGGACACATGTACACTCTCCGCAATGAGCACATAGTCGCATTGAAAGCATGCACAAACAGCATGTTGATATTTCTTGAGCTACATTCACAAGCTAGACTGTACGTACAAAGTAGCACTGCTCAACTTGCAAAGAGAGAGGGAGTGCACATGTGCACAATGTGTGTGTGAATACTTGAGCTGGGGGTGCCACGTTGCAACAGCATAGATACGTAAAATGTACAAGTACAAGTTACAAGATGTGATCCCAGTGCAAGACCACCATCACCCATCTACTGCACAGCTGAAAGCCCTTTCAGACTTCAATACTCGGGGCTTGTGTGCTTACAAGCTCAACTACACACCCCATCTCAGTACAATGGAAAATTCCCCACTCAGTACAAAGTTTGCTGGTACCGTACCTTGCAGCAGTGGAGATTGAATGAGGTCAAGCACTCCTGTCATGATAGGACCTTTGATACCAGACACAGCAGCAGACTTGTGGTGGATCAGAATGGTGTGCAGTAGGTTCATTACCAGCTGGGGAGGGGGGGGAAGGGGGGAGGGGGACAGTGCTAGATATGTGAATGGACACATCAAGGCATGCAGTCTACAAACACACTCAAGAACATACATAGAGCTTAAATCTAATAACTTACAGCTCAGGCCAAAAGCTAAGGGCATACCATACAAATAGTGTGTGCACAAATGTTTGCACGATGATTTTTGGTCTACTAAAAATTTCTAAGTCTTCTCAAATTCGCTCCTGAAATTTCTATGACATCAAGCAAAATTCTCAAACAACAGAAGAGACAGTTACTTCAGCTGCACAGTGTTTGATGCCACATCTGGCACACACCACAAACTCTGACAGATTGATCAATTCAAACAATGCTGCACATGTGTGCTCATTACAAATCGGACAGGGACTAGTCTTGAGCAACTCACTAATGCAATGTGCAGGTCACTGTCAGAGATGAGGGAGGAGAGGCCTTCCATTACCATGGCAACCAGATCGGGTGCCAGTCTATCCCCGTAGACTTGCATGATGCTGTCGAGACATGCAAGTGTGGCAAGTCGAAGGTCTCTGTGGTTCTTCCTTAGGAAGGAAGCCTGGAGCTGGATGGACTCATTCTTGGGAAGGAAAAGAGGAGGGGAAACAGGAGAGTGGAGTAGAAGAAAAGAAACAGAGACATCGAGGTGATGACAAGAAGACAGGGGAAGGGAGGGTACTAAATATGGTAACAATGAATACACTTTCAACATACATGCATAAAGAGTTAGTATTGGCTTACCAGGATTAGTGTGAGGTCCACACAATTAGGAGACCTAACAAAGTGGCCAAGAGACGAAGCAAAGTGAAAGGTAACAGCAAACACCATACACACACACACACAACACGATGACAAACCACCACTGATAGAACAACAACACACAAACATGAGGTGACAGGGAACAGTGGCTATGTGCTCTTCCACTGCGGCTTGGTGACATACCTTGCAATGGTGTTGAGAGCTCTGACTGCTGTCAGCCGAGTGATTTCGTTCTTTAGGCGGTCCAGGAAGATGGGCAGGCACATGGGGAGTTGTGGTTGAAGTTCTGGGCCAAAATGGCTCAAAATTTGTCCCCTACACATGAAGCGCAGTACACATTAATATACCACACAATTCCCTACATACAATATTGCTGGAAGGGCATGTTCACAAAACAGGTACAAATGGACAAAAACCTCCCAATGTGCATATGCACAAACTAATGAAACTGTTTTAACAGTGCATCTTAAAACTTGTACACACCCACAGTCAATAGAGTGGAGGCATATCTGAGACTGTATCCACAGATGGCCAAGTGGAAAGATGATACATGTGTAGTCTTGCATAGTCAGACCATCATTTGCACAGGCTACGCCATCCCAAAAGACCTCTTTAGGGAGGGCGGAGGTGGAACAAAATGGCAGTCTGGCTACAAGAGACTATTCCATGTGCGTGTACCTATATGCACCAATCGCTGTCCATCTGTCTGTCTGTTAGCATGAACGTCTGCTCACATGCAAGTGATGGCCATCTCCTTAACCTCCTGGTCAATGTCTGTGGCCTTCAGTCTTGCCAGTGTGGCTGCATAGATGTCCCCTACATGCTGCTGGTAAGGGTAGTCGCTCTCCTCGTCTGCAGCAAGTGGGGTGTGTGTGAGCAAGAGAGCACAGCGGACAATACGTAACAATCCCTTATTACCATTCACACTGTCCCCCTTATAGCAATGTTAGGTGGAAGACATACAGTAAGAGGGTGGAGTGAGAAGGGTAGACAAACACACTGCTGGGAACACAACCACAGGGCACCATCTAATACAGACTTAGCCAATGTTGTAAGGCAAAACCATATACGCCTAGGTTACTTTGTACAACAGGTACTGAGGGCTGCTTCATAGTGCAGGGGGACGCCCACTCACCCAAGGGTCTAATGATCTCCACAATCTTCTTCAGAACTGAAAGGGCCTCTGAAATGATCTTGTAAAAGGAATCACTGACACATGCAATCACAGCCTGAGGAGGAGAGAGAACAGTAACACTAACACATGTGAGGCAGCTGCAGAGTTGGAGTGCACTGTGCAATGTGTGTATATACATACTACATTACAGTACATGTACGTATATGGGTGGGTGGTATACGATTGGTTAACAACCTGATTTGGCTGGAGGACTGGAAAATATACCTGAGCGAAATGATAGCTAGTCGGCAACAATGACTAAAGGTTCAATGGGCAAAAACTGTTACAAATATTAAATGTCCAATTCCCCCATGCTAAGGTACCCCATAATTCAAGAAAATGGAAGTCAGATGTGGCTATGAACACTTCTATGTATGCATGTGTGAGCTGCTTACCGGTGTGATGTCTGGGATGTGTGGGTAGAACACTGCCCTTCCATGATGTATGAAGAGGACATTGAGGAAGGCAAGGGCTTCCATCTTCATGTTGGGGCTGGACGACTTGTCACTGAGGTGGACAAAGACAACAGGGGAGGAGGGGAGATGGGAGGGGATCAGGAAGGGCAAAAGGAAGCCTTGCCAATGAACATTGCATACATTGCCTAAATCCATACACTTATGTGAAGTATGTACAGTGGGACACACACACACACACATAATCATTCCACCAATGTACACAGTATGCATGTGTATTCACACATCCACACAAGCAAACATCCACACAAATACCATACTAATGTACAACTTCCCTATGCATGCATGCTCACAATACCAAACACACAAACACACACACATACCACTCCTGCCCTCCTTTCCCACTCACGTCAGAGAGAACAGTACTCCTGGCAGGACTACCCCCATGTGCTCATCCAAGGCACCTGGGAGTACAGTCACAAGGGAGGTGAGGAGCGTGAAGCAGCCTAGCCGTGTCTTGGGGCTCTTGTCTCTAACTTGACGATTGAGGGCTGCCACAATGGCAGGGACTTGTGTGGAGAGGAGGGCGAGAGGTGTGTCTGCTGTCTCCATGGTGTCTGATGCCCCGCCCACTTGCTGGGAGGTGGTGGTGACTATCTTTGTGCTGGAGAGGAGAGCGCAGTATGCAGCAAATATGTCTGTCTTGACATTCTCCTCTCGCTCTGTGTGTTGAAGGGGAAAGACAGGGTGAAGTGGCAAGGAACAAGGGGAAGGGGGATGGTGATCGGAGGATGCAGATGTGAAGAAATGGGACTAGAGGAGGGTGAAGATACAAGTAAAGGAGAGAACCGAAAAGTTACTGACATGCTAAGAGATAGGCTGACAAACAGCAAACTACACTACACCACTCTGTTGCTACGACAACAAAATGATGGCTCAACAGCTGACCTTTGAATCTCTTGATGATGGCTGGAGAGACCTCCTGGTAGAAGGTGGACAGCATCTCGGGTCTAGAGCCAAGGATGACACCCAGGCACTTGGCAGATGCTCGTCGCACCTTCCAACTCATGTCATCGTCATCACTGTATTCATCATCTTCCTCACTAAAGGGGAGGGGAGGGGAGGGGGGAGGGGAGGGGAGGGGGGGAAGGGTGGGGAGGGGAGGGAGAGGGGAGGGGAGGGAGAGGGGAGAGAGAGGGGAGAGAGGAAAGGGAAGAGGGAGGGAAGGGAAGGAGGGGAGGGGTGAGGGGAGGGGGCAATGAGAGGAAGTTGGGAGGAGAGAGAAGGAAGCAAGGGCAACATTAGAATTTATACAACAGTCCACATTAAAGAGAAATTGGATACAAATGGACATATAAAGAAGCAGTTAATGGAAGACATGCTATGGTACTTCAGGCCAGCCTACGCATGTATATAATACATGCCGGATAAGAGTGCACATACTGCACAGCCTGAACATTTGGTGGGGATTCCAATTTGATACTTGGTGGACGAGCAGAGTACTGTCAAATTTAAGGCCATCACAATAATATTATATGAATTGCATATTAATACAGATTGATACTGCAGGTAACACAGCTATCCTCTTGAGAGAAAGGCCCCTCACAGGATGAGTGAACACTGAGTACGTGTGTAGCGCTACATCGCTGACGGGTAAGAACCTCAAATTAGTGAATGCAGTGTTCAAGTATTGGACAATTGATACAACAACACTGGTGAAGAAGTCGGAGGACAAATAATGGCTACAGTTCGGAGCAGCGAGGACAGATTGGCAGACATGCAGTGTCCCACTTACAACTCTTCTTCCTCCATCTCATTGGTCTCCATGCCCTCTCCCTCGGTGTCTGAGCCGTAGTTGTAGTTGGGATCATGGCAGAGCAGTTCTAAGGCCAAGGCCACTATCTGTGAGGGGAGGGGAGGGGCAAGAGAGGGGAGGGGAGGGGCAAGGGGGGCAAGAGAGGGGAGGGGAGGGGCAAGAGAGGGGAGGAGAGGGGCAAGAGAGGGGAGGGGCAAGAGAGTGGGAGGAGGAGGGGCAAGAGAGAGGGAGAGGCAAGAGAGGGGAGGGGCAAGAGAGTGGGAGGGGCAAGAGAGGGGAGGGGCAAGAGAAGGGAGAGGGGAAGGGGCAAGAAAGGGGGAGGGACAAGAGAGGGGAGGGACAAGAGAGAGGGAGGGGCAAGAGAGGGGGAGGGGCAAGAGGAGGGAGAGGGAAGGGGCAAGAAAGGGGGAGGGGCAAGAGAAGGAGAAGGGGAGACGAAGGGAAGGAAACAGTGTGTCAGAAAAGGCCAATGGATGAGACGGGAGGTCAATGTACCAACAGGTAAAAAGACCACAGGGAAAACACTGTACAAAACACAGTGTCAGTAGAGTAAGTCATACTGGTTCAGAATGAAACAAAATGCAAAAATGCAAGAGAATTGAAAAGGTAATAGCACAACAGGTAACCAGCAGACATACTGATGGTGACCTAGTGTTTGGCATACAGTGTAACTTTCAGTGTAGGAACCCCCAGGAGCATACAGAGTGTACAACATACGTACCTTTGGTATATAGGGAGTAATCTCTTTGTAGCACCTGCTAACCAACGCCTCGTAGGCCTGGAGACAGGACTCTCTCAGCTCATCCTCACGATCGTCGCGTGTATAGTGCATCACAACGGGCACTATTTCATGGAGGTAGCTACTGAGCCGTGGGCCTGACTGGCGTGTGATGGCAGTGAGCGCCTGGATGAAGGTGCGTGCGTTGATGAGGGAGAAGGCCTCAGGCCCGCTGGCCATACCCTTGTGCAGCCCATCCAGGAGGTGGGAGACAATGTTATTGAAGAGAGCAGCACTGCAACTGGTGGAGAGATTGCCTGCGTGGGATGATGAAAGGAAGAGAAGTGGAGGAGAAGAGAGGGAAGACACACAGTAAGATGTGTGTGTAAAGGGCTACATTCCTCCGGAGGTCACACTGCTGTGATGTCAGGGCAGCTAAGGGCAATGGCTGCAATAATTGTCTACAGTGATTCTTCATTCAAACTCACACAAGGCAATGTATGCTCTCTTCCTGACAGATAAGGGGTGTGGGTCAACTAAGTAAGGAAGAAAGGCCTTCACCATTGTCTCCTGATAGGACGTTAGTGAACCTGCACCAGAGACAACATTGGATTGAGAACAAAGTTCCCGCCAATTATAGTACATGCCACACCCTGTATATGTACGTATATGTAACACCAACAGGGAAGTGTTTGGTGACCCTGGCTATGATTGAGTGAACTCTACACCTGCAGTGAAACCACTCTGTGTCAACCCCCACAGGACTACAGTATCCCATCCCTCAGGAGTAATGAATGATCCAGTTGCCTTCATTTCCATCCCTAATGAGCAATGCCCTCAACTCTCCCGCCACCAAGTGTAGCTAGTCCACTCACCTGAGTACTTTTGAATCAGCTCAGCAAAGATGTCCAATACCTCGAGAAGGACATATGTGTCCACCTCCTGCAGTGTGTGTGGAAGGGGGGGGAGGGGGAAAGGGGGGAAGGTGGTCATGATTCCTTAAAATACATGTACTCTATCTACTCCATCAAGCTAGCCTGCCAACACATTTCTCTGCTGTTGCCACCAGTTAAGCAAAACATGAAAGGTTACATGTGTCTAGCCACCATATACTGAAGTGCTCTGGCTGCACTGGCAAGTGGTTACTCTATTCTCACATGCCAGATGTTCCTACAATTATTGCAGCTGCAGGACCACAAACGCCAGGTGTGTGAGATTATGGTTGTATCTGACTTACAGTACTTATCATTGAGCTGTTACAACCATTACGCAATTACTGCTAACATAGGGGATCCCTTAGTTACGTACAGTACACACATACACAAACCATCATTAGTGTAACTTGGAGCAGCACTAAAGGTAGTGAGGGCGACACCCTCACCTTGCTACATCCTATGCTTTGAGGCCTTGAGGTTGGCACACAGACATGCCCACCCACACACCAAGCCCTTGCTGCATGTGGGTGGGGATGCAGGTCCGCCCCCAGAGCCCCTCCATACTGTATGTTCATGTACAAACTACACATTCACACAGCGGTACCTCACCTTGGCTGCTATCGTGGTGAGGAATGTGTCGCAGATGTTACGACTGCAGTTCACAGCCAAAGTGTTGCTTGTGTGGGAGAACTGGGCGATGACCATCTTCAGACCTGGAATGCATCGGAGGAATGGATCACAGGAAGACAGGCCTCTACATGCACCAACCTACATTGCCAACCATGCACGTTCTAGCACAAGGGGTCAGTTTACTGTATAATGTAGAAAGACTCGTGCTAGCGCAAATTACCTGAGCCCATTTCTGAAATGGACACACCCGTAGTCCATTAACATAGAGACAAACACATGTACGTACACACACACTGACACACTTTCCCTTGATCTCATCTCACCAATCCCAGAGATATCCCTCAGTTCTTCCTTGTCCAAGAAGATGTTCTTGCTCAGTGTGGACACAATGGACAACACATGGGAGTCCCTCACTTTGCGGACCAACAAACCCAAGCTAGGAGGAGAGAAGGGGAGAGGGAGAAGGGGTGGGGGGCGAGATAAGGTGGAGGAGGGGGAAGGAGGGGGGAGGAGGAGGGGATGAGAAGAAAGGGGAGGAGGGGGGAGGGGAGAAGGTGGATGCGGGATGGAGGAGGAGGTGGAGATAGAGGAGAAGGGGCAGGTGGAGATGGATGGTGAGGTGGAGGAGGAGGTGGAGGGGGAGGAGGAGGGGGAGGAGGAGGGAGGTGTTCTTCTGCTGAGGCCATACTTGTAGCAAAGGTCAGCTTGTACGGCACAAACTGGGTCTTACCATTTGACAGCAAGGTTCTGCACTTCTGCATTCTTGTCTTCCAACAGCCGAAGGACACTCTTCACCACCTTCCGTTCACTATCATCATCAAGCTTGATGGAATCCTTCTGCAGCTCCATCATCAGATCGTTGGTGGCCATAAAACGAAAGTCCTTGTCCACAGACATCATCTAGCGACAAGGCCAGAAACACACATCAAACATGTCACAACACCACACACACACACAGTGGCACACTAGTAATTTCAACTGAGTGGCTAGTGAACTGGTAATAAAGCGTACATTACCTGTAGTCATAACAGATAAACAGAGGAAACATGGCTGGAATATGGTTGGTCTGTCAAGCTAGACCCACCCTCATGTCACGTAACCAACCAACAAGGGCTCCCCTCCCTGCTTCCAGTTACAAGAAATGCTAAAAGGTTCAGCTCAACCGTCTAGCTGTCATGCCATGTATGTACCCAGGTAATAGACGCTCGGGTCAAAACATCCTGCCCCTTCAATTACGTATGTCGCATGATCTGCTCAAAAAGTCTTTGCCCTTCTCGTATAAGGCAACTATGAGCCTTTACACATCACACCATAAATCCTCTGTTTACCATTGCTGCACTGTATAGAGGACCTAGGGCTCCCAAATCACTCCAACCTTGGAGTGTTTGCTGCCAAATCCGGTTACTGCCTTCACATACACACACGTTGTCATGGGTGAATGCCTTTTGCTTTTTACTGCCATAACAGTGCACGCAAGGTACCATATTCAGAGCACAGGAATGACCCGGCTGCTCCTACCTCTCACTGAATATGATTGTACAGTGGCAGCTTGGGGTACAAATGACTAGTGTACAATGATATAGTGCAGTTGTATTATAGTAAGAGATACATACAAGGTGATACGGTGGAACCTGTCTAAGATGGTCACTGTGAAAAGCAGTCACTTCTCTAAAGCAGCCAGCCTCCCTGACCCCAAATTGCACTAAAAACATTGCAATCTACTTCTGTAGAGCAGCCTTTTCTTCTTCTTCTTCTTCTTTCCCTGAAGTACTACATAGGCAGACCTGACCCAAAAGTGCCAGTACAGCTAAGGTTTACCCATTCATTGATCACAGCCTCCGCAACTGTGTATGCAACAACGCACTACTACTTCTATCAAGCGACTCACAGCATGTGTGCTGGATTCATTCGCTAAAGGGAGTGATACTGAGATTGTCAATTTATAATGGAGATGCATTGAAAGACAACGTTCGAAATGGCACACAATGAGGAAGGAGGGGGAGGGAAAATGGCAGCCAGATAATACATAATGCAGAGCAATATTGCAGATTCTCATTACCAGAGAAACACACTACACTGCCTCCCTCGCTAGCACTCTCTGGGAGTCCGCATCACATGCAATTTTGTTGTGAAACAAAATGGCTGCAAGTGGAGTAGCCATTCACGCAGAAGCTGTACAGTGTAGGCACACTTTCACCATTTATCGGATGTTTCAAGGCGTATCCACACACAAGAACGTGCCAACAACACAAAAAGTGTCTGAACATGTGATAAATTCCGTCCCAGGACACCCCAATTAGCAGGAGCGGGTCAAAACGAAGAAAGAGCACTTGTCTCGTGGTACGAATTAGCGTTACTAACTAGAGGTTAGAATAAACTTTGATCTACGTCATGATTATCCTGCTAGCACACAGCTCACCTTCTCCAGCAAGTTGGAGATGTGGTATGGAGCGGTGGCCATTTTCTCTCCTGCGGCGATGATGAAGCACAAAGATATACGGGGCGAACATATATACATGTTATATGGCAAGGTATGCAAATAAAATCTGTATAAATTTCAAATATTTTGCGTGTTAATATTACAAAGGTAACCTGTGTTTCAGATATAAAAGCATTTGATTTTTATCTCCATGTGGTGAGTCGCTCGGTAAACAAACAGGAAACATGGCAGAGGTGCGGCAGATGGTCGATTTTCAAGAAGATGAAGAGATTTTGGAGCTCACAGACGATGAGTACTTGGACCTCTGTGAGCTGTGTAAAGACTCCCTGAAGGAGAAGGACAAGGACCTCTTCTCCCGCATAAAGGAGTTGGCAGAGAAGAACCCGACCCGACGGATTGGATCAGAGACATTCACTCGCGACTATAGACTGTGCATGCCCACTCCCTTCATCCTTCTAGCGCAGAGCGGGCGCACTGCGGCCGTGAAGTTTTTCCTGACGGACGAAGTGTTCAGAGGCACAACCGACATGAATCAGAAGGGGACGGTCGTGTCCAAGGCAACCAGTAAGCACGTACACGGAGCTACTGCGCTGTGGGTTGCCGCTACGGGGGGACACATTGAACTGGTGCGGCTGTTGATCCAACACGGAGCGACGGTGGACTTGGCGACGGGGTCGAATTCGACCCCGCTTCGGGGAGCATCTTTCCATGGGTTCCTGAATGTGATGGACGTGCTGCTGGACAACGGAGCCAACGTCAATACTCCCAACTCGGTCGGTCAGAGTCCCTTCCTCATTGCAGTGCTACGCAACCAAGAGCAAGCTGTTCGATTGCTTCTCAAACGTGGAGCAAACAAGTACCAGCAAACTGTCAATGGCTACACCGCTCTCCACCTTGCAGCCGCAAAGGGGCGTATTGAGATGCTGAAACTGCTCATCGATGAAGAAGGCATGATCCCAGACTACAGCAAGCCAGACAGCTCCAAACAGGACTATGTTCCTTCCCCCATCTTTCTTGCTGCCTCCACGAAGATGGTCCCTGTGGTTCGGTATCTGATGGAACACACAGCCTGCCCTCCAATGATTGCTGTGGATGCCCTCTTCCTGGTGGGATCAACCATCTTTGAATGTAGCGACCGTTCCTTTGCCGTTGAGCAGGTGCAGAGGTTCTGGCTGGAAGCCTGGGACATGAAAGTGAAGGCTGAGAAGGAGGGTCACCAGGAGCACTCACTGGCGTCTTCCTGGACGCTTGTACCTGGAGTCCATGAGTTCCGCACTCGAGAGGATATCAGCCTTTCACCTTCGGGTTTGTCCATGCACGTGTGGTACGCATTGCAATCCCTCATCATCCGCGAGAGGATTATGGGACCCGGTGATCCAGGCCTCATTTTCTTTTTAGTCCACCGGGGATACAAGTTTTGCAAGCCAATGATTGGGTGTCCTGAGCCTCGATTTCGCCTTGCTGAGCGGCTGTTTGCGGAAGCACTCAACCTGACAAAATACCTCAACGAAAAGGGCCAACAGCACGGGAGAGATTTCGTGGACACACTGAAACATGACCTTGAAAAGGACCTATGCAACATTCAGGCAGGCTTGGGGAAGATTGTGAATGAGTGGACTAAGCACCCTGATGCACAAGGAGACCGACCGCCTGATTTTGCCTTCTTTGTGAGCTTTGCATTGGAGCAGTTGGATTTCCTCCGTGAACAGATGCCTGGATCCAACCTGACCTCCTTGTTGGCTAGCATTTTGATGATTTTCTACCACTGGATTCGTTTTGTCACGGAAGTTGAGGGAAGGCAGCTGCACTTTGGCGAGTTGGACCTAATGTCTGGTATTGATGCACCCCTCCACAGCCTGGGCCAGCGACTGGTTTCAAAGCACCTCAACGCCCCCCTGGACACCACCCTCCTTCATCTAGCCGTTGATGCACTGACTGAGCATATAAAACACTACCATCTCCCTTCTTACTACAACCCTGAGATGCTGGTGACTGCTCTCCTGCACTGGGGAGCATATCACGTGCTGAATGCGGTGGATGCGCGGGGATTGCGGCCCATCCACGTGGCCATGACGCTAGCCTGCAAACTGTGGAGCGAGAATCCCAAAGGAGCCATGGGAGTCATTCAGCCACTGCTGGATTATGGCTGTGAGGCAATTGCTGTCTCCCCTTCTGGTTGGACTGTGCAGCACTTTGCAGAAGATCGCTTCCCTCCTTTCTTTGAAGTGTTTCAGAAGCACATTGTGAGCTTGTCTGTGTTGTCTTCAAGTGCAGTTGCCTCCCATGTGAGGAATTATGACTCCATGGGCCTCCCCACTCATGTGCTGGAGCAAATACGCCTGTATGACTGCCACTGTGCTCAACAAGAGCAGCTGAAATGCAAGCAAGAAATGAAGCAAAGAATGCTAATGGACAACCCAACTTAGTATTGTCTGCATGTGTATGGCTGTTTTGTATTCCTTTTCTCCTCCAAACCTTGTACATTGACTAGCTTCAGCTCTGCTTTATGCTTATTTGCTTTTGTACATTTAATTTGTTACAACATTTGTGTGTGTAACAATACGCTGAGTCATGGAGTTTATTATGCGAGCATTATAGCTACAGTTGGCGGGGGAGAAACCCTATTTTCGCGCGCCAAAATGGCGATCCCAGAGATGAATAGTAGTTTTGAGTTGCCCGATGGCAAGGCAGAGGAGGGACAGCAAACTGAGAACGAGCGAGATATTAGCCAGCAAGCGGTGTGGTCTGTTTCCTCCTGCAAGCAGGGATACGGCGTGCAGAACCTTCGTGACGGGAACGTAGGAACGTATTGGCAGTGAGCTAGCTAGCTGAACAGCTCCGCATGTGTGTGTCCATAGCAGATGCTGATGGGCATAAAATTCTGAGTTAAATTGTGCATGTGCATGCGTACGGCGTAACTCCGGGCTCTCACCAGAAAATTGTCAAAAATTACATATCAGATCATTTGTAATTTTGAGGAGTGGTTAGTGGATGGTTGGGTGAGGGAGATGGTGTCATCTTCCTGTGGCAAAGCACAGTAGCTGCATACATGGAGAACCTTGTGACACAGTGTATGCATTCGATGTATGGAAGTGTTTATTACTGATCATACCCCATGACTATATGGGTAACCCTTTGAAGGAGGGTGCATTGCTATATTTGTAGTCTGAACTGAGACGTTAAAGGGAGTACAAAGGGTTATGTACCCTTTAGAAACAGCATAGAGGGAACACTGAGAAGAGGTTATACCTTTCATAGTTTTGGCAGTAGCTACTTCACAATGACTCACATCAAGAGTACCACTACTTCCACATAGAGCCCAGTTGGTCATACAGTGAAACCTGTCTAATACAGCCACGTGCCTTTGGGTTGGTTCCAACTGACCTTTATAACCCAGGTCGACCCAGGTTCGAACCCGGGTCACGGTGCCCAGTGTGAAAAGGGGTATAGAGAGCTGGTTGCTCCACAGAAGTAGATTGCAATGCTTTAGTGCTATTTGGGGCCAGGGAGGCTGGCTGTTTTAGAGAGGTGGCTGCCTAACACAGTGACCATCTTAGACAGGTTCCAATGTATGTATGTGGTTGTTTCACAATGTTTCAGACATTGCCTTGTTAGCTCAAGCTGGCACTGCAGTACTAGTGTCTGGTTTATGACACATTGTGTGTGCCTGTGTGTGTTTGTGTGTGTGCATGTGTGTGTGTGTGTGTGTGTGTGTGTGTGTGTGTGTGTGTGTGTGTGTGTGTGTGTGTGTGTGTGTGTGTGTGTGTGTGTGTTTGTACAAGCAGTGTAAGTGTGTATTCATCACATTGCCATGACAACTGGGTGATATCAGGAGTTTGACATTATGTAGCTTGGTATATCAGCTGTTCTCTATGAGTAATGTGAGTACGATTGATTGCCAAAGTTCACTATGATACCATTCACCAACCAATACAGTGTCCCCCCCTCCCTTCCCCCTCTCACCAGGTCAGACGGACCGCAACCACACTACATCAATATTGAGTTTCAAAGGAAGACTCCAGTCGAGGTGTGCTTTATGCATGCTATGTGTGCTGTGTACTGTGTTTGTGTGTGTTGTGGTGTGTGCGTTCTGTGTCTGTGTACATTGTGCGTGCTTTTTAAGTTGTGCGTCTGTACTGTGTATGTGTGCATATGTATTTATTCATGTATGCATGACAGTGACTGTATCGTTCTACAGAAGGTGCACATTAATCTGGATTACAGTGCAGATGAGAGCTACACTCCAAGCAAGATCGCAGTGCTGGCAGGATCCTACTATCATGACCTCCAAGTGAGTAGACACTGGTCAAATTGGCCTTAATGGGCTATCCAGGTTCGTCACTAGTAGCTTGTCCACAGCCTGTAGTCAACTTCTGTATAGTCTCAGTGTGGTGCTGCCTAGTCCACCTGCACACCTGTACTACCAAGGTGCTAGAAGACAGCTCACCCTAGTCTTTCCGCTAGATATTGGGAGAGTAAGTCTATGAGGCTACCCTTGCCACATGGCATGGTGTTCATTTGGTGTAGTGACAGTGGTATGTGCAGAGAGGTCTTTAGGTAGTTTCTAAAGGGTACAGAACCCTCTTGAGAACCCAAGGACCCTTCGTCATGCCTCCCCTGTACCCATCTTCAGACTGTCAGTAGCAATATGGCTTACCTGCTGCATTATGTTACAGAACATAGTCACACAAGAGAGTGATGAACTGATTAACTCTCTAAATACAGTGGAACCTGTCTATGATAGACACTGAGTTAGGCAGCCACCTCTCTAAAACAGCCAGCCTCCCTGGCCCCAAATAGCACTAAAGCATTGCAATCTACCTCTGTAGAGCAGCCACCTCTCTATAAAGGTCAGTTTCGAACTGGCCCACAGGTGGTTGTCTTAGACAGGTTTCACTGTATACCAGTACTGCTGACTACTCTTAGGTTTATGTGTAGCTTTTCCTTCTTTCAGCAAATTTGTGTCAGTGACTTGGACCAGCCAAGTGGATGGACAGTGATACCTGTCAGGGACATGCACTCCAAGTATGGTGTGTGTGTGTGTGTGTGTGTGTGTGTGTGTGTGTGTGTGTGTGTGTGTGCGTGTGCATGTGTGTGTGTGTGTGTGTGTGTGTGTGTGTGTGTGCATGTGTGTGTGTGTGTTTGCGTGTACATATGTAATGAGTGCATGTACACATGTGTGATGGGGGAGTGTGTAGATCTTTGGGCTTCGTAGTGTTTGAAGTTAATACTGTATACAAAATAAGGCAATCATCCATAAATCATGTATAGACCCGTATCTGCGTTCCTGCTGCAAGTGGCATTCTTGGCCAACCATCAGAATGGCAGAGATTGTCGGGTCAGACAGATAAAGATTGTGGCGCCAGCGTGAGTGAATATTTGGCTATGTTGTGATTTGAAGCTCATGCTACAAACTTAGCTACCTTTAGTACATGAGCAGATATGGCAGCAATCAAGGTGTGGTAAGATGTTTTCCCATAAACTATCCCATCAGATACAATACAGTTTTGTGGCTACTGAAGACCTTAGAATCGTAACATTCCACCATACCTTATGTGTTAAGTACTATATACAGTGGAACCTGTCTAAGATGGTCACTGAGTTAGGCAGCCACCTCTCTAAAGCAGCCAGCCTCCCTGGCCCCAAATAGAACTAAAGCATTGCAATCTACCTCTGTAGAACAGCCACCTCTCTATAAAGGTCAGTTAGAGCTGGCCCATGGGTGGTTGTCCTAGACAGGTTTCACTGTACCACAATTCAGTCAAGGGTGGATATCACTTACATATGCATCAATCTTGTGAGTATCATCTGGTTGCCATGGTAATATACACTACACTTACTACTATAAATGTGGTAACCCAATGTTTTGTAGCTATGTCATCACTCTATAGGCTTCGTAGAGGACTATGACTGTACCTATGTGCATGTATGTGTGTTTGAAACTATGAAGTAGTTACTAGAAGTAGAACTGAATAGAACAGAATATGGACTTTGTTTGAGCTTCCCACATACAAGAAAGAGAAAGTGAAATTAATATACAAATTGTAGCAGTGATATCTAATTTCACAGCTCAAAGGAAGGAGGCAACAGGAGGACAGTTAGCTGCAACCAATGAGCTCAAACTCAGGACTTACGCTCTATCTCGGAGTTTCAGTCACGTGAGCTACTGATCCCAGCCATGATAATTTGCCTCCATCGCCTTGAGTTACAGCTCTCCCCCTGTCACCTCCTTCCATTGAGCTGTGAAGTTGGATGTCTTTACAACATACAGTAATACAGTCATCTTGCAAAGACTTACTAACAGTAGTATACACAATACAATACACAGCAAATTGACCCACTTTTCCTTTGAAATAGTTGTCTTACTCACCCATTGGCCTTCATAGTGTGAATACAGTGGCAGGAACAGACCACCTGTCCTACCACGGAGGGGTGGCCCCCCTGGCCCAGATGAAGCTGCAATTCTTCACCACACCAGAGTTTCAGATGTGCTCCACAATGAGATGACGCACACATAGTGGAGGCACGTCATGTGTGCTACAACTGCATGCACTCTCAATGTCACCAGACACCACCTCACAGCTACGTAGCGTTGTCCGTGTACAGCTGACAGTTCAGCGTGGAGATTACCATATACAATGATATAGTGCATATGCATGTAGATGTGTTGTCATTCGCCCGATCCATTAATTGTCATAATCTTACCATTGCTAATGTATGGCCTTGCATACATATGCATGTCTGTATAATTATATAAATTATACAGTACTAGTACATGGCATGCATGCATGTACTCGTGTACTGTATGTGTATGCATGTGTGTGTGTGTGTGTGTGTGTGTGTGTGTGTGTGTGTGTGTGTGTGTGTACACTTCCTTATATTATGTTTTTGCAATGTGTGAGTGCATGCACATGTACGTTTGCATGTGGTGATCAGCGTGTACGCACATGGGTGGATACACACGTGTGAGTACATTGACTTCAGTTTTTTGACTGAGGTGTATGACACAATGTCATGTTTACCTATTGTGAGTGTCAGAGCTGCGACCAAAGGGAGCAAGTATTTCGAGTTGGGCCGGCAGCCCCATGAGTTTTTAACTCGAAATACTTGTTTGAAGTTGAATTGCATGGCCACACTATCTGTATAGATGCAAGAGTACAAGCAAAATTGAAAATTAAGGTTAAATATAATTAGAATGGAAGCTAGAAACCAACAGAATTTAAAATAATGATCAAACATGTCAATGGAGCTACGCAAAGTCATAATTAAGTGAACACATGATTGTGAAACAAATAATTATAAACAACAGACATGCATCGGTAACATACACTTGTACACAATGGCATACAAATTTAATAGTTTATTACCAGTATAAAACTACATAAAACACTGCACAGCATTCATGTTGCCAAAAATACAGTTCACTTCCTTAGCGGTCCAAAATTGATACTAGCACTACTGATTACAGTAGACGACGGATCCCGGCGTTTAGGGAAGTCTTCCTTTCCGAGAATCTTGTCATTGTATGGCTTGAGGACCACCAGCTCAAGGCGGTAATACAGATAAGCCACCACCCAGTATGCCACCAACAGGACAAGCGACAGTACCAGTATCATGATGTATGCTGAGATCCCACCAGCTGGCTCAGGGCCATAGTAAAATGACCAGTATTTGTATCTCTGGGAGGCTACGAGAGCACTACTCAACAGATTGGCCACACCTGAAAAAAGAGCTGACAGGGCGAGAGAGAAGGGTTGGGTGAATGCCGGGGCTGCAATGAGAACCAGCTCCAATCCTGCGCAAAGGACAGACAAACACACAATATCAAATACATAATTATACATTATACATTTGAACCTGTCAAGGTGGTCACTGTGCTAGTCAGCCACCTCTCTAAAATGGCCAGCCTCCCTGACCCCAAATAGCACTAAAACATAACAGTCTACCTCTATAGGGCAGCCACCTCTCAATAAAGGTCAGTTAGAACTGACCCATATAGGTGGCTGTCTTAGACAGGTTTCACTATCATGCATTCAAAATTGAACACACTCAGCACAATTACTCTCCTCACCTCCAACTAGGAAGAGTGCATTTCCCACTCCAAAAAGGAGAAACTGCACTACTGTCCACAAAATACTCAGGTTTGCAGTTGGCCAGTAAGTGGCTGCTGAACTGGCTATGAGAGCAAACTGGTTAACCATTGTGATCTGACCATTGTCCAGAGAATAGCAATTCATACGCGCACCCTCCACTACAGTAGCCGCTAGTGCGCTCAGAAAAGCAAACAGCATGCCCAGCCCAATACGACTCCTCAGATGGATGACAAGTCCGAATAGTGGATAGATAACCCGATCGACCACAATCAGAGTGATCAATGATATAATGGGTATGATGGCGGTGATCCAGGATACAGGTTGCCACACAGCGGAGATGGTCACATTGGTGCTGTTGATGGTTGTTGTGTTTGGGTGTGTCTCAAATGTTACGGTTCTTGAAGCAGTAATGGCCGAATTTGGAAAGCGCATTCGTAATGCCTGTGAAGTGTTTGCAGATGTGAGCTGCAGTAGTGGGTATGTGTGTGGATGGAGAATAATGGATGAGAAGTAAGGGCCAAATGCTATCACGAACATGTTGCCCTATATACGGCCAGAAATTTGGTCTCGGAACTTATTTTGGTGGTTTGAGAGCAATCCATCAATATTTCTAACCACTGAATATATACGTAGTCACAGAATATCACTATGGCATAAGATTTGTTCCACCACCATAGTAAAATTCCCCAAATGCAATTTGAGCAATCACCAAATAAATTTCCACCAAAAATTTCTGGCCATACAGTGTACACATTACTTGGCTGCAATGAGTAAGATGAACATTTCATTCACTAAACTAGTGAAAGTACACATACAGTACAAATTCTCATGCACAGTATTCTATACATACAATGAATGCACACACACACACAGTCGCACATGCACACACACACACACACACACACACACACACACACACACACACACACACACACACACACACACACACACACACACACACACACACACACACGTAGCCTCTCACCAAGGCTTGCACCATAAAGGCTCCTAGGAAGCTCAGCAACATCAACACGATAAGACCAAACTTCTGAACATCGTGAACTTCATCTGCTAACAATGATCCTCCAAAGGTTACTGTTGTCCGCTCAAAGCAGTTGGGGTTCTTGTTCCTGTAAGAATATAGCAATGTGTTCCTTCTAACCAGAAGACTGCGATCATAGTCAGTAACACTCCCCCTTGTTCTCCGGCGGCTTTTACAACAAGAGCATTCCTTGCTGGCTGCTCGCAAAACTTTATAAATCTGCCCAAAAGGGTGCTGCTTCTTTGACTGGTAGTACGTCTGCATTGGAATCCACATCAGTATTAGCATCCCCAGCACAGCTATTCCCACTTTAAGAGTAAAATTGTGCTGCGAGGCAAACATTTCGAACATGTACGGGTCAACAAAAGTGCCAACACTCTGACCAATGAAAAAGAAGATTTGGACCCAGTGCAGGACAACGCTCTTACTCTCATTGCTTATCAGTGGAACCTGTTCCAGTGCCAGTAGATACAGGTTGTAGTTAATGATGGGAATACTAATGCCAAAGAGAATAAAAGAGCCCGCGAAAATGGGGATCTCCTTTGTCTTCCATAAGTAGGCCACCTCCGGTATGGTATACGCTACAATACCATACATACCATAAAGATACATGCACACAAACCCAACCATGAGTGAGGCTTTGTAGCCCAAGTAGTGCCCGAGGTAGTAGCTCAGAGGGAAGGAGAAGAGGACATATGGGAGACCAGCCACAGCCATGGATGCAGGGATGGCATCATAGGAGCTCGTGCCTAAGCCATTAAGTATAAAGGAAGTGACAGTTGAAGCAAAACCGTATTCATGAAATCCTGCAAACATGGCAAGGGCCAAGCAGCCGATAAGGCCAATAGTCCATGGGAAATCCCTTGCTTGCAAACCCTGCAGGAGAGCAGCACCAAGTAAGCAGTGAACCCCATGCAATGCACCATCAACATCTAATAATCACATAGGACACCACAAGCTTAAGCATCCCCTCACAACTGCTATAGCTCAAAAGATGCAAAGGATACACAAGACAGGCCGGAACTAACAGTACTGAACCGTCACTTCAGCGCAGCAGACGCGCTCAGCGCATTGATTAGTTAGATGGCAGAGTCAAGTGTAAAGAAGATCTAAGCTACGTAGGAGAATGACCTGGCCGCTAAATACAAACAGCAAGCATCTGCTGCAGTACTAGACATCAATACTACTCTTCAGCCTGTCATACATTGATTTTGGGAACAGAACTAATGAAAAATAATATCGTGAGACGAGCATTGGCAGTTGTAGCTGTTGCTGGTACCGATGTGGCTTCATCTTCAGTGTTACCGTTGCAGTACTAGCAAGGTATAAGCCATGCAGACCTGATGGATGCATTAAGGTGCCGTAAAGTTTGATTGAAGCTTTAAGTCGTGCAAAAGATCCTGATGGATCAATTAAAGCGCGCGCCTGTCACAGTCGCTCTCTTGCTTACTAAAACTCACACTCTTGTATTTTCGCCAAAGCCCCATTTTCTCTCGCGGCCATGTGACTTTGGGGGCTGGAACGAGACTATGAATATCGTTGCGTATCACAATTAAAACATGGCGCAACACTCAAGGTCGGAAAGACTAGGTCCTGTCCTACACGGCACAAGCTCAGCGATCAGTGCCCGTTCCTCGTACGAAAAGACCTCATTTCTTTCAAGATTTGGGATCAGGTGCATTATCCGGACCATAACCCTAGCCCTAGCCCTAACCCTAACCCTAAACCTAACTGTAGCGAGCGCCCAAGGCTAAGTTGTTGCAGCGAGGGCCCAAGACTAAGTTGTTGTAGCGAGCGCCCAAGACTAAGTTGTTGTAGCGAGCGCCCAAGACTAAGTTGTTGTAGCGAGCGCCCAAGACTAAGTTGTTGTAGCGAGCGCCCAAGACTAAGCTGTTGTGAAATTCACCTTGGTCCGGATAATGCACCTGACCCAAGATTTGTGCGAAAATATCGAAGAGTGAGTACTTACTTTCCACTTCTATTGTTTGGACTGATAGCTATTAGCTATAGCCAGCTAAGTAGCTATCATGCCCATGCAATGCATCATTAGATTACAATTAAGGTGCTACCAACTGCTAAAGTGTGGTGTTGTGTCAAAACGTTGATGTACTCTATATATTCTCATACAGGGTTTGCGAGTCAGGCGGTTTCCACATTCCCTTGCATTGCTGTGCTGTTATGTGGCTATCTTCTTCGCTAGTTTTCAGCAGCACGCAGTGTTAACTGCTTTTACATCAATCATCCTCGGCAGCTATAATCTGAAGATTGTGTATGGAATTGCTCTCTCCCTGCTTATCACTGGCATCCCGTATGCTTTTCTTTCTCTTCCATTTGCTTATCTCCTGGGCCAGAAGGCCAGCTACAAGTGGGCAGTGATCACTGGTCAAGTACTAGTGTACCTCTACAGCTTATACAACATGCTGGACTGCAGTCTCTCCCATTGTGTCTACAAATGGCAGACAGAAGAAGTGTCCACTCTAGCCTTCTCCTTTCTCTTCTTCTGCTTGAGCTTGCCTTTGCTCAATGTGAACCTGTGGCTGCTTGCTTTGGAGCAGATCCCACATGAATCAAGTGAAACAAGGAGTGTGTGCATTCACTGGATGTGGCTTGTTTACTTTTCTGGACGTCTTATAGGAACAATCATTGGGTCAGCTATTTTCTGGTGGATATCCCCCGTCTTTCTCTTTGTGATTCAGCTCGGCATGGCTTCAATTGCCATCACCATCATAATTTGGGCTCCACTGGAGGTACATATAGTACGCCCTTTGAGTGTGCCGTTCAGAACTGTATGGAAGGTGACGAAGGAAGCTTCAAAGCAATTGCGCAAAAAGAATAAGATCCAGAGGAGGGTGGACGTACATGAAACGTATGACCCTAACTATGAGCCAAATGCTTTTGAAAGGGCTTCTGAGGACTTCTCAGGTCCACTACCGACGCAAGATGTTCGTGATGCGCAGAAAAGTTACCTAGTCTTTTTCATGTTGGTCAGTCTTGTAGGAATCTGGATTTTCGACTCACTTGTAAGTGTATGGGTGTTAGTGCATGTGACATATGTTTGCATGATGCATGTGTCTGCTGTAGTGTGTGCTTACATGCTGTCAGTGTGAGATAGGACATAGTTTGGCTGCTCTGTATTTGCAAAATCAGTGCAAGCCTGCCAAAGTTTTACCCTGTCTCCTATCACAGTTGCCTGAAGCATAGTGTGTTACCCCACCAGAATATCATTGACAGTAATTGCAATGTTTCTGTTACCAACAGTCATGCCCAATGTGGAGAGATGACATTTTAAGTACTGCATGTGTGTACTACAGCTCCTTCTTGCCATTTCTCATTCTCAGCTTACGACAGCATTTGTACCTGAAATGAACAAGATGGCCATTCCAGCCAAGCTGCTGAATGCAAACAAATCCTTCTCTTTTTGTGCAAGTGGAACGATGATCGATCTTCACGACCTCTCAATACCTTTGACATGGACCACAAACACCATTTCAGACCTTACCGCTGTTCTAGCTATTCTCATACTGGATCGTTTAGTGTACCCAATCGTCATACACAGGCTGAACATCCGTAGGAGAATCGCTATTGGAGTTATGTTTGGACTTTTGGCTTGTTTAGCTGCTGTTACCACAGAGGGCATTCGCACTGCCAATCAGAACTCCACCCCTGGGATCAGTAATTCTACTGCCATACTGCCATACTGTAACAGTAGTACTACTGCCATTATCAATGGCAATAAGTTTTCAGCAGTTTACCAGTCTGCTTCTATTGTATTTGAAGCAACACAGGTCTCTGTATACTGGGTTGTACCTCAGTTCCTGTTTTATGGAGTGATGGTTGCTTTCGTCATGCCTGGAGGTACGTGATCGTCCTTATGCAGTACATTTGTAACTCTGCTATACTATAGTCTTGCATGGCTAACTGTTATTTTGTTCTCTTCCGTGTTAATCTGATGGCAGTACAGCTATGCACAACTAGCAGTTCTTTTGTAACTTCAAAGGGAGGCACCCCTTCCCATAGATAATATTGCATTGTTTTTGTTGTTAGCAGGGGAATGTTACACATGTGATGGAGTCAATCTTTGCATACTGTCCTGGCTGTTCAATTGGCGTCTAGTGAAAGTGATGATGTAGCCACTTTAGTTCTAAGTACCTCCTGCCTGAATTACTGCATGAACATTGTCAGTAGAAACCACACATTAGCACAAATCTCCAGTGGCGGAAATGGCAGAAGCGGCAGAAAAGCTAAATCAGAAATTGCAGCACACAACCTGGGTTTGAATGGAAACGCTTGTACGTAGGATCAGTACACAGACTTAACGTTACAATTAACAACTTTGGAGCAGTTGGTACAAAATTGTCACTATTATAGCAACTTAGTTTTGGGCTGAGTTTGTAATGACTTAGCCACAGGCTGTCTTGATAATAGCTTAGTCCTGGGTGGTCTATATAACAACTCAGGCTTCGGGATGTCACCCCCCAATAGACTTTATTGCCGACTACTCTGGAGTTCATTGCATGCCAGTTGTGTACAGCAGGCATATGGGGGAAATGGCCGCTTTCAACTGTGTATAACAGGTACAGGAAGAAGCATGCAACCCTGTTAAAGTAGTATTGTGGAGCAAAGAAAGGCATTGAAATTGGGGCATGTCATATTGTTCAGTCAGTGTTTGGGTACTTTTCGAATGAGGGATGCCAAGGCCCTGAGTAGTGTTGTGGATCAATAGCCAAGAACATGGAAGAAACTAAGCTTCTATCACTTTCCCTGGGTTCACAAGACAAGAGATATGTAGTACACATCGCTTAAATTTTCGTCACACTTTGTTTTCAAGGATCACCATAGGGTGTGTAGCCCTTACTGTATGCATGGCAACTAAGCGAATGCTGCAAGCATTGACCCGGATAGTCTATGTATGCTGCATCTCCCCAGCAGTTATACCAGCTGTGCACATTATTTCCCATGCCAAATAATAAGTGGAAAGCACACTGCGTCTTCTGAAACTACCAATTCTGAAGGGCTACAGCGATTCACACTGTATATTTACATGAGTAATGTATCGGTGACAGGCTCCTACTTTGAAAGACAACGTTCAGAGCTACACATGGTAAGGAAAGCAGGAGGAGGGGGAAAATGGCAGTGAACCGGACCAGCACCGGCAACCTCCAGATCTTTAGCCGACCCTTTAGCAGCCAGCTCACTAGGCACCGACAAAAACCACTGATCCATTCCCTCCTTATATATAGATGTGGGTGGGCTCTATCCAGAGCCTCCTTTGAATCTCCCACACCGGGCACTGACTGGTCAGTGACATTATCAGAAATGCTAGTTAAGATGGTCTATGTACCATGGTGGCACAAATGAAAGACAACGTTCAGAGCTACACATGGTAAGGAAATCATTATGTAGGAATAATATATGGGTAGGGAATGGATCAGTGGCTGTTGGCAGTGATCAGTGACCCAGCTGCTAAAAGTTCAGCTTAAGATCTGGAGATTGCCAGTGCTGGTACGGTTCACTGCCATTTTTCCCTTCCCCCTGCTTTCCTACCATGTGTTGCTCGGAGCGTTGTCTTTCATTCATGTCACCATGGTACATAGACCATCTTAATTAGGCTCCTACTTTGTTCATTCATTTTTGGGGGCACCAAAGGCACCCCTATATTGTTTTCACTTTTAGGTATTCGTATGGCTTAATGTTTGTAATTAAGTTTATATTTTCTACAAAAATAGTAAGGATGTAGGGATGGCATAAAACAAGTAAGTGAAGCATTACAATGGTCCCTACATGCAAGAATGCTACACTATTTTTGAACGTGGTAGCAGGTTGGTGATGACAAATAACCTATTGAAGGTTTACCTTGTGAGTTGCAGCACCAAATGTTGCGATGCTGCAAAGCGGCCATTGTAAAATAGCAGCACTCACAACTCTCCACTTTGCTAAGCTCATCAACGTTTTGCTGCATATTTTGCCGTGTATCCAAGGAATGAATAGTGTTGATAGAACATGTTTAAGTAATATTATGTTGGTGAAAGTACTCTCCTGCGCAACACTGCTTCAAATGCATCAGAAGTCATGCGACAATTTGTCTGTCCTTTGGATTACCCTATTTGGTAGCCTTTGGCCAACTCACTTCTCTTGGCAAACATTGACAACTACATCGGAATGTTATGTAGGTGACTAAATCGGTTAGTGTATAGCTTTTTGGAAGGAGTATTGTCACTGAATGGCTATACCCTGGGTAGCTACTTGGAGACTTGGAAGCCGTTAGCTATCATCCAATTCTAGATAGGCCTTGTAGTCCATCAGCAATGCGGCCTATAATCTATTTTCTGACTCATGCACAGCATACATCGCCAGCAAGTAGTTCAAGTTCAGGGGCACCCTGGCAACCCATGAGTTTTTTCAACTCGAAATACTTGTTGGTTACAGAACAAGCAAAGAGCTGTTTTTAGCATTTATCCTTTATCAGCCTTGTATTGTGGGGAAAGACCCAAACCCCGGACATAATCTGAAGGGGCAAATGCCCATATCAGTAGAATGGCAAGGGTTCCGTTATTTAATTTAACCGGCAATTTTAGTAAAAGAAGCTCAAATCCACTGAAAACTTGCTGAACATAAATTATGAGGAAATATGTTACAGCCTGGATCCCAGAATTTTGTGCTAATGTGTGGTGTCTGTATGTACGGATAAACCCTCTGCTATGTGTCTTCTGGCTGTCTATGTGGCAGATCTAGTGACAGTTAATGTGCTGCCATGTTACGTGTATAGCTACTGATTCTC
The DNA here is from genome assembly GCA_964019415.1 of Ianthella basta. Taxonomy (NCBI): domain Eukaryota; kingdom Metazoa; phylum Porifera; class Demospongiae; order Verongiida; family Ianthellidae; genus Ianthella; species Ianthella basta. Next base: position 4,330,025 of record OZ025885.1, on the reverse strand, counting down.
TGTATCCCTCCCCCTCCCCATCCGCCTTGTCCATTGTGGTGTCCTGCTCCATGTTGCACATGCAGCTGGTGAACTTGCTCTGGTTGATGCTCCTGTCGAGATGCGAGCATTACTCTACGGCATCAGTCAAACCCTGATGGGAGTATCACAGATCACTGCAGCACTCTCCATTCTCACACAAGTCGCGGCTGACACAATTTGGTGCTTCTATTGCTACAGCCAGCCAAAGACAGGAATACTCACTTTTGTACTTACTGCAGTAGCCATGTTTCTGCTGTTTCCAGTGTATTTAGTCCTCTCTCGGCTCTACAGAAAGTTGGAACTCAGTATTGCCAGACCACGGAATCCAGATATTCTACCCAGAGGTGTTCTTTAAGTTCTTCAGTTATCCTTATCTATACAGCCAACATCATCACACACCTATAGGATGCTGCATTTGCCCACAAGTTACAGTATTATCATTTAACCACCACCACCATGCAATGCAACTTGCGCATGGCCACTAACACGCTTCATAGTTATGCCCATGTACTAGTTGCTCTTTATTACAGCATCCCGTTCCAACTTGCGTTGATCAATGCTGCCACCTGGTCCCCCTGACCTGCAGCAACTTGTGCTGGTGGTGCATGTGTTTCCTGCCGTGCATCAACTAGCAGTAACACTCTAGCTAGCTACCTGCACTTGTGGTTGTACCCCTCAGCAATGTGCACTAGTGATCTTGTTCCTAGTAGAACTGGTGCTATATACTGCATGCATAGATTGCAACTTGCACTGTGTGGTGATGGTGGTGGTGGTACAGTAGCTATAGCTGTAGTTCTGCAGCTGATTGATTGCTATATTTGTATGTTGACATTATATACACATAAGCCTGACCAGATGGCTACAGCTACTTTCAGTTGCAAGAAAAGTATCAGATAATAACAATGGACTAGTACTCAGAAAGTGAAACAATTATACTACTATATATGTATGTTGTGCGCAGCTATATAGCTTTATATAGCTAGCAAGTGCACGTGTTTATATACCGTCGCGATCGGTCATGTGACCAGCGCTTTGACTATGAATATCGTTGTCATTGCTTACACATGCACTCTCACAATGGCAAGCCTCAGAAGATCGGCCAGGTTGGAAGCCGTCGTCAAGGACAGTCACACAAGCACAAACAGGGGTCATGCCCATCCCTCATCTGGAAAGGCCTCCTTTCTCTCACGATTTATAAAGAAATATCGAAGAGTGAGTACTCTCAGTGTAGTGTCCACGCGGATCACCTATCTTTTACGTTACTTATAGCTATCTAGATAGCTAGATATTCTGAGTGTCTATGGTTAGATATATAGATCGAACTAGCTATAGCTAGCTACGTATTGGTAACAATTGTTTTCACACCACCACAACTCGATACGTACCTAGCCAGCTGTCTTAGGGTAATTACGCCATATCCCGGATAGCTAACGATAAACAAGCGAGAAATTTCAGGAAAGGGTGTACTTCAGCAGAAAAATCTTATATTTACTGGGAAAACATCTGTTTTTCTAGAGAAGGCGAGAGAACGAGTCATTTTGTCGAGATCGCCTAGCGACACCATCCTTAGTCGCACCCGCCATTTTCCCTACTCCCCGGCATTTTTTCCTAAACTGGGACAGGCACGAGGGGTCCGACACGACTCACTCAAGCGTACGAGATTTCGAAATCCACCGGATTTCAAATGGATTTCTGGATTTCACTTGGATTTCACGTGAATTTCTGGATTTCACGTGGATTTCTGGATTTCACGAGGATTTCACGTGGATTTCTGGATTAGTGACCTGTTACTGAGCAGTATAAGCCATTATAAGCCAATTCGGGCCGATCTTAGCAATGAAGCGTCTGTGATAGCTTGCGTGGCGGCCTTCGGCATCAGCCTTCTTCCGGCCGTAACCAAAAGTACGTAGCCCAGACTCGCTGGCAGACCTCAGCCGTCACATTATTGTTGTAGGTTGTGGTTAGTTGTTTACATAACACCTAATACTGCTATGAGGTGTGAACCACGAACGTAATTGCCGTACTCGTTCTTTTGAAAACGGAGGCGCTGAGAACTTAAAGACTTCATTGCTTGCTGACGCAGGCCCGTACGCAGCTCGGAGATTGGAGAGTTCTTCTGCTCTCAAAGTGGAACTTATGGTTATCAGCTCAGTTTAATGAGTAATGATGATTAGGTTGCATGCTTGGCTAGTTATTGCTATGTTTCACACGTACGTAGCTAGCTGGCAATAACTGTCTGAACTTGCAGCTGGAACACGGTCGCGACGGAGGTCGAGCACAGTGCGAAGTTGGGCACGAGGTCAAACACGAGAACGCACCTGTCAATTCATTATTCATTGGTGTTGGTCAGTATATAACAATCCATAATCTTGCGCTAGTTCTCTGCTCGGCATATAGGTGGAGGGCTAGTCCAGCTGGTTGGACTAGTGGAAGGGCTAGCCGGCACCAGCGCGCTAGCCAACCCACCATTTTCTCAACAGAAATAATGGCGCATGGATTGGATTTCAGTCGAGATTTCTGGATTTCAGTTAGGATTTCAGATGGATTTCAAATGGATTCCCAGATTTTACATGGATTTCAGGATTTTGGGATGGATTTCTGGATTTCGGGATGGATTTCTGTGACGGTGTACGAGATTTCTCGTGTGTCGGACCCCTCGGACAGGCATTAGGTATCGCGGTGCTTTCATTCAAATTTCGTTTAAGTGGATAAGATCGGTAATACACCCATGGATCAGCATTCAGCGCACTTGACAAGGTTGCTAGAGTCAGATAGTCCTACACAGCAAAGATGATGCCATTTGGAACAACTGTCACAGCAAATCCAAGTGCCCTCTTCGTCAATTCCACAGGTGGCGCAAACTCCTTCATCTGCCTCTCCAGTATCAATCTGCACAGGTATGTCTGCCTTCACTCTGCTTGTTCTTGATGTCTTTTTCTTGGCCATGCGCGTTTCTCGTTCCTGCCGTTTCTTTGCTTTCTCCATCAGCATCTTTTCCTTTTCTTCCTGTCTTCTCTTCCTTTTTTCTTCCCACTCAGCTTTCAGTTTAGCCTTCTTATCCTCCTCCTCCTGCTTCTCTCTCTCTTTGGCCTCTAGGATAGCAATCATTTGATGACTAGAAAGATGCCTAGGCATTTCAGATGATTTGCCTTTCTTCCCTTCTGCAGCTGCCTTTCATGGATAGACCAGAATTGTATCCAGTACAGATTCAACTGTTACTGTTGCTCGGCCTGGTGTTACTTGGATGCTAACAGCTGACACTGTTGCTTGTGAATCCTCATCACTCTGGCTGAACAGAGGCACAACCTCTTTGCTAACTGGATTGAATTTGCACAGCTGGGCATCTTTCAGCGTTTTCCAGACATTGTAGACAGTGTCAGTCTCCAGGTCATACCCCTCCTCATGTCTTGTTTGATATAACTCCAACGTTTCTTTACTGAGCACCAATTCAAGCTCAGCAAGTACATTGGCAGAATGACATTTGGCGGGGCAGGACGGGCTCTTGCATTCCACTGCATCACCATGAGTACCAGTGTATACTCGGGAAGGGGCTAGCCAGCGTTCAGGAACACAGCTGAAGTCGAGTGGGTAAATCCCAGCAGTACGAAAAGCATTGACAAGCTTTATGGGTTGCAGTGCTTGGAGCCATGCTTCCTTGAAAATGCACGCGAAAACCTGCTTAGTCACGAAGTGACTGGGGTGTGCAACTATGTACTGCTGGCATGATCTCTTCCATGAATCCTTCAAGCCCTTGAAGAACCCAACATCTAGAGGCTGTGTGATGTGGGATGAGTGAGGAGGAAGGCAGTAAAGATGGATGTCATTGTCCTTGCAGAACTTGGCAGTCTCCAAATTGATGTGGGACTTGTGGCCATCCACAAGAAGTACAACTGGGCGTGTTCTTACTTGCCGTGCAAAGTGATTGGCTATCCAGCCGTAGAACAGTTCTGTGTCGATCCAACCTGATTGTGATTTACCAAAGTACCCACCGGGTACTACTCCCTCCAGAGGATTGTATGAGAAACGTTGCCCAGCTAAGATGTGCATAGGTGGGATCACCTCGCCAGAAGCAGAGCCTGCACAGAGAGTGGTGATTTGCTCCTTACTGTAGCCAGTTACTGCATACAAATCGCGGGCTTTCCTTGTGGACACAACCTTTCCAGGTTTGGGGGAAAGTTCGAACCCACTCTCATCAGCATTCCAGAAGTTTCTGGGATCATCACCAATGTTGTGCAACAGCAGAAACTGCTGAAAAGCAGAGTACCATTGGCCCAGCCTCTCCTTTGTGCATGCAGCAGCACGGTATGCTTCCAAATTCTCAGGCTTTCTTGTGGCCAAGTTGGGGTGTCTCTTCAGAAAGCCTGACCACCACTTGTTTCCGGGTCGATGATCTGTGAATGGATTGGGCCTCTTGTCTGCCTCCATTATCTTTTGCACTGTCAGCAAAATCTGCTCCTTCGTCCTTCCATAGCCAATCGCTGCCATTTCTAGTGCCCAGTCAGCTAGCTTCTTCTCTTCATCTGCAGTTAGGATGGTTTGCGGGCCCCTGGTGGATCCAATCTCTCTCCTTTCTGACACATAGTCCCCTAATGTATTCTTAGGTATACCATACCTGGCCTCTGCTACTCTAAGTGACATTCTGCCCTCACAAACTGCTGCCACAGCACCAGGTAGCTCCTTCTGGTCCTACTTTCGCTCTCCACACTGCGGCTGCCATATCGTCTGTGAATTTAATTTAGCAACAAAAGTATGCATATTTTGCTGCTGTTTGACAATTGGCAACCGCAGTAACTAATATGTATTGAATTGTACTAACCTCTTTCAAGCACAGCATGCAGTTCGATCACCAATAAGTTCAATATATCTTTCCGCTAGCAGAGCCGACCAACCGTTCGAATTTGGCACACAATCAAAGGTGATGCAATTCTTAGCTCCTCCTACTTCCTGCCAATTCTCAACGCTCCGGAACAGATAGGGGAAAGGGAATTGGTGTCCAGCCGCCAAACGAAGGGCGCTCATCCCGTTTTCGCTACGGATTCTTAAACCCTGCTACTGCAGGTATCAACCAAGCGTGGCGGAAGCTGGAAGTTTTACCTGTCTGTTTTGTGCGACTTACATTTTTGCGAAGTGTCCGGGTATTGGCGCTGTCCCGGAAATGGCATAACTACCCTACTCCAATGAACCGGATCTCGGTTTGTGTGTTTGTTTGTTCCGTCATAAAATCCGCGCTCCATGCCAATTCAGGGACTGTGCGGGCATGTTCTTAGAGGGGTGCTGCTCACCTAGCTGCCTTGCGGCCGAAGAGCGCGATTCCTTCGTCCGTTCTCCGCGGGCCGACACGCCATTTTTAAAATTATCTAACCTACCACTACCAGTCATTGGTGGACCTGATACGCGCCATGCCAGTTCAGGGAGAGGGGGACATGAGCTTAGAGGGGTGCCGTTCACCTAGCTGCCGAAAAGAGCGCTTCCTTTTTTTGTGGGCCGACGCCATTTTTGACTACTGTTGCAGCCCCGCAGCATACAGTATTTCGTTCTGCGGTTAACAGTGTGACGTCACCTCCTCTTGGCGCTGGCGTGCCGTCGTTGACGCACCGGATTAGGGTCTATCTAATATCTATACTAGTGAATGCAAGCATTGTGGGGCGAGCCTGAGGAAGTGCCATGCAGTGGCTGTTTCACTGATTCATGCACTTAGCATGCATTGCACATGCATTAAACATTAAACAGAATGATGTTCTTCTGTTGCCTTGTGCTGTCTCTTCCATGCATTCGCACTGCTATACATTTTAGGTCAACTTGGTTGTCTTGCTAGTCTGACAGCCTATGGTCTGTAGAATTGCCCATGGTGCGATCCATAACTGTAGCATGCTGTACCTAATGCCCTTAAGTAGGGTCTTGTGTCTAATATTGACAGCATATTATAGGACATTGTATTGACACTATACATTGTGTATAATGATATGCATGATAGCGCAACCACAACGCTTATGAGATGCAAAGTGGCTGTTATAAATGGCATTGGGTACATACACCTATGCGCGCTGCAGTCCCCTGACTAAAATATTACGCTAAAACTTTCCCCTGTGGCCCAAACGGACGTACGGCACAGACAGAGCCACCGTACTACTCGTAAGGGAAGGGGCTCGCTCAGGCTCGCCCCAAATAGGCCAGTGTTCAATCTAGTTGGCTACTGGAGGGGTGGGGGTTGGGGTCCCATCCACTCTAGCTCCCCAGCAATTGCTTAGCTATGTATGATGCTCTACAGCTACAGCATAGTAAAAGTGCTTCTTTTTACTGATCTGCTTAATACATGCAGGGTTTGCGAGCCAGACAATTTCCACGCTCCCTTGCATTGTTGTGCTGCTATGTGGCCCTCTTCTTTGCTGGTTTTCAACAGCATGGAGTGTCGACAGTTTTCACATCAATTATCCTCAGCAGCTTTCAGCTGCCACCCGTTTATGGAATTTCCTTCTCCCTGCTCATTTTTGGCATCCCATTCGCAATATTTTCTCTTCCTGCTTATTTCCTGGGTCAGAGGTTTGGCTACAAGTGGGCAGTGATCACTGGTCAGATGCTAGTGTACCTCTACAGCTTATACAACATGCTGGACTGCAGTCTCTCCCATTGTGTTTACAAATGGCAGACAGAAGTGTCCACTCTAGCCTTCTCCCTTCTCTTCTTCTGCTTGAGCTTACCTATGCTTAGTCTGAGTTTGACACTCCTTGGTTTGGAGCAGATCTCACGTGAATCCAGTGAAACCAAAAGTGTGTGCATTCACTGGATGTGGCTCGTTTTCGTTTTTGGTCGTCTTGTGGGAACAGTTACTGGATCAGCAATATTCTGGTGGACATCCCCCGTTTTTCTCTTTGTGATTCAGCTTGGAATGGCTTCAACTGCCATCACTATCATAATTTGGGCTCCACTGGAAGTACATATAGTACGCCCTTTGAGTATGCCTTTCAACACTATATGGAAGGTAACCAGGGAAACATCAAGGCAGTTGTGCAAAAGAAGGAATAAGGAGTTCCAGAGGAGGCTGGACATACCTGAAACATATGATCCTAATTATGAGCCAAATGCTTTTGAGAGGGCTTCTGAGGACTTCTCAGGTCCACTACCGACACAAGATGTTCGTGATGTGCAGAACTTTTACCTCATCCTTTTCATGTTGGTCAGCCTCGTAGGGATTTGGATTTTCTACTCACTTGTAAGTATACTTATGTGGATGAGTGCATACGTATAATTATGCAATATTGTGTGTATTATATATATTAACTTTACAGTTGTGCATAGATCACATTGCCATGGTTAAGTGCGTCGAACAATGCTTCTAAATCTTAGAGAAGCATTTCTGTTGCTTTCCTACATGATTCTAAATCCTGTATGTGTACATTTTGGCAGAGTGCATGTGACATTTTTGTGCATTATCACTTCTTTTATAACTTGCTGCAATACACCCTAGTTGCATCAACTATTTCTCTAGTTCTCATTAGATGCCCTCCCCCTCCCCCCCCTCCCCCAAGGGCAGGCAGCAAAGGAGTGACACACAAAGGCTGACATGTGCTGGAGAGTTCTTCTATCAGGCTTCCCGTGCACATGATCAACGACGTCGGTTACCAATGACACAGACATTGTCTAAAGAAGAAGGGAAGGCAGTTTTGATTGGGTTGGAGAACAGTTTTGGATCCATAATTCTTGAATGCCACCTAATTGGTGTCAGCAAGGATTTAGACTACTCATGTCAGAACTCAATCAGGCAATTTGTGACCTTGAGCTTCATGCTCTGAGCCCCGCCGACACATGCGTCTTGAGTGGCATTTACGTATATATTACATATATCTGTGTTTAAAGCCTATCTTTCATTACTGTTTTTCTGTCACATTTTAATTAGCCGCTTACGGGAGTATTGTAATAAGAGCTCTCTAGGCATGTACCCTACAGCATCTTTACCCTTTACTCTACTTTACAGCGAACACACTGCATATACGTACCTGTCAAAACACTGCAAAGTTAGTTGCTCACCAGTAAAGAGGGTCTGAATATCTTTATAGGTGTGTCAGCCATGAATTAAACATAGGACATTGTTGCAACTCCTGACTAGCAAACAGCTGTGCAATGTAATGCCGCGAGTACGTACAGACCGGCAGATAGCATTAATGCATTACCTTGGAATATTAGTAGTTTTACCATGCCCACGTATGACGTGTTGCTGAGTCATTTTAGAATAATGATTTTATACACGCAGGGGTACACGGTTGCATACATACTCTTATCTTTTATGTACTCGTGATACGTATAACAGCCAATCGATCTGTATAGTATTAATATATATCTGTGTGCATTAATTGGTATAATTATATGTCGGCCGTGTGTACTGACACTATTGATCTGCGTACACATTCATACATGAACAGGACTATATGTAGAACATTTTGCATCAGATTCTGCTAGCCACAGCGGTTATAAAAGACATGCAGCTATCAATTTATTAGCAATTCATTCTTTCCATTGTCAACAGCCATGCTGTCCAAGGTAACCAACACTGCGCACTCTGCCTACACCTTAATTTACCCTTTCTTACCTGTAGCTATCAACAGCATTTGTTCCTGAAGTGAGCAAGATGAAATGGTCTGGACTACTAATAAATTCAGACAAATCTTTCTCTTTTTGGGCCAATGAGAGTGGCAAAATGGTCTATTCTCATGAACCGTTAGTACCTTTGACATGGAACACAAACATCTTTTCAGATCTCACTGCTGTTCTCACTATTCTTATTTTGGATCGATTGGTGTACCCCATCTTCATACACAAGCTGAACATCCGTAGGAGAATCACCATTGGAGTTATTTTTGGATTTCTGTCAGGTGTAGCTGCTGTTTCTACAGAAGCTGCTCGCACTGTCAACCTGTTGTCCTTGAACAGCACAAACACCAGTGCTGTTGTGTTAAATAGGGTTCCGTCTGTGTTCCCTTCTGCTTCCGTCTTGTTTCTATCAGCTCAGGTGTCTGTGTATTGGGTTGTGCCACAGTACCTGTTATATGGAGTGATGGTGGCTTTCGTCATGCCTGGAGGTACGTGGTATATGCTTTATATCCTCATGCAATAATGTATGAGCATTATGCACTTTCAACTGTATTCATTGTATATGCAGTATATGTGTACAGAATTTTGTGGGTCATTCTTTCACGAGTTTCACAATTTTGTGAACATTCATGAAAAATGTGAATGTCTCCCTACCATCTAATTCATACTAACTGTAGGGGGATACGAGGGTTTCAATGTAGATTTCATAAATGCTTCAGGCAAAGGGCGTTTATAAGAAATATATAATAAGTCTCAAAATTTTGTATGCAAGCGGTACACACTAGTACTGTATCATTCAGCTCTTAGACTATTTCAAGCTACATTTAATGCTTGCAATTTGGGTAGAGTCGCTTTGAGTATTTCATGGCAATCACCTCCACCTCTCTTTTGTCTTGATGTGCAGCTGATGAACTAGCCCTGATTGCTGCACCTGCTGAAATGCAGGCCTTTCTCTTTGGTGTCAGCCATACGCTGCACGGAGTATCGCAGATAATTGCCGCACTCTTCATTCTCACGCAAAACAGCCGAAAGACATATTGGTGCTTCTTTTGCTACTTTGCACCGAGAACAGGACTACTTACTTTTGTGCTTACTGCAGCAGCCATGCTTCTGCTGTTTCCAGTGTATTTAGTCCTCTCTCGGCTCTACAGAAAGGTGGAACTCAGCATCATCAAGCCTCGGAACCCAGATATTCTACCCAAGGATATGTTTAGAGGTGGAAGGAAGTAACCATATCGCACTGGTTTGTACTTTTGATGAACAACTTTGTAGCATGGTTTTGCACTTATTTAAGAGATTGCATGCAGTGTTTTTAATTTCGTATCTCTTCACATTTGCTAAATGTAAGTGGATTTCTGTGCGATTGTTGTGTGCCTGATGTGCAAATTCTGGACTGAAGTCCTACAAAGCAGATTATTATTGATCAAAATACATGCATGTATACACATAATAGCTATGCAACTACATAATGTACATGCGGCTAGCTATAGTGTACTATGCATTCTGCATGGCCAGCCCAATATGTAATATATATATAATGCCATGTCATACAATTGATATCCCCACATTGTGCATTAAATAGCAATTATATCCAGTTACAATAAATTGGATATTGATTGAGTCAATTTTCTGCAATTAATTGTTAGTGCCAAAGAAAAAGTGCATCAGTGAGAAAAATTGGAAGATGCAAATAGCAAACACATGTACATGCACCACCATTAATATTGCCATCTTCACTTGCCTGATCAATATGCCTTAATTGGGACTAGGATGCATATGTGTACAGACATGCACTCTTAGCAGTAACATTAGCTGACATGCAGAAAGAGGCTATGGGGGTGGAGTTGACCTAGACCCCACTACTCCAGCTAGCGCTACATGAATTCTTCAGGCAATACTGTGATAGATGGACTACCTGCAGTAAAACACCCACAGTCAGGTCAGTCAATGAACAGTTGCGATAAACTGTCAATTGCAAGTACATGGCAAGTCTCATATGTAAGTCTTTATCAGGAGCTCAAGGTAATAATATGCATGGGTGCAGGCCAGGATGTCCTTTGCTATCCTAAGCTAGGGTGACATTTGCAAACATGTCCTGATGTGTTCACTGCAGCTGAGACATGAAACTGAAGCACAAGATCAATTAAGAGCTACTGGATTCGGCTTGCAATTGGAAAGATAGGGCATTGCTCATCATCGCATGGAATAGCTGGCTAATTCAATTAAATAATTATTAAGTCAATTTAACAGGAATCATACGAAACTGAAGAAACTTGTATTGTAATTATAATCTATAGTCTGTTATATGTAATTGCACAGAGTATCTCATAGAAGGGTGGAATGGCAATGCAGTATGCTAGGCATAGCTATATTTTACTATTATGTCATCAGGGAGGTGGCCATGGGTACTAGGCAGGGCCGCGGGGTCAGACAAAACGTGCCCGCACTTCCGGGCAAATTAGCTACGCCTAGGTCCTGTCCACACACGGCACAGTACGAAGGCAAACGACGATAGATGCCGGTGAGTACTGTTACCGTCTGGTAATGCGCGTCATCGTATGGTCATCACACTCGAAGGAAAACCACTGGCTATATAACTGTTTTCCTCCCGCTCTACCCCCGCCTTCTCCCTCCCTCCCTCCCTCCCTCCCGTTCTCCCCCCTCCCTTCTCTCCCCCCTTCCTCCCACTTCCCCCTTCCTCCCATTCCCCCTTCCCCCACTCCCCCCTTCCTCCCACTCCCCTCCCTCCCTCCCTCTCGTTCTCCCCCCTCCCTCCTCTCCCCTCCTCCCCCTCCCCCTTCCTCCCACTCCCCCTCCCTCCCTCCCTCCCGTTCTCCCCCCACCCCCTCCCCCTCCCCCCCTCTCTGTCGTCTCCCCTTTCTCTCGGATTGCCATCTATTACCGTCCTCCCTCTACGAGTCTCCCCCTCCCCCTCCCTCTCTCCCTCTCTGTCGTCTCCCCTTTCTCTCGGATTGCCATCTATTACCGTCCTCCCTCTACGAGTCTCCCCCTCCCCCTCACTCCCTCCCTCTCTGTCGTCTCCCCTTTCTCTCGGATTGCCATCTATTACCGTCCTCCCTCTACGAGTCTCCTCCTGCCCCTCACCCTTCTCGTCCTCTCTTCTTTCCCCTACAGTGTCATAAGTTGATTGTTTCTCTCCTTATCTGTTGTGCTCTCTCCACCTCTTCCCATGCTACTGGGGCTGGTAAGCAGTGTGTAATCAACACACACGATATATACTGCATATACGTATGGCTGTCAAGAGCACACTATACTTACCATACTTACTAAACTTACTACCAGATGGCTGGATGTTATCCATGATAGTGAGCACTGGATATCATATCTGTATTCGAAGTGGTAATAATCTGATTATTATACCAGAACAGCAGCATCTGTACACATTCAATGTTTGTGAAGGGAAAGAGCTGGGAGGGGGAGGGGCTTGATCAGACGCTCCCCTAGCAGAAGGTATGTAGTTTGGTGTAACTCAGTGAAACTTGTCCAACTTATTAATAATTGAGTTTGTTGTTCTGAGTTAAGTCACTGCCTCATATTTCATACAAGAAATTTCCTGTTGTAGCAGGCAGTACCACAGCATATAATTATACAGACTCTACCAAGACATGAGGAACTTGCAAATTTATGTGCATTCCTTTCCCATAAAATGAGATGAGGGCATATAATAATTGCTGTGCAATTACTGTAATATGGAAATATAGGTAATATTGACTAAGACAAAACATGAACCCTAATAAACATACTCATATATAGCATGCAAAGTCATTAAATTAAAATTAATTGTTAGTGCTCTCATGTGCGCCAACATTACTGTACGGTAAATTGCTGATTTAGTGTGTATGCATATATTTGCATACCAATTTCGTGGACATAGGTGCGTGTGTACATAATTATTATTATGACTTTATTATACTTCACAGTTTTAGGTTGCCTTACCCTACCTGTCATACTGTCTTGTTTGTGTCCGCATGATTGCTCAGATTGCTTTGCCATTCAAAGGCAGTTTGAAGCAGGTAACAGTACTGCAGTCAATGGCTACTCTCTGGGGATAATTAGAACGCGATCTGGACTGCTTTACACACCCCAGTGCAACCCAAATGGTACTTTCACCCAGGTGCAGTGCAATTCCCCCATGAATGGATCGGCAATGAATTCAGAAGTGACGTTCACCTGTTGGTGTGTTGACCCAGCCACAGGCATGCCCACTGATGAGTATCCCACCAATAGCTATGCAAGGAAGCATGCCTCTGAATGCACATACATCAACACCACTGAAGGGTGTATGGTAAGGGCTGGGGCGCCCGCAAGGCATAAGCCATATCTTACATACAACTTTAATGCGTGCATCTTGCAGTTGCCTGGAATGCATACACATCCCATGTGAATGTCATATATACATCAATTATATGACATTTGCTTCTTTTAGGGGCACAAATTGGCATGCAGCTGTGAGTATACATTACTGTATGCGCTTTAATTTTCTCGGGGTTTGTATTTCACGAATTTGCAATTTTTGTGTACTCATTGTTAAATTTGCGGATGCTGCGTACAGTGGTGTTGAAATACTCGCGGGTGAAATATTCGTGGATATACAGAGTGAGTCTGCATACCATAATAGTATACAGCAGCTGCAGAGGTGCAAAGCTTGCTAGACTCGTAGTAGGAGTCTTTTGAAGATGTCATCAAATTGAATGGAGAGCTGCATCCAAGGATTTCATGGACCCCATGGCCACCAATCCACTTTGCACAGCTGCAGCTATACACGTAGTGCTCTCCACTTCTTTCCGTACAGCCTTTGCCATTGAGGGAGGAACAATCTTCTCCAACTCTGGAACGATGTTGTGCTTGGGTACCAAGTAAGGACAAATAGACATGTTTGCCGGCAGCAAGAACAACGGCTCGAGAACAAAGGAACTAGCAAAGCGTGGTAGCCCGTAATTATTACCATTTTAGTTACGCATGACGTCATCGATTGGCTCGAGCTGTGTACTTGTCCATATACAGTGATGTCCAAATATTTGCGGACAGATTATTCACAGATGGCTGCTGATCCACAAAAATCGCGAACATTAAACCCCGCGAAAATTAAAGTGTATGCAGTATACACTGCAGAGCTGCAGCTGCATCTCATATGGAATTGCATGCATGCACTAGCAATGCAATTGAATGGCTGATACATTGTAACAGTACACATTGTATAGTGTATGTTTGGATGTTATAATTAGTAGGCATTATTATATCATGGTACCATGGAGGGGTGACCATCAGGTCAGCTACCCTGCGAATGAGCACTACGTATAATTATAGGTATGTACATATAAGTGTTGTGTAACTTGTAATTATAAAAGCCCTTGAGCTCTTATAATCTTCTGATGTGTAGTAAATGCATGCATGAGCTCTTACTTTGGTTTTCCATTTTAGGGCAAGACCTTATTTTCACCCGATGCCTCTACCTGTATGTGAGTGTAAGTGTAGTGCTAGGCCTATCATGGAAGTACATGTGTACACACACATGCACACACACACACAACACACGCACACATACACTAGCACACACACACACACATATTTGCATAATTATGCGTTAACAATTGTATGTATTGCATTATTATTACTTCCTTGCATGCAGCCAATGTATTATTGGTGAACCATTCTATAGCGGTGAATGTGACTCATTCGGCGTTTACTGCGGTTCACTGCTGTTTGTCACACCAATACAAATCGGTGGCTGCTGTGAATTCGCTTGCCCAACTATCGCTGGAATGAATCGTAAGTTCTCACACAAAATGCAGTAATTTTTTCTTGTGATCGCATGAGAACTGAATTCCAGTGACTGTATATTATATAATTATGCACAAGCCAGACTAGGATTAATATTATAGCAGATGTGAATCGTTATGTTCCTATATATATGTGACACAGCATTATTCTGCACACTCTTTGTTTATTCAGCTCAGAGCTTGAATTCAGCCGTATACGCATATCTGTTCCTCAGCCTCCCAACTCCTCCCTTCTCCCTCCCTCCCTCTCTCCCTCTCTCCCTCTCTCCCTCTCTCCCATATGCGTACATGCATACCACAGCTACCCAGTATATTCCTCTGTTTGCTGGTCTAACATGCCTCTACATCGTGATAGTGATCATCCTAGCAGGTCTTGGAGCAATCTGCTGTGTTGTAAGTATATGATATGGCAGCTAAAGCGAAATATTGTGTGTCTAGTATGTCTCATCCATGTACAGGCCGGGGATAGCCTAATGTATACTAAAGATATCTTTCAGTGAATTATTATAATGCATTGTAAATTACATATTATGCAGGCATGCAGTGTACCTGTATGTTATATAATTATATTGTCTAGAATGTGTTTTATCTGTCTGTGCAGTTCAAGTGCAAGATCAAGAGGCTGAGAGATGAACAGCCAACTGGGCAGACACGTCAGTTGGGGCCTATCACAAGGACTAGCATAGAGAGCCCGGCAGAATCACCTAGCTGATATCTAGCATGCATTCCGACATCTCATGACATGTGCGGTGTACAGTAGTGGACTGTATGTACGTATGTGTCCCAGACTGTACGTGTGTATGTGCAGCATTGATTCAAATTCAGTACCACTATTACATGCATTGATTTCATTCAATCTCAAGATTATATTATCAGTCATCTTTTACGTCTATTGCAGTGTTGATCAGCATCTGTGCTAACATAACTGTGTATGCATATAGCTATAGTTGAATGCATAATAACTGATGATTGAAGTGATGCCTGACTTTGTGTGATCGTGCTGTTAGCTATAAATGCTATAGCTACATACATGTGGGACCATGCAGCCACAGGACACTTAATCACCTATGCACTATCAGTATTACTTACAAAATCTTAATTCTTAATAATTATTATAATTTATGCAACATAAATATATATAATCACCATTCATGCACATGTGCACACATGAGGCCTTGCAGTGCTTCCAAATGATACCTTAAGCTTTTATACCCATAGCTATATCAGTATTTGCATCTGTAAATTGCAATAATTGGTGTGAAAATGGATCAGCTAATGGCAATCACAGTCACACATCTGCACCAGACGGTACTGTCATTGGCAGTAAGGTCATATGCACCAGCTAGGTCTATATAGCTACTGATGGTTAATTGGAACTATCTTTTCAATGCAGTATAAGTCTTCACAGGACTATATAGTCAGATGAGTGCGCACTTGAGCTGTGCGTCTTTTCCTCTTTGAGGCACTGCAGGAAGAGAAATACTAGACAAATGTAAAACATTGCATGTGGGGGCGAGTAAGAGTATGCAGGGGCATGTGGGTAAAATAACAGCCGAGATAGCAGGATGTGCAGTAAGGTATGCAAGACAGTGTATGTGTCCTGCCACGAAGTGCAAAGTCGCCCATGAAGGATGCATGATAGGTGGTATGCACCGGGACTATAATTATGTTGCAGGAAGAGGAATATAATGCATGTAATTATGTACAGAGGACTTCATGTACTTAACATGACAATGTACACGCACTCAGGCATGCAAATGTGCTAGTGAGAGGTAGCTACAGCTGGGCACTTAACTTGAGTGGTCTTTGTCTTGTGCTTTAAGCCTTTAGTATCCGAGGACCTGAACTCAGACCAACTTCAACTCCAAGAGAACGGGATCCAGATCTAGATCTCCGGCTACGATGCCTGCAATGTACACATACACATAAAGTGTAGCATATTGAGCAATGGATACCAGCTATGGGAAAACATAGTTTCATTTTCAAGCACCAGAGGACAGTGAATCAAATTGGCTAATAACCAGATGACTGAGGAAGCAACAATTAGACCACAAAAGATGCAAAAGTCAGGTGGAATGACTTTAAACCAAAAATGCATGCAGTGCGCTTCCCCCATGAATGGATCAACAGTGAATTCAGAAGTGACATTCACTAGTTGGTGTGTTGACCCCGCCACAGGCGTGTCCACTGATGCGTACCCACCAAAAGCTATGCAAGCTTACAGAAGAATGCCTCTGAATGCACGTACAGCAACACCACTGAAAGGTGAGGGCTGGGGGGCTGAAGCCATATCTGGCATATATACAACTTCATTGTGTGTTTCACAAAAAGCATACTCAGAATGCATACATATCCCAATTGATGTCATAACATTGTATAGTAATAGTTGTATGACCTGTGAAGTGCTTAGTGGAGACAATTGGCATGCAGTTGTGTCTATGCATTATGCACTATAGTGCTGCACCTGCATATCATGCACATGCACAGTGTAGCATGCTATCATAAGAGCCCTTGAGCTCTTATACTGCTATGTAGTGCACACATCAGCTCTACTCTGTTCTTCTGTTTTAGGGCAGGAAATTCTTTTATTTCTTTCCGCCCAATGCCTTTAAATTTAGTTGCATGTAAGTCTGTATACAACTACAGATAGTGCTAGGCTACACAAACACACACACACACACACACACACACACACACACACACACACACACGCACACGCGCGCACACGCACACACGCACGCACGCGCACACACACACACACACACACACACGAACATTAGCACATGCACTGGATGTACTACATTATTATTACTTCCTTGCATGCAGCTACTGTACTATTGGTTGACCTTCCTATATCCCTGACTGCACCTCATTTGGCGTTAACTGTGGTCCACTGCTGTTTGTCACACCAATACAAAACGGCTATTGCTGGACTGAATTGTAAGTGCTCACACAAATGCGATAATGTTTTTGTGACCACATGAGAACTGAATTTCACTGACTACATGTGTACTGCTCACTGCAGTGTCACCATGCTGTACATGTTAAACTGTAACTCGGCACTTTGTAAACAAATGGGATTGCATGACTGTTGTTTGGTCTTTACAGGAAACAGGAATTACAGGAAACTTTCAAACAATAAAATGGAGGTCGACATGCATGCTGAGCTCTTCACAAATCATGTGAAACCCATCGTGCATCATGGAATTTCATTGTTAAATTGCTATTTGTCACCTTTCATGATCGTGTAGCCCAGCCTTTAGGTGCCTCATGCCTCAAACTCTTTCCTACTATATAATCCTAGTGCACTGTACCCGCTGTACACATGACTGCATCCAGTCACCGTAGCAACCATCTGGTGAAGGTACAGCCATGCACATTATGCATGCCAATCATGATCACTAATTGCTGTTAAATGTTGTTATGTTTGAAGGTTATAAGTTCAGTTTCATATGGCCACTGCTATAGATCTGACCAGTTGGCAAAATAAAAATTCCCTCATTTCCCTCTTTCATGTTATACTAATAAATTAATGATCTGTGCAGCTGATCATAGAGGATGTGCATCATTTGGTCCTAGATGATGCACATCCGTATAGCTAGTATGTTCATACCTCAGCCTCAAGCTCTCATCTCCTCAAGCTCCCTCTCTCCCTCTCTACATACATGCATACAACAGATATGCAATACATTCCTCTCATTGTTGGTCTGGCTGGTGCATCTCTTTATGGTGATAACAATCCTCATAGCAGTACTAGTATTTGGAGCAATCTGCTGGTGAGTGTAAATATGGTAGAACAGAATTATGTATTTATTCTCATCTACAGAGCTAGCCTGATATACACTAAGGATCTGGCAGTCTATTATGTGTCTAGTATAATTATTAACCTTTGGCGCACATGCACCGCAGGGTTACAGTAGCTGATTGTGTGTGTTTGTGTGTGTGTCTGGTTCGATTTCCCATACAGTCACAAACTGGCCAAGAAGACCTACGGATCACAACAGGACTACAAAAAATTCAATTAAAATGTGGAATTTTTATTGTAAACAGCATTTTCGCAAAGCTATGTGCAGAATACACGTCGAAGATACTACATAGCACAGCTATACTTGCATTCATGGTGGTTCCCCTCTGCATGTCACTCAATGCTGCATGGCACCCAGTCCCCCTGACTTCAGTAACTTGTGCTGGTGATGTTCCTGCCATCAACTAGCGCAAACATTCTTCTACCTGCACTCATATGGAGGTAACCCTCAGGAACTTGCACTGGCAGTCTTGTTCCTAGTCGCACTAGTACATACACTGCATGCACAGATTGCAACATGCACTGTTCAGTGGTGGTGCTGGTGGTATTGCTAACAGCTATAATTATATATTTGTGAAGTTGTGCAGCAAATGTTTTGCTAAATTTATATGACATTATACACAATGTCATAAGCCTGACCAGATGGCTAGAGCTACTTTCAGTTTGCAGTAAGAGTATTAGATACAACAATGGACTCAGAAAGTGAAACAATACTGCGCAGCTATGTCTCGGTCATGTGACAAGCGCTTTGGCTATGAATATCGTTGTGGCTGCGCGCACAAGTGGACAATGGCGAGCCTCATAAGATCGGATCAATTGGAAACCGTCGTCAAGGACACAAGTACAAGCGGTGATCATGCGCATTCCTCGCCTGGAAAGGCTTTCTTTCTCTCACAATTTAAACAGAAATACGAAAGAGTGAGTACCTTCAGTGTAGTGTCCACGCGGATGTTGACGTGTCAGTGGTGTGCATTTTCTTACAACGGCTTGCCATACGGATCTTTTACGTATCTTATCTGGCTACACCACCGCAACTAGATAGCAGCGTACCTATCCAGCTATATCTATTATAGGCTATAGCTAGTGTTCAACCTAGTTTCTGGGAGGAATTCATATTTTATTCATTTTCATATTGGTCTGCTTATTATACACGCAGGGTTTGGAGGCCAGACAATTTCCCCGCTCCCTTGCATTGCTGTGCTGCTATGTGGCCCTCTTCTTTGCTGGTTTTCAACAGCATGGAGTGTCGACAGTTTTCACGTCGATTATCCTCAACAGCTTTCAACTACAACCTGTTTATGGAATTTCCTTCTCCCTGCTTATTTTTGGCATCCCATATGCATTTTTCTCCCTTCCTGCTTACTTCCTGGGTCGGAAGTTTGGCTACAAGTGGGCAGTGATCACTGGTCAGGTACTAGTCTACCTCTACAGCTTATACAACATGCTGGACTGCAGTCTCTCCCGTTGTGTTTACAAATGGCAGACAGAAGGAGTGTCCACTATAGCTTTCTCACTTCTCTTCTTCTGCTTGAGCTTACCTTTGCTTAGTCTGAATTTGACACTCCTTGGTTTGGAGCAGATTCAGGATGAATCAAGTGAAACAAAGAGTGTGTGCATTCACTGGATGTGGCTCGTTTTCTTGCTTGGTCGTCTTGTGGGGACATTTACTGGATCAGCAATTTTCTGGTGGACATTTTCCGCCTTTCTCTTTGTGATTCAGCTCACCGTGGCTTCAACTGCCATCTGCGTTATAATTTGGGCTCCTCTGGAGAAACATAATGTGGGTCCTTTGAGTGTGCCTTTCAAGACTCTATGGCAGGTGACCAAGGAAGCTTCAAAACATATGTGTGAAAGAAAGAACAAGGAGTTCCAAAGAAAAGTGGATGTACTTGAAACTTATGACCCTGATTATAAGCCAAATGCTTTCGAGAAGGCTTCTGAGGATTTCTCAGGTCCACTACCGACACAAGATGTTCGTGATGTGCAGAAATTTTACCTCATCCTTTTCATGTTGGTCAGCCTCGTAGGGATCTGGATTTTCTACTCACTTGTAAGTGTACTTACGTATGTGGATGAGTGCATGCAATATATGTATATTATGTACTAGTTAAATACCGACTAAGAGGCATTTGTGGGATTTAGAATGCAAAGCGCCCTAGTGCTGAGTGGTGTAAATTCCACAAACACCAATTGGTGGGCATTTAAGTAGTATAGATCCAAATCTATTCACTTACCCAATCACTTTGTGTTCCTCTTGTTCCTTGATAACGTACAGATGAATACGGCATATAACAGTGATAAATGCCCCATGAAAATTCTGCAGATTTTTATACGAGACTTATATACAGTATGGTGCCCGCACCATACTGTTATGGGATTTAGAATCACACGCAATGCACACACATGCTGTTTATGTGCTTGTTGCTATGAACTATTTCTCCAGTTCTCATCAGATGCCCCCCTTGGTGGCAAAGGAGTGAAACAAGAAAGTTAACGTGTGCTGAAATGTTTTCTATATTATAGGCTTCCTGCATGGTTGTCAATTACCAATGAAATTAACATAATAGTTAAATGCCACCCACTCGGTGTCCGCAAGGATTTAGACCATTCAGCACTCATGCCCTTGAGCTTCATGCTCTGAATCCCTCAGACACCTCTTGGCCGGCATATATACCTATTACATATAGCCTTTTGCATTGCTTTTGTCTGTCACATTAGCTAGACGCCTATGGGTGTACTGTAATACAGGCTCTGTAGGCATGCATCCTATACAGCATCTTATGTCTTGCAGTGTCCACACTGCGTACCTGTCAAAACACTGCAAAGTCAGTTGCTCAACAGTAAAGAGGGTCCAAATATTTTTGTTGGTGTGTCGGCCACGGATTGCACATATTAGCAAGTTCTTTTGTCCAAATTGATCACTAGACTAACTTCTGATATAGCAACAATTAGTACACGAATGTAGTCATTCGATGACTACATTGACTACATCATCTATCATGTTGCGCAAGGAGCATTGCTATGTCTATGGCAATTGCCAATTAATCGATTAATCATGATACCTCATAAGTAGTAATCATTAATAGTCATGATACCACAAATTTTGATAATAATTGCATGAACACCCCAAAGTCATTGTATTACTTAAAATTAAATTTTGTAAAATTATTGTCATATACTTTGCTTTGCTGCCAGAACGGCAACGTGTAATGTTATGTGCCTAACAGCCAGTCGATCCAGTATGGTTGTCTCGCATAGCCAAACCGCTGCTCCCCTCCATTTTATAATATGACATCATCAATGACATCATAATATAAAATGGAAGGGAGCAGCAGTCTGGCTATGCGAGACTACCAGCATGGTATGTGTTCCATGTGTACTGACACTATTGATCTGTGTGCATATATCCATGGACAGTGCTGTGTGTGGCATATTTAGCGTCTGTTAGCCACAACAGTTTTAGAAGACATGCAGCTACATATTAATTGTTATTAGGAATCAATTCTCTTCATTGTAGCCATGCTGCCCTAGATAGCCAAGTGGGCACACTCTGCCTACCCTTTCTTACCTGTAGCTGTCAACAGCATTTGTTCCTGAAGTGAGCAAGATGAGCATGCCTGGAATACTACTAGATTCAGACAAATCCTTCTCGTTTTGGGCCAATGAGAGTGGCAAAATGGTCTATACTCATGAACCGTTAGTGCCATTGACATGGAACACAAACACCTTTTCAGATCTCACTGCTGTTCTGACTATTCTTATTTTGGATCGATTGGTGTACCCCATCTTCATAGTCAAGCTGAACATCCGTAGGAGAATCACCATTGGAGTTCTGTTTGGATTTCTATCAGGTGTAGCTGCTGTTACTACAGAAGCTACTCGCACTGTCAACCTATTGTCCTTAAACAGCGCGAACACCAGTGCTATCATGAATAGGGTTCCATCTGTATTCTCTTCTGGTTCCGTCTTGTTTCTATCAGCTCAGGTGTCTGTGTATTGGGTTGTGCCACAGTACCTGTTATATGGAGTGATGGTGGCTTTCGTCATGCCCGGAGGTATGTGGTATATATCATATACTCAATAGGATAAGTAAGTATATATTGCATTGTGCACATTCTACTGTTTTTATTGTATACTAGATGTGTGCCAGCTTTGGCAGGCTTCCCACACCGGCCAGTCAGTCGCAGCCAATTTGAATTATCTATGTATGCTGGTAGCAATGGACTGGCTGGCTGCTATATATAATTATGTATGATGATTTTAAATTTGATTGTAGGATGATAGCGAATCAAATTAGCTGATAACCAAAAGTTACAGGGAACAATAATTAATAATGGTTGTCGACTGCGAAAACCAGAGTTCAAACAATTTCTCCACATGGACACAAACTGTATTATATATTACAAGTAAGTACAGCCTCGACTGCGCTCGCTCGCCTCGTGTTACCAGCTGACAAAATACTAGGGGTCGAATGAATAGTCGAAAATAGTCGAATATTTGATCAGTAGCCTAATTTGAAGGATAATGTTTTTTGTTTGAATATTGGTGACGCTTAATGACGTCATAAAATGGCCACCAACCACATAAAACTCGTTTCGCTCATGAATCAGTCGATATCTACGGAACGAAACACCTTCTATCTTTTATGGATTATGCAGAGACTGCAGAAAAATGCTTTCTGTCAGGTCAAATTCGCCCATTCTGCTCGTCATCTGACTTTCTCCTCCCAATTCCAGTACTCACTCCACAGAAGACAGCTATATTTGGTAATCACTTCTGGTGGAATGAATATTTGAATATTTGTTCATTGGCAGCAACGAATAGTTGAACTTAATATAGAGTATTCATTCGACCCTTACAAAACACCCACACGCAGGAAGCCAGAACAGCTCTTTCTCATGAGCGAATAAAAGCTCTGTGCAAGAGCGCAGCGCTAGTGTCTTTCAACCTAAGGGATGCAGAGCGTCTCAGAGACTGCATGCTTTAAAGCATACGTGCTCGGCCATGGTGGCCATGTTTTGCAGTCACATGATAGCATCATCCAATCAGATGCCCACTTTTAATGCCCCACACAAGCGTACGCACAGACTGGAAAAAATTAAATATATTAAAGATATGTATAGACACAGTATGCTTGCAAACTTTTGCAAAATACTGTTTTCACAAGTTTCGTGAGTTAGCAGGCACCTCCAAGAAATGTGAATGTCCTACTGTCTAACCTGTATACACTGACAATATGAAGTATGAGGATACAAGGGCTGTAAATATATTGCAAAAATCCCAGGTAATGGCATTCCCAAAATATTTTTGAGCAAGCGAAGCAAAGCCCCTCTCATCTGGGTGGTGCGAAACCGGAAGTTTTGGTACGTACGTCGCGATTGTGCAATAGTTTTTGGTACATCATGGTTGCACAATAGTTTACCATATATAGTACGTATGTAGCATTGTGCAATAGTTTTGGTACGGCGCGTTTGCACAATAGTTTACCATATATGGTACGCACATCGCATTAATTGCGCAATAGCTTTTGGTACCTCGTTCTTGCAATACTTCAGCATATCTGCGGTTGGCCGCATTGGGCAATAGTTTTGGGTAGGTGGGTGCTTGCATGCTGTCTCTTCTAGCGAAATCAGCAGTCTGCAAGGCCGACTTCTAAAGTTTTGGCCGGTTGCCTCTACAAGGACTGCACGGACCAGGTGCGAAGTGTGCTGCTCCTTCATATAGTTAAGATCTCTTGCACTTGCTTGCTACAGCCGCCTAGGTGACGGGCTACTTTTGTCTCTTGCACAATTGTAATTAGGCAGTCTCTGGCACCAGCTTTTAGAGTTTCACACACCTTACTCTCCTGCTGGACAGGTGACTGTCAGGATAGTGAGGGTGAACTGGACGGTTTAGCCATACAAGGACTGTATGGGCCAGGTGGGAGGTGTGCTGTTGCTTTGATAGTTACGTTCTCTTGCTGGCTATTGTATGGTTCACCTGTAGCATAGTCTGATGGTAGACTCAAGGGGGCAGGTAAGCCGTGTGGCATAGACCTGCCGCTTAGCTAGCTATATTGCTGGAGTTGCCTGGGCAATATTTAGCACACCACAGCTGCCAGTTCCCAGCTGTTCAGATGTACAGACGATTTCAGAATGCTTGGCCAAAATGGCAAATGGCAAATGGCGTGACATCACAGCAAATGGCAATACTGAACAATAGCCGTGACGTAATAGCAAGCAGCAAAACTAATAGTGACATCACGCTGTTTGGCCATTCTGCCATTTGCCATTTTGGCCAACCATTCTGACATTGGCTGTAGTCTCGATCGTACCCAGACCCCACCCATCCGCCAACCGGCAATATTATGACAGAATGCGCTACAACTAATTTCTAACTACATCCTGATTGCAATTGTATGCATATGTGCATGTATGTTCTTGATAATAATAAAAAAATACAACCATTGAGGACGAAAACAAAATACACTTCACGCTCGCCCCCACAATACCTTGCAGTCGACTAGTAGTTATGCAATACCTTCCGCAATAACTTGTGTGCATTCGGTTAGGCAGTGTGTACACACTGCAACATGCAGCCTCTATTCCAAGCTATATATACCGCACACACATTGGGTAGTCACCTTGAGTATGCAGCTATAACGCAAGCTATTTCATGGCAATTGCCTCCACCCCTCTCCTATCTTGATGTGCAGCTGATGAACTGGCCCTGATTGCTGCTCCTGCTGAAATGCAGGCCTTTCTCTTTGGTGTCAGCCATACACTGCTGGGAGTATCACAGATAATTGCTGCACTCTTCATTCTCATGCAAAACAGCCCAACCACATATTGGTGCTTCTTTTGCTACCTTGCGCCAAGAACAGGAATACTCACTTTCATACTAACTGCAGCAGCCATGCTTCTGCTGTTTCCAGTGTATTTAGTCCTCTCTCGGCTCTACAGAAAGTTGGAACTCGGTATTAACAAGCCTCGGAATCCAGATATTCTACCCGAGGATATGTTTAGAGGTGGAAGGAAGTAACCATATCCCACTGGTTTGTATTTCTGATTAAAGACTTTTATAGCATGGTTTAGCACTTTATTTAGTTAATGCAGTATTTTTTGTCACATCTCTTCACATTTGCTGAATGTAAGTTAATTTCCTGATATACTGCTGCCTGATGTGCAAATTCTTGACTGAAGTATGACATGAAGTAAATTATTCATATAATTATATATTATTATAGTCAATATACCTGCTACTGTATATCATAATAGGCCTAGATGTACGTATAGCTAATAATAGCACTGCATGCCATGCATGGCCACTATATATACATGCATATGCATGTACTTGGCCAGCTAGCCCTAAATAGCTATACATGTAGGCCTCGAGCTCATGCATGCACGCAGAGCACATGCATGTCATATATTATACAAGTGATATCTCGACCACGTCATGCAATTACGTATCAATCTCCATGAATTAAATCAACTAATATGATTCATAGGCAATCACAATCGCACCATTTGCACATGACAATAGTGTCAGTGGCAGTATGGTTACATCCACCAGGTCTAGTTACTGATAGGTGTGAGGGAGCTATCTTTTCAATGCAGCAGAAGAGTTCACAGGGCTAGTCTGATGAGTGGGTACTTGGGCTGCGTCCTTTCCTCTTTGAGGCACTGCAGGAAGATGCACATTAGGCATTCAACGTACAGATTCTGTATCCAAAGCAAAGGTGCTAATGGAAGATTGTAAGTGCCGAGTGACAACACACGCTCAGGCTTACAAATGTGCTAGTGACAAATAGCCGTGTATGTACGTACCTTGAATACTCCTTATCTTGTCCATTATTGTCTGGAGACTTGGACCCAGACTGACTTCGACTCCGAGAGGAACGGGATCCAGACATAGATCTTCGGCTGCGATGCCTGCAAAGTACGCATACACATAAAGTGTAGCATATTGAGCAATAGATAGCAGCTATGATGACACAGAGCTTTAATTTTAATCACTGGATGACAGTGAAGTGAATTGGCTAATAACTACCCAAGGGAGCAATAATTAAACACCTTAGTAGGCCACAAAGACACAGGAATTCAGGTGGAATCGCTTTAAACCAATTGTTGGTTAAACCATGTTACTCTCCCAACACTTTCCTGTATTGTCACCATGTTTAGCAGCCATTTGCCAAACACTGAAGGAGACATTTTGATCATTAACGTGCATTACAATAAGACATAGATGTGTACATAATGCAACGCCCCTTTAAACTACTTTACACACTGCAACACAAAGCATAGAAGTCATGCAAGGCTCAAGTGTCATGGACCCTACACCCTCACCGGTCAGATGGGGACACAGAGGCATCCCGACATCGCTTTGGAGAACGAGAGTCAGATCTGGATCTGTGGCTCCTGCAAAACGCATGCAACCAGCCCTCACAGCACTTACAGTTGACAATTACATGTGTATCTAGGGGTGGGCGGTATTTCGGTATAGTTAGTTAACTTCGGTGTTTACTGGATACCGAATATTATCGATAGGTAGAATAGGGATACTGACTCTTTTCGGTTTTACTTAGTATTAGCTACAGTTGTAACTAATACTTCCACACTTAGGAGTGATAGTCTACAGCAGCAGGCAGGACAGGCAAGAAATAGGTCTACTGCAAGAGGTTTCAATGTTTAAGTACGTAGAATGTGTCCTCACCTGTCGCGCTACGTCGCTTTTGTTCTTCTTGAAGCACCACCCTTCATCTCTGGAGTGAAACTTCTTCATGATGGTGAAGTTCCCGAGTACCCGCTGGCATCCATTGGCTCGGTAAAGAAATCTGCTTCGAATCTGAGCGTCGCTTGTAATAAGCCATGTTTTTACTCACAATATACGGATTTTGTAATACATTATCCGGAGGTATCCTAATTTCGCGAGAATTATGAGCAATGCTAGTTTGCAAATTAATGCTTTCTGCAAGAGAACAGTTGAAACACTTTTAAATACAGATACATTCAGTCAATGAAAGCTAAATAGCCTATTTAGTCGGTTTTTAGTAATACCGAGGTATTTGTAGAAATAGTTATTCAGTAATGAAAAAAGTCAATACCGCCCACCTTTATGTGTATCTATGTGAAACACCCTTGATCACATGACTGCAGGTACCAATGTGCTGAGTGTTTCATACCTAGAACGCTCCTTGCTTTGTCGCCTGTTGTCTGGAGAACGAGACTGACTTTTCCTTGGAGAACGAGAGCCAGATGATCTACTCCTCCTGCTGCGGCGACGAGGAGAGCGAGAGCGGGATCTTGACGCAGAACGGGAGTTGGACTTTGACCGGGAGTACGATCGGCTACTCCTCCTCCTCCTCCTGCGGTACCTGTCCCTCGAGTCAGACCTTCGTGGGCTCCTTGAACGGCTCCTATACCTCCGAGGGCTCCGGGAGCGAGACCGGGATCTCGGGTACCTAAGACACCAAGGTATACACAATGAGCAGCACATCATCAGTTCCACACTGCTGTCTATATATATATCTTGTTACCATGGCAACCAAATGATATCTAGATTGTGATAAATCTTGCACTTCAACTTGACATGATTATTTATACCACACTTAAAATTTGATGCTAAGGGATATCCTTGACTTTATACAACTTATGCATCACACTTGAGTGTGGTATAACTAATACATAGTCACCACGATGTAGCTACAGTATGAGACTGGACAAGACGGACAATGGCTGGCAGTACTGCACAGGATGGCATGCAGGACTACAACACTTAAGTTACCATACGTACCGGCCAGTAATCACCATCACCATCATCCACATCACCATCATCACCATCCACATCATCCATATCACTTTCCTTCACATCACCATCACCACACTCCTTCACATCACCATCTAAATCACTGGCATACATAACACACACAGTACCAAGCAATGGCAAGCACGTATGCTCACTCACCTTCCCCTCCTGCCACTACTCCGTCGAGCAAACCCTGGAGGATGGGACGGCCGGGAGTAGCGAGCTAACTGAACCCTAATCTCACGGCCGTCAAATCTGTAGCCATCAAGTTTGTTCAGAGCTTCGTCTGCCGCCCTATGACTGTAATAACGGACAAAAGCAAACCCGCGAGACTCGCGTGTGAAGCGGTCCCTCGGTATGTAGATGTCTCCAATCTCTCCATAGCGATCAAACAGCGGTCGAATGTCGTCAATGGTAGTCCTGAAGGTGAGGTTGTCCACCTTCAGGCTGGTCATACCTGAGATGTTGGGAGGTGGCCCATTGGCCCCAGTCATGGTACCTGCCCACAGAAAATACATATGGAATTTCAATATACATAGCGTGACATGTAGTGTATTGTGCCTGTATACCTTGGATACACAGACACTGTACAGACTTCCTCTTCGATTCATCGTTATTCTATCTACTTCAGTGTGTAATTAGGAGACTAGTCAACTGGACTAAGGGGAGAGTAGGGGATTTCCGGACACAACTTATCTAAGCTTTCTACAGGACAGAGAAAGAGCAGCTTCTTACCTCGTCTCTATATACGTTGGATCCTACCCTGGAATACTGAATAGTGAAGAACGGTATGAAGCTGATTTTTACTAACGTACACTGTGAAACCGTTTGCATTCTAAAGGTTTCCGCAGATCCCCTATCTTACTTAGTAAACGTACTGTGGCACCCCAGCCTACATGATGAGCTACATCTGTACACCTCTATAGTTCTCTGGACAACGAAACAAGAAGGTTTAACGGCTCACCATCCATCGTTGGCTCCCAGAACAGCACCGCGGCAAAACACGCACCTTCGTAGCACTGCGCATGCGCAGTATCACGTGATTGGAAAGAGAGACGATTGATAATTCAACTGAGTTCTAAGCTATCAAGGAGACACTGCAATGGAATGTTACGACTTTTCCCGCCTGGACCCAGACACTCTGGTAACATGCCCTTTTGACGAGGTACACAGAGTGTCTGTTCAGCGGCTGGTGAGGCACCTAATCAAGTGTTCCAAGGTACGTAGTCCTGCGTGCGTCGCGCGTCACTGTGGGATTAGGCGATCCTGGGTAGTCTGTCCTCAATCTCCTGGGGATTTGAGTGGCTGTTAATCATGCAAGGGAGGGAGTCGTGAGAACGGAGAAGTTTGGTGGCTAAGGTTTAGGAACGTTAAAGGAGTGCCAAGAAAGTAGTTAGGAGAGGGGAGGAGTGGAGACATGTGGTGAGACGAGAACGACGATTGTGGGGATGAGGGTAGTCTGGAACACTTCTCCCTCTACACCCACAAGTGTTGTGTTGGGTAGACTGTGCCTTCTCTATCACTGCAGAATAATAACACAAGCAATTACAAGTTCTGTCCGTACACATATCTTCATGTTGTGCCAGCAAGTGAACTGGACAGCCATGTGGCGAGGTGTGAATACAGGGTGAGTTGTAGCCATGTACCTATGCACCTAGTACCCACACCCAGGTGCCGATAGACCCATGCCCACATCTGCACGCAACAACACACAACAGCCATAAAGCATGTAGCCATCCCTTGTAGTCTACATTGTGGGCAAGCGTTCATGAGACATTGTCAGTTGTCTGGTTCAAAGTCTTTGACATGCTATGATGGGCTTAGTCAGAGCCTCACCGTATCAGATCTGGGCCCAAAGCCAAGTGCCGTAGGTATGAACGTGCACTCTTGAAATGTTAGACTTCTTGTCAGTTTCGGAACCTGTCCATCGAGTACAACAGCATTAATCCATGCAGGAGGAAGTTAACGAGCTTCGAGCGCAGTACTGACTTCAGTGGGATACAAGACGTTTCGATCCGTAGATCTTCATCAGTTGTACAACTGATGAAGATCTACGGATCGAAACGTCTTGTATCCCACTGAAGTCAGTACTGCGCTCGAAGCTCGTTAACTTCCTCCTGCATCGTGAACACGCAGTAATGAACCTCTACAGTATCAGCATTAATCCAGTGCCTCCAGTTCCTTGTGCTGGAGCTCCACAGCTCAAGCACACTGTACAACAGTGCCATAAGTTAAAGATCAAGGCCTCCATTTGTATCTATGCACCTGCAATTGTCAATAGAATGTTCTTGACCTGGAAAGGTCAGTGGGACCTGGAAAGGTCAGAGGGACTGAAAGGTCATGGGGCTATTACACCTATTGTGGTAGGACAGTTGCCCCCTACACCTGGGAGGAGCAGGAAGGGTCACTTCTGCATGTGGAGAGCTCTAACAGTAGCTGTCAATAGGTCTAATGTATGGTCCAAAGGAGGGAGTCGTGTTCTCTGTATCCAGTGCTCACTGGAGGAGGGGACAGTGTTATGTGTACTGTTCATTGACTGTGCATTCCAATAATTCTTGTATAATGATTACAGTAACTGAGGGTGTAAAGATTATGGATGTGGTGCTCCCTTGTTGACTGGTTAACTGTGTTTGATATTGTATCTGTGCGAGTCAGAATCTATTGCTATCCTTTCTCTCTTCTTGCCATTCAGAAACTAGTTGAGAACCAAATACAGTCTAAAGGTGCGTACATGCGGCTAACAAGTGTGCATGAGTCGTATACATACCATATGATGTGCACAGTCAATTCTGACTTGGCCCAGAGCGATGAGTGACTTGAGTGGAGTTGAGTGTTGTTGGACCAATCCAAATGACTTGCTTATTGTTCACCTAGCCCGCATAGGCACACAGTTGTAGCCAGCTGGGGGTGGGGTGGGGGGGCAAAAGTGAGTAGGTTGTATACTCTACTTATCATGGTGAGGTACTCAACCAAACACCAGGCTGTCTTTTGATAGGCAAAGTCTATGAAATAATGGTTTGTGAGACGAGAGGGGATGGCAGCACGCTCTCCCAAGGGTGGGAGGGGGGGGGGGACTTGAGCAGTACTCTTAGGAATAGTCTCATTCTTTCTACTACTGCTGGTTTGCGCTGATTGTGTTGCTCCCCCACAGACCCCGCCCCCCGAGGTGGCTACACAGAGCTCCCTGTATCCAACCACAGCTCTTCCTGGAAACCAAGCACCAGTGAGGACTGGGATGAAGAGGTTGATTCAAGTGAGTGTGGTATACTGTTGTTTGTGGGGTGGTATGCAGTGGCATGTGTGCTTGTGTGTGTTAGTGTGCATACGTAGGGACTGATCCAGGGGTGGGGGCTTTCAGGGCTTGAGCCCCCCTCCTTGGCCCAGATCTGAAATATTCTTTCTTAGCTAATTGTTCTCAAGTGTACATCCAACAGGACTTATGTAATGGCCTAAAAACATCTAAATAACTTTAGAGGAGCTGGTGTAAGCTTAATAGAGTCTGGTGTGGCTGGACAGGGGTCTAAATTAAGTTCTTTCTTAGTTCTGGCCACTGGCAGCCATTTTTATTTACATCGTATTATGATTGTGCATTAACTTATAAAAGTGCTGAGCCCCCCCTTAAAGGTTGGGCTAGATCCACCACTGATACTGATGCACACCAATAGTCTTGTGTAGCCAGACAAACATTTGTTCAGACTCCACCCTCACAAAAACGTCTTTTGGGAGGACAGAGTCTGCGCGAGACTACATAGTACTCAGGTGTGTGGTCACTTTTTGTGTGTACATACATACGTACTTGTGTATGATGTTGTATAAATGTGTGCGTATAGCATGTATTTTATATGATAGGGTGTAGAAGCGTTGTGTGTTCTAAAAGTGGGGCTGACCTACTCTGACATGTTCTAAAAGTGGGGCTGACCTACTCTGACATGTTCTAAAAGTGGGGCTGACCTACTCTGACATGTTCTAAAAGTGGGGCTGACCTACTCTGACATGTTCTAAAAGTGGGGTTGACCTACTCTGACATGTTCTAAAAGTGGGGCTGACCTACTCTGACATGTTCTAAAAGTGGGGCTGACCTACTCTGACATGTTCTAAAAGTGGGGCTGACCTACTCTGACATGTTCTAAAAGTGGGGCTGACCTACTCTGACATGTTCTAAAAGTGGGGCTGACCTACTCTGACATGTTCTAAAAGTGGGGCTGACCTACTCTGACATGTTCTAAAAGTGGGGCTGACCTACTCTGACATGTTCTAAAAGTGGGGCTGACCTACTCTGACATGTTCTAAAAGTGGGGCTGACCTACTCTGACATTTCAAAAAGTGGGGCTGACCTACTCTGACATGTTCTGAAAGTGGGGCTGACCTACTCTGACATGTTCTGAAAGTGGGGCCGACCTACTCTGACATGTTCTAAAAGTGGGGCCGACCTACTCTGACATGTCCTACAACGCTGAATCTGATGACAGAGCAGCTGTGATAATGTGCAGACATGAGTTTTCTGCAATTCAAGAACTTAGCCAATCAAACTTGGTCATTTTAGTTTAAAGTTATGCGCTACTGAACAATTGGAGCACTATGGTAACATTCAAGCAAACAAAACCTATTTACCATTTTTGTGTGTGGTATCTCTGCGCTGTGTGCACGAACTGGTTCACTCGCACAAGTTCAACAGTAACTCAATGAACAACAACCAATGACCTGTACAAGCACATTGCAAGACTGCCTACACCTGGTCCTACCGTATGCGCTTTAATTTTCGCGGGGTTTAATGTTCGCGGTTTTCGCGGATCAACAGCCATCCGCGAATATTTCATCCGCGAATATTTGGACATCACTGTAAATGGACACGTACAACCTCGATCTTTGGTGCAACAACTCGAGCCAATCGATGACGTCATGCGTAACTAAAATGGCGATAATTGGTTACGGGGCAACGTAAACCTCACTTCGCTAGTTCCTTTGTTCTCCAGCCGTTGTTCTCGCTGCCGAAAAACATGTCTATTCGTCCTTACTTGGTACCCAAGCGCGACATCGCTCCGGACTTGGAGAAGATTGTTTCTCCCTCAATGGCGAAGGCGGTGCAGAAGGAAGTCGAGAGCACTACGCGCGTGGCTGCAGCTGTGCAGAGCGGTTCGGTGGCCAAGGGGGCGATGAAAAGGGGCCAATATGACAAGACAGTCACGGAGATCCAGAAAGCGAGGATTGCCGGGTATGCCGCTGAAAATGGCATTGCAGCAGCCTTGCGTCATTTCAAGACGAAGCAAGGCTTAGAATTGAAGGAGAGCACAGTGAGAGGGTGGAAGACGACATATTGCGCCGAATTGGCCAGCCGAAAAAGAAAAGGGGATGATAAACCCGTGGAAAAACTGCCTGTGCAAGCATTGGGACGTCCACTGGCACTAGGACAAGACGTAGAAAGACATGCAATGAAGGTTATCCATCAAATAAGAGAGTCAGGGGGTGTTGTGAATAATTCTGTTGTCATCGGAGTAATCACAGGAATATTACGCGACACGGACAGCAATCTGTTAGCAGAGAATGGTGGTCCAATCACTGTTGAATTGATATGCAGGTCTGTCAAACGTTGATCACAATCAATAGTGTGCTTGTCATTCAAGCGAAGAACAATGTCTTTGAAGGAAAGCCAAACCTCTTCTTTCTTGTTAGCCATAACTTCTTCAGTCTCTTCTCCCACGGTGCACACACTGTCCTCCTCTACTTTAATTGGTAGTGCCTCGTCTTCTCCCTCGGTGGGTACTGCTGTGTCTTCTCCCTCGATGGGTACTGCTGTGTCTTCTCCCTCAATGGGTACTGCTGTGTCTTCTCCCTCGATGGGTACTGCTGTGTCTTCTCCCTCGATGGGTACTGCTGAGTCTTCTCCCTCGATGGGTACTGCTGTGTCTTCTCCCTCGATGGGTACTGTCTCTTCCCCCTTGGTGGGAACTGCAGCGCTGCTGTTGCCTGTTTTTGTTTGCGCGATTTCATCAATGCGCATCTTTAATTTGTCCATGAGTTCTTCAGGACCACTAAAAGTGAGGATGCATGGCAATTCAAGACCTCCTTGAGGTAGGTCGATGCTCCGTCTTCTGCTACCTGTAACTTCACAGGATATGGACCCACGCTGCCGCAGGAAGAGAGTGCAGACGCACGAGATCGTGCGCGGTACATGGCCGACCACTTCATTGCCTCTTTTCATTGCAACAGCGAACGGATCTTCTCTGTTGCTTCTCTCTCGGACGCAACCAAGCCTTTCTCCGATGAACGGCGTCCATACCTCTTTGTATATGTGAAATCCTCGAATGCAGCTCTCCATCCGATACGATGACATCTTCATACGAATCCAACGAGTCCAGCGAGTTTTGCACCTCTGCACCTGCCGTATACTATTATGGTATACGGACTCACTCCGTATATCCGCGAATATTTCACCCGCGAATATTTCAACACCACTGTACCCAGCATCCGCGAATTTAAAAACGCGAAAATTGCAAATCCGCGAAATATAAACCCCGCGAAAATTAAAGCGCATACGGTATATCAGTACATATAAGCAAGCAGCAAGTTCTAGACCCTGATAAAGTACAATCACTCAAGGTAACTATGAGATAACCATGCACCCAGACCAAAACATGAAGTAAGACATGAAATAAGGCTACTATCACCCGTGCAAGGTAAGACTAAACAACAACAGGACAAACAGGATACTACATTGTGATAATGACCTTTAGAATTAGTTCTATCATTGCCAAATTGACAGTTTGTCTAATTAACAGTTTCTTTTTTATTTCAATACTTTTTGGGTCAGTTGTCCAGACCGGATATATGCAATCAGTTATCAGTTATCAATTATTAACCTGGTGATGTCATTCTGGCGGCTACAAGTCGAGCTAAAGCAGCGGCGTTTGGAACCAGGAAGACTGAAATAAAGTGTATTTGGACGATTTAAAGGCCTGTTCACACACTACCTGTAATTCGCATTCAATCCGGATTCGAGCATTCACACTCCGATGCGCATTCCAATGCGCTTCAGTGAAACCACCTGAGGAGGTGGTTTTGATGCGCATTCGCCTCACCGATCCGGTTTTGCGAGTTGATCACGTGATAGAATTGCGTAAGGTGCGAAACTGGTAGCATGGCTGTTTCAACAATATAAAATGTATCAACTTAGTTTTGGTTTGGAAACCGACCTCGCGGCAGCGAGATTTCCCTCGCAAAGAGGTTACTGCGTATACAGCCCATTTCTCCTTGGTTGTAGTCCAAATCACCAGTGACATGTCACAGAACGGTGTGCTTGATATTAAGTAAGGTGATTTGGGCTTTAGAATCATTTTAATGGATTTCGTTCGTAACATCAAGAACACAAACTGATTTACGTTCAACTGCTTGTAGCTCGCCTCTTGAAGTTTTCCTGGAATAATGGCTAACATGTGGAGATAGCCCAGTCATCGTACAACATCGTACTGGAGCAACTGTTCTGCTGCCTTTCTCCTACCATCCGCTTTAGGAGCAAATAAGCTATACTGCGCGCATACCCTGGACTGCGCAGTACAACTTCCCGGTGAGCTCTAACAATGCCACAGCAGTTCAGAATACCTATCGAGTTGTCCCAAAGGAGCAGCAGCTTGCATTCTGAAGTGCTACGGCATTATCTGAGCTCACGGGAAATTGTACGACGATACGTATGTAAATTATACAGTTACCCTTGTAGTGCTGGATACTGCTCGTTTGGGACGATTCTATAGGTATTCTGAGCTGCTGTGGCATTATTTCAGCTCAACGGGAAGTTGTACTGTGCAGACCACGGTGTATGCGGTATACAATACATTGACATAGTTTATTTGCTCTTAAAGCGGGTGGTAGGGAAAAGGCAGCAGAACAGTCGCACCAGTATGATGTTGTACAATGGATGGGCTGTCTTTGCATGCTAGTCATTATGCCAGGAAAACTTCGAGAGACGCGCTACAAGCAGTTAACCGAAACAATTGTATGCCAAAATCGTACGCAATGTAAGACATAAACAAAGCTTTTAACCTAAAAGGCACATTGCCCACTACCAATTCCACTGTTCTATAAAGAATTTGTGGCAATTTTGCCTGCAATCAAGAGGGAAAAGGCTAAAACGCCTTGGTCCCTTCCTTCCATCGGCCAGTCCGGTTCTGGTTCCCCGTTTCCATGTAAAAACTAAGTTGCCAACTCAAAACAGCCGTGGGTAGGAAATCGGCAGTTGAGCGTATGAGCGAAACAACGTAGCAGATGTGCAGCAAAATTATCGAGCGAAAAGCGATGGCTGGAGCGGACTGGACAGTAGAAGAGACAAGCCGTCTGTGACTGAAATTGCGATTAATCCTCACTCGCTGTCTTCTCCTTCGTTCGATATCCCTTCTACTCCTGTTCGCGCGATGTTTCATGCACAACCGAACAAAGTTAAGCCACAAAACAAGTGCTAACGCTACCATTGCCTCGACGTACACCATTTTCTTCAAACCCTGTTGCGTCACCAGGAAACGTATATTTCACGTGCACTACGAGTACCAGCGCAAATTTCAAAAGTACAATGTGAACGCGATCAATGCGCATTTGATGCGCATTGAAACGAAGCGGATTCCAATACGGATTGAATGCGCATCAAGTGTGAACAGGCCTTAAGGCTAAGAATGATGGGGATGTTTCTGTACCAAGAGGAAAACGCCTTCACAATAAGTGAACAGACAGCGTGGGGGCTAAACAGACTTGTACCGATCTCGTGCAGCAATTTTCTGTAACCTGCATTCCAGACCACTGAGAAAACTGTCAAATCACGGCCAGTCAGCGATTCAGATCGCCCGCCTTCGCCACATACCCTGAATCTCCTGTATACCATCCTCCAATAGAATTGGGTATACTAAAGGTCACGCAAAAATGACATCATTAGGTTGATAATTGATAACCGATTGCAACCATCCAGTCAGGACAACTGACCCAAAATGTACTGTAGCCTGTTTCTCCATGAATCTGTGAAGTATGTGGGTGTTGTGTGAACATCTAATAGCATGCCATTTCTGGACCTTTCTTCAACCACTACGCATCCCTCCCCCCCCCCCCCCCCTCCCAGCTACAGCATCTGAGGGCTTTGAATTCACCGAACACTGTCAGCCGGCTTACAACCAACGGCTGCCAGAGCAGAATGACATCCCTCGGCAGCACCGTCCAGCGTACCACCACCCCCCTCCTGCGAACCCCCAACCTCCTCCTGCATACTACATACCCCCTCCTGTGTACCACCAACCCCCTTCTGCACACCACCAACCCCGTCCTTCTGCAACGAAGGAGCCACAGTACAGGGACTACAGATACTATTCACAAGGTTGGTCTGAAGCCCCCATTGTGCTGTGTTGGACAGTCTGCTCATCTTCCTCTCTTACTACGTTACACCTGCTCTCTAGCTCTCTCCAAAGGGTGGCTTTGCAGCCCTAACGAGCCCTTTGCTATTCCTTGACATGTCTCCGTGTGCCCTTCCCATCATTTCTTACTCTTCACATACAAGTTAAGCATGTCATAGTCAATACTAACTACTAAAGAGCAGTTGTGTCACCTTTGTGCATTCCACTTCTCCCTGCATCACAGCTGAGCCCAGTCACCCTGTGGGAGCCCAGCAGCAATCATCACATAGCCCAGCAAGGTACGTACGTATGTACACACACACATACGTACACAGTGGAGCTGGAGACACACTACGTAGTAGGTGTGGGTAGTACAGTGGCGACAAGGTGGAAAGGGGGGGGGGGGGGGGGAGGAGGCATCATCAGTGTGGTTACCAGAACTGGGTGACTTTTCCTTTCATACTTTAATATAGCTCTTGTCCTATGGTTGTTTACAATTTGGGCGTTTAGTATACCATTCAATTGCAGGTAAATTGATAGTGCGTGTGCTTGTGCTGGTATATGTACCTCTGATGGTAGGACAGATTGGTGCACACCTGTGCTTCTCATTAGCATCTGGGGTGGAAGATATTATTACTTCTGCTCTGGTTCTTAAAGTGATCTTTGGAGCTCTATAGTGGCTAGTCTACTCACACACTGGGCAAGGGAATTGCTTTAAAGTATCAATAGATTGAGGGTCAAGTGTATCTCATGGGTATTGCTTGTGGTGTGAATACTGCAGGTTTTCTAGTACATAGGTGTTTCTTTCCACTTATTCAGCCAACAACGACAGGTGTCTTGTGGACGAGGGAAGGGTGTTCTTGGTCTCCCACGGCAGCCAAGGTCTGGTGACCAGTACTGATGGCAGACATGCATGCACATGGTTTTATTATTGAACTGCTCTCAAGCAGCTCAGTCCACACTCTCAACCATTTCTATTTTCAGTATTATTCGTTTATTAAAAAGATATCTATCATCACACACCTGTTCACTGTACACACGCAACAGTATTCAGACTTGTGGTATGCGTGGTGCTTTAATGAGATGGTAGCATGTTGTGACTGCTGGTGCTGTTATGCTCAAGTAGTACATGCACTAGCAATGGTATGGCCTGGTGGATACTAGCTACCTATGGTCAGGTGCAATATAGTTATTAATCCTTATAGAAGACACTCGAGCATCTGCTGTTCTATAACTTAAATATCTAGAATTAATGAGTCTGTAACAGCAGACGTACATGCAACTGGCAGCCGGCGGTGCAAGAATCCGTAGGACACTGCCCCATCCTTACGAGGCTTAGCTGCTGGGGGCAGTCCCATTTGGTCACGTGCACAAAATGGCGGCTGAGCAATATTGGTTTAGCTGAGAGCTTGACAATCTGCTTCACACGCAGCGAAGATCAAGGAGGACCGATCTCTTTGCACGCAGCTTTCTTACTTCGTGTGCGGATTTTCTGTTTCGGCTTGTAATATTTTACAATGTACCTCTTTTGTCCTACGTGTGGCAACCTGTTGGTGGTGGAGGAAGGCCCGCGTTGTTACCGGTTCGCCTGCAACACCTGTCCCTACATCCAGAACGTCAGCAAGAAGGTATCCTCTGTACAGTACCCCAAGATGAAGGAGGTGGACGATGTATTGGGCGGACAGGCGGCCTGGGAGAATGTGGACTCAACTGAAGGTAAGTCAATAACTGGAGGGGGCGATGCATGTGCATGTGAATGACACGTGACTGAAATGGTGGAGACGTAAGTGCATGCTGTGTATACAAGAATATCCAAGATTTTGTAAAAGGCCTAAAATCCGTGACAGTCACATGGACAAATCACTAAGCGCAGAGTCTCAAACTCAGCTTGATTGGTCCATGTGACTGTTGCACACCTTATGGGATTTGCTTTAGTTTTGCACCATTCTGGAATATATCATTGTACCTCTAGGAGTGGGAGCATAATTGTGGAACACATTATATGCACATGTACTCTGCATGATCAACAACATGCACAAACTAGCAAATAATTAGATGAGCAATACTGCAGCTTGAAGAAAGGAGGGTCACAGGACGTTTCGGCTCGAGAGCCTTTGTCAACTGCTTACAGTGTACGAGAGCCTTTGTCAACTGCTTACACTGTAAGCAGTTGACAAAGGCTCTCGAGCCGAAACGTCCTGCGACCCTCCTTTCTTCAAGCTGCAGTATTGCTCATCTAATTATTTGCTAAATCTACAATCGCAGCTATGAGCCTCTACCGAATCATGCACAAACTACCTTGGATGCAGTCACATTTGAATTGTCAGTGGTGGAATGAATGGAGATGGGCTGGTTTGAGATTAGGTATAGACAGTCCGAGTCACATTTATTTGTGTTTGGTCCTGGTCTAGTCACTGGGCCCTACTTCTCTGGCACACAGAGGCTAATTGAGGTGATGGCTAGATTAGACTAGCATGTGCACACAGCCGGTATAGTGAACAGATACTTACCAAATACCAGGTAGCTGTATTGCAATTGTCCCTCAATGGTGTACGTCTCCTTTCTTCTCCCATGTGTGCAGAGACCTGTCCAAAGTGCTCACACCCCAGAGCCTATTTCATGCAGATGCAGACCCGTTCAGCAGATGAGCCCATGACCATCTTCTACAAGTGCTGCAAACCCACTTGTGGCCACAGATGGAAAGAATGACACAACACACACACACACACACACACACACACACACACACACACACACACACACACACACACACACACACACACACACACACACACACACACACACACATACACACACACACGCACACACACACACACACACACACACACACACACACACAAATACACACTTTTATGATTTCAATTATGTACATACCACGTCACATCAGTCCTTCATCTTGTAATCCTCACATCACGTAGCACATCAAGCTAAAGACACTTTGTATGGTTTTATTTGAGCTTTCGATGATGACTACACTGTCACTACACCTCAGCTGTGTGAGTACTGTTGTAAAGGTGACACGGATGTTACAGTGGGTGTGATTTCCCTCCATTCCTAGTCTCCTACACACATCGCACAACTCACAGGCACATGTGCGCAGTATAGTCAGTGTTGTGATTGTACAGGTCAGAGTCATGTGACCAGCACATGCAGTCCAACCCATGCAGACCCCCTATTAACAGTCTCATAGGTGCATGCATACTAGAGCGTGCATGACTGTGCATTCCAACCATGCATGTTATTGTACATATCACAAAATTGGATCAGAAAAATGCTAAAATCCTTATATTACCTGTAAGTGCTTGCACCTCATTTATGTTTACTGCACATGACACCACATATCACGTTATGTTTGCTGCAATATTTGTGTAACAATTCTTTAGGGTCTTAAAATAGCTAGCACTGTGTGTGTGAGGGAAACATCCATGCATGCAGCAAGTCTTGAAAGCTCAGCACTGCACCCGCCCCGCCATTTATTTACAGTAACAAATATATCAGTATTACATCTCTGTGGATGCCAGGTAACACAGTAAAAATTGCACGTCCAATTCATGCACCTGCACGATCAACGTAACAATTCAGCTCTTGTGGACTTCATCAAAAGTAATTTACATGCATTCAATAAAAGTACAATGAGGGCTGTGAATGTGATAAATACCTGATTTTAAAATCAAATCAATGGGAGAAACGCTGTGTGCAAGTACATCCATGAAATCAAATGGAACCCAATCACACCATAAAAGAATTAGTCGTGCATGAACAAAATGAAATAAACTTTCGTGTAATGTGCCTATTAGCCAAATTGAATGGCTATTGTTTCAGTTTCTAATGATGGTGGTCTACTGTACGGTCGGTACTGCCTTTCAACACCACAGCACCTGAAAATGGCCT
This sequence comes from Ianthella basta, assembly GCA_964019415.1. Lineage (NCBI taxonomy): Eukaryota > Metazoa > Porifera > Demospongiae > Verongiida > Ianthellidae > Ianthella > Ianthella basta. The sequence continues at coordinate 4,288,752 of OZ025885.1, read as the reverse complement.
TCAACAACCCCTTCAGCGGATACTCCACAAGAGCAGATACAATGAACGCTATTCCAAAGGACAGCATGATCTCGCCAACCATAAGAACAGAGATGCTCACATAAGTACAGTGAAGGGTCCTCTGTAAAGACTCAACAGTTGCAAAGAGAACAATGGGGTGGATGAGGAAGGTAAGAAAACAGAGTCTGGCAAGGGGCGTCCAACCCGGCCATGACAGCCCAGCGTTCAACCAACCACCGTACCCGTTATGGCAGGCAAACACAAGAAAGGCCAACGCAATCCCCCATGTTAGTCGACTGAGAACGTTAAACAAGACCTCTTCCGTGAGAGAGTAAACGTGTCCATGCCACATTGGGTACAAACCGAAAATGAGTGTAGAGGTGAGAACAAGTGTGCAAACCAGGGAGCCTCCATGCACCACAGCATTCACTATTCGCTTAAAGGGAAGTTTCAATTGTCGGTATAGGAGAAACCCTACAAGCATTCCCACTAGGTAGGGGGGGATGCGGCAGTATGGCTTATCGTAGTAAATGTTGTTGTATGGGGTGAGGATCTCCATCCAGTGCGTCAGAGTCATGTTTGGGCCAAGGACTCCCTGCAGCGGACTAAGAACCAGGTCGTACACCCCACTCAGTACACCAGTGACTAGCATGCAGGCTAATAGCACGGTGATCAGGAGGGTGATGCCAAGTGGCCAGTACAGGAATAGGGGGATTAGAAGGACCGGGCTGATGGCGTAGAGCTGCATATCCACAGATAGGTACCACGTACCGGTAATACAGTGGTTGTTGAATGACGGGTAGAAGTTGTTAATGTACAGCAGGTTGGTCCACCAATACTTGCCACAGTCATCGGCATAGTTATCAACGGTTGACCACACTGGTCCATAACCCAAGTACGGTAGGATCTGGATGAAGAACACCAATACAAGCCCATACACAATTGTGAGACGGAGATACCGATAGATGTAATATGAGACAAAAGGGAAAACCCACCATACTAGACCTTTGGCAGCTCGAAACGACATTTCCTGCAGAGTAAGGTAAGATACAAGGAGGCCACTGATGAAGAGAAAACTGTCCACAGAGAAGAACCCTTGGACTATAAGCTGGGCAAACGCCTGTGGGATTTGCACTCTCATGAATTCCAGTCCGTTGTCGAGAAGATTTCCTGAGATAAGCCACACAAGAGTGTGCCCTGCAATATACCAGCATAAGCTTATCACACGAATACCATCTGCACAGCCAACTGTGGTGGGTGATTGTTTTGTGCTCAGGAGAGCAGAGAGGCTGTGGTAGAGTGAGAATGCTTGAACTGATTCTTTCAAGCAGGTGAGAACCCAACATTTAATCCTCTCTCCCCGTGTGAGCGAACCTACAGGATGAACTTGACTAAAGAACAAACTTCGAGTCAACAAGGGTGTTTTCTCCATCTGTTCTGAATTCAAACTTTTGTCCTCGGTAGTCACTTTTCGGCGTCCATAAACTCTAAAACAAGCATCACACAATGTGGCAAGACCAACCACAATGACTGTGAAACAACAAAAGAAGATTACTACAATAGCCCCAGAAGATAGAGGCTTGCTCTCAAAGTTATTGCACTTCACCTCTGAGCGCACAGGGACACCAGTTTGATCGCTATTGTCCAGTCGACTAAGGACAACTGCATCAACTGCCTTCTTCACGTCCTCCGCATCGCATTGAACAGGTACGCACATGGCTAAGGAGAATATGGCTACCTCTTCTGTGAATACACCACTCCAAATGCCTTCATCACTACCTAGGAGTAGTTTTAGAATGCAGTAATCTGTGATACTCAAAAGTGCACACTCGTCATAGCTCCCCAGCCACATCGTGTTCCCGTTCAGGATCCCCCCACTGGGCTTTCCCCAGGCGTCAAGCATCCGAATGAAAGTATGCGAGTCATTGAGAAACATCTCTTCTACAGCATGAATGCATGACTCACTGATGGAGGGAGGGAGGCTGACGGCTAGCTCGGTGAGTTTCTCAGGCTCTCCATCCACAAGATCCAACCAGACTTTGAGTACTTCTCGTCCCGCCCGAGCCCCGTCACTCAGTGCCCTTGGTTCCCGTTGCGCGGGTACGTTGGCAAGAGCGACGACAAGCACCGCTGCGCACAGGGCCAGCCGGCGCACACACATTGTCTCGTTATCTGCAAGCCCGGGGTCCTAGACCACCCTCCCCCGGTCACCTCTGGTCCTAATAGATAGATTTAATTATAATCAGGGGCACGACCTGGTCATGATCACGGTGAATTATACGGTATCCACGCACGTGTACGTGGATATTACCTACTACATTGAAATCCACGCGAGTGTTCACCTTTCTTACGTAATCGGCCGTCATGTGTCAGCAGGAAACGTAACCTGATGGCGCGTATGCGCTTGTGCAGTCAAACAAAACAGCGCGCTGGCCTAGGCCTGTGCATAACAGCAAACTGAAGGACTATCATTGTGTAGGGCTACTTGGATAGTGCAATAGAGCACGTGCTATATATGTCCATGGGTACTGGTATTACGAGTTTTATTGTGCATGTCAGTTAAATACCATGGTAGTTAGCTATAGCTATCTATACAGTAGCGTGCAACTTGGTGGCTATAGCTCGACCTTAGCTAAATGTGTTGTACAGCAGGTACAGCGCCTTGCACATAATCAGCAGGTCAGCATGGGCTGCTATTATGGAGCAGACCTGTCCAAAGTGCTCACACCCCAGAGCCTACTTCATGCAGATGCAGACTCGTTCAGCAGATGAGCCCATGACCATCTTCTACAAGTGCTGCAAACCCACTTGTGGCCACAGATGGAAAGAATGACACAAAACACACACACACACACACACACACACACACACACACACACACTTTTATGATTTCAATTTTGTACATACTACATCACATCAGTCCTTCATCTTGTAATCTTCACATCACGTAGCACATCAAGCTAAAGACGCGTTGTGTGGTTTTATTTGAGCTTTCTAATGATGACTACACTGTCACTACACCTCAGCTGTGTGAGTACTGTTGTAAAGGTGACACGGATGTTACAGTGGGTGTGATTTGCCTCCATTCCTAGTCTCCTGCACACATCGCACAACTCACAGGCAGGTAGAACCCTATGCTCTACCATCTCAGAACAGTGTGATAGATGAGTTCCTAGACTGTTCTGAGATGGTAGAGCATAGGGTGAAGCTAGGTTCACAGGCTTTGGGCGCATGGCTGCGGAACTGCCGTGAGTCAGTTGGAGAGGTGAATGGCAGATCCTTTCTACAGTTGTTGCAGTCTTTGGTGGAATCTGTGTTAATGTATGGAGTTGAGATTTGGGGCTGCCACCACAAGTTAGAGGGATTGGTGTTGGACTACGTCACCCTAAGGCATCATTGCTGATGGAAGCAGATGCTATGCCAGTTGCTTGGTAAGCTAGGGTCAGGTGTGCTGCATTCTGGTTTAGAATACTGTCTAACCCTTGTATGATGGCAGGATTTTGAGAGTAGCTGCAGTAGAAGCTATGGTGTGTGGAGGGTCATGGATGATGAAACTACAGGATTGTCTTAAGTCATTTGGGTGGGATGGTGTTGGAGCTGAGGAGGTACGAGGCCTATCCAGTGCAGAAATCAAAGTTATGTTAGAAACTTGTGCAAAGAGGTCAATTGAGGATGAATGGACATGTGAGCTTAGTACCAAACCTAAGTTGGCAACATTGCGACTACTAAAAGAAAAGGGTAGTGAATCGTGATGCTTGGAAGTAGCTAGTAAGTCTCTGAGACGGATGATGACGATGATGCTGAGAGGTGGGACAGCCCCCTTATGATGAAAGTGGACGATGGCGAGGGCTGCCGAGAGAGGAGAGGTGTCGGGAGTGTCAATCAGGGAAGATTGAGGATGTGCCCCATTGGTTGTTGGAGTGTCATGCATGGGGCACAGAACGACAAGCTCTCCTACAGTGCATGAGGCAAGTAATCAATAATTTTGATAATCTCGAGGAGGATGACAAGTTGGTCTGCGTATTGGACAGGAGATGCCAGCACGCATCAATATTGAAAGCCATTATGAAGATGTGGAGTGCCCGATTCTATTAGCTAATGCCCCCTTTCAAGTACCTGTCCGGACTGATTGCTGTTGAACTAATTAATTGACAATACTGACATGACTATAATTATGCTTATTATGATGTTTACTTTGCTGCTTCTTTTGGCCTCACAGGGCAGTTTGGCCCTAGTGCCTGAGGGCATGTGGCATAATAATAATAATAATAATAATAATATACCTGATTTTAAAATCAAATCAATGGGAGAAACGCTGTGTGCAAGTACATCCATGAAATCAAATGGAACCCAATCACACCATAAAAGAATTAGTCGTGCATGAACAAAATGAAATAAACTTTCTTGTAATGTGCCTATTAGCCAAATTGAATGGCTATTGTTTCAGTTTCTAATGATGGTGGTCTACTGTATGGTCGGTACTGCCTTTCAACACCACAGCACCTGAAAATGGCCTTCAACAACCCCTTCAGCGGATACTCCACAAGAGCAGATACAATGAACGCTATTCCAAAGGACAGCGTGATCTCGCCAACCATAAGAACAGAGATGCTCACATAAGTACAGTGAAGGGTCCTCTGTAAAGACTCAACAGTTGCAAAGAGAACAATGGGGTGGATGAGGAAGGTAAGAAAACAGAGTCTGGCAAGGGGCGTCCAACCCGGCCATGACAGCCCAGCGTTCAACCAACCACCGTACCCGTTATGGCAGGCAAACACAAGAAAGGCCAATGCAATCCCCCATGTTAGTCGACTGAGAACGTTAAACAAGACCTCTTCCGTGAGAGAGTAAACGTGTCCATGCCACATTGGGTACAAACCGAAAATGAGTGTAGAGGTGAGAACAAGTGTGCAAACCACGGAGCCTCCATGCACCACAGCATTCACTATTCGCTTAAAGGGAAGTTTCAATTGTCGGTATAGGAGAAACCCTACAAGCATTCCCACTAGGTAGGGGGGGATGCGGCAGTATGGCTTATCGTAGTAAATGTTGTTGTATGGGGTGAGGATCTCCATCCAGTGCGTCAGAGTCATGTTTGGGCCAAGGACTCCCTGCAGCGGACTAAGAACCAGGTCGTACACCCCGCTTAGTACACCAGTGACTAGCATGCAGGCTAATAGCACGGTGATCAGGAGGGTGATGCCAAGTGGCCAGTACAGGAATAGGGGGATTAGAAGGACCGGGCTGATGGCATAGAGCTGCATATCCACAGATAGGTACCACGTACCGGTAATACAGTGGTTGTTGAATGACGGGTAGAAGTTGTTAATGTACAGCAGGTTGGTCCACCAATACTCGCCACAGTCATTCACATAGTTATCAACGGTTGACCACACTGGTCCATAACCCAAGTACGGTAGGATCTGGATGAAGAACACCAATACAAGCCCATACACAATTGTGAGACGGAGATACCGGTAGATGTAATATGAGACAAAAGGGAAAACTCGCCATACTAGACCTTTGGCAGCTCGAAACGACATTTCCTGCAGAGTAAGGTAAGATACAAGGAGGCCACTGATGAAGAGAAAACTGTCCACAGAGAAGAACCCTTGGACTATAAGCTGGGCAAACGCCTGTGGGATTTGCACTCTCATGAACTCCAGTCCGTTGTCGAGAAGATTTCCTGAGATAAGCCACACAAGAGTGTGCCCTGCAATATACCAGCATAAGCTTATCACACGAATACCATCTGCACAGCCAACTGTGGTGGGTGATCGTTTTGTGCTCAGGAGAGCAGAGAGGCTGCGGTAGAGTGAGAACGCTTGCACTGATTCTTTCAAGCAGGTGAGAACCCAACATTTAATCCTCTCTCCCCATGTGAGCGAACCTACAGGATGAGCTTTACTAAAGAACAAACTTCGAGTCAACAAGGGCGTTTTCTCCATCTGTTCTGAATTCAAACTTTTGTCCTCGGTAGTCACTTTTCGGCGTCCATAAACTCTAAAACAAGCATCACACAATGTGGCAAGACCAACCACAATGACTGTGAAACAACAAAAGAAGATTACTACAATAGCCCCAGAAGATAGAGGCTTGCTCTCAAAGTTATTGCACTTCACCTCTGAGCGCACAGGGACACCAGTTTGAACGCTATTGTCCAGTCGACTAAGGACAACTGCATCAACTGCCTTCTTCACGTCCTCCGCATCGCATTGAACAGGTACGCACATGGCTAAGGAGAATATGGCTACCTCTTCTGTGAATACACCACTCCAAATGCCTTCATCACTACCTAGGAGTAGTTTTAGAATGCAGTAATCTGTGATGCTCAAAAGGGCACACTCGTCATAGCTCCCCAGCCACATCGTGTTCCCGTTCAGGATCCCCCCACTGGGCTTTCCCCAGGCGTCAAGCATCCGAATGAAAGTATGCGAGTCATTGTGAAACATCTCTTCTACAGCATGGATGCATGACTCACTGATGGAGGGAGGGAGGCTGACGGCCAGCTCGGTGAGTTTCTCAGGCTCTCCTTCCACAAGATCCAACCAGACTTTGAGTACTTCTCGTCCCGCCCGAGCCCCGTCACTCAGTGCCCTTGGTTCCCGTTGCGCGGTTACGTTGGCAAGAGCGACGACAAGCACCGCTGCGCACAGGGCCAACCGGCGCACACACATTGTCTCGTTATGTGCAAGCCTGGGGTCCTAGATCCACCCTCCCCCGAACACCTATTGCCCCATAGATAGATCAGAGGCATGACCAGATCACGGTGGATGGTTAATTGAAATCCACGTGAGGTTTCACCTTTCTTACGTAATCGACCGGCATTGAGAGATGAAATTTCCTAAAATGTACGCGGGACGCGCGTAACCCCTAACCGCGGTTAGGCGTTTACAGGTCGCCAAATCGTCCCGCACGCGTAGCCTTCGGCAATTCGGTTACTGGGCTTACTAGACGAATGTAAAACATTGTGGGGGCGAGCGGGAGTAGCTATATATATGCATGCAGGGACATGTTGGCATCTAAGTAGTGACTCCGAAAGCAGGATTAGCATTAAGGTGTGCCATGCAATGTCAGACTGCGTAACTGCAAGTGCACAATATAGGGTGTGTAAAAATGATTCCTTCGAAAACAAGGGCAGATGTAGGTATGGTGCAGTGTGTACCAGCAAAGTATGGCAAAACCATGCACCTGGTGGAAAAACCGTAGGAACAAGGAGGAGGGCCAGTCCATGCAAAGAGGGGGCCAGTTGGTCCATGCAACAAAGAGGGCCGGTCCATGCGAAATCCAGGTCATTAACATTCACTGACTTTGAATACATTTTCACCATCCCTGCATCTGCCAACATTTTGCCGCGTTTGAGATCTTGCTACCATCCCCTGTTTTTCTGCCTGCATATTATAGTGCAATTGTAGTGTGCAATAACAAGGGCTGCCACAGGAGACTATCCTATTGCATGCATGCATATGCCCATTCCAGCTACATGTTCCCATGTACATATTTACCACCATACTGCATGCATACATCCATGTACCAGACAGAAGCGCTAATGAGGACAGCCTGAATAGCCAGAAATTGCAGTCTGGTGTGCTCCATGTCACATGTACAGCTGCACTCTGTAGTCTCGTCCCCAGACCCTTCCTCACCTTGCGTGCGCTTTGGAAGGCTCTGGGAACAAGACTATGCACTCTGTACACTGTATAAGCCATTCACATCCTGGATATAGGAAATTAGCTAATTTGAACTTTGCAAGTGTTGACAGTGAAGTGTACAATGTTTGTGCTGGTGTACACTGTAAAACAGTGTTGGATTCAGACCACCATTGGTGTTTCTCAGGGACTAAAGGTGTTACAGAGGTTGTTTGAAACCAGTGTACTGCTTGTCCCTGGAGAACCACCACTGGTTGCCATGGCCTGAAACCACCACTGCTTTTACAGTGTAGAGCCAAACAGAGAGGGCCCAAAAGTGGGTGCACCGGTTTGCAGGCAGCAATGTAGTGAAGAGCAATGATAAGCAATAACATGTACTAGTAGCCGAGCTGGGTGGTTTTCCAGGGTCTCCAGGTGGAGCAAGATGCATAGCTACATAAGTGATGAATCCAAAGAATATGGGTCCTGCAGCTAGCTGTTACATTGAAACACATAATGGATTGCAGGGAAGAACAGGAGGGCCTAGATTCTAGAGCACAGCAAATTAAAGTAGATTGAGTAGCAAGCAATTTGCAAGGATAAACCTAATAACTAGTATACAGAGCACATGCAACAAAGCAGAAAGATGGGAAAATTGTAAGGCTGTACCTGTGGGTGTAAAAGGGAAGCTGAAGAGCTGGAATGCATGGGCATGCAGTAGTAGGAGGCACAGCAAAATGTTGGCAAACATAGGAATGGTGAAAATGTATTCAAAGTCATGATCAGCGCATGTTAATGACTAGTATATCGAGCTAGACCTCTTTCGCGTTTTCACGTAACCGGAAGTAACGGGCAGGGAGGGTCTAGCAGAGGTCATTAATATTCATAGCCGATTGACCAATCAGATCAACTAGCTGAATCTAACTAGTAGTGGCACCTTGTCGACACCTCCACGTTAGTTAAACACGGACGGTTTTGTTGCAGCGAGCAGTACTGGCGGCGCTCTTCACTGTGTGGATGAACGCTATCTCAAGTCACCCAGTGCTTCTTCGAGCTGCTCGTGAAATGGTAGAACACACAGGGTTTCTTAGCTCGATAGACTAGTTAATGACCTGAGTTTTGCATGGACCGGCTGGCACCACTCTTTGCATGGACCGGCCCTCCTCCTTGTTCCTACGTTTTTTTCCACCAGGTGGTTTTGCCATACCTTGCAGGTACACACTGAATCATACCTACATCTGCCCTTGTTTTTGGAGGAAACATTTTTACACACCCTCGTTTCTCTACTTTTTATGGAATTCAAATTACTCATGGGCCAGTCAACTTTTAAGGCTTTCAAACTACAGTGGCAACAAAGGGATTCTCTGAATCATGGCAGGGTGTGTAGCACCATAGACACACTTGTGTGCATGTCTATGGTAGCACAATGTGGGTTGTGTCTGGGTGGGCAGCCTAGGGTAGGCAGTGGCAGGTGGGTCAATGATATATTACCTATGTTTGGATAGGCTGAGAGTTAGTTGTGATGCAGGCTATAAGAACAGGGGGATGTAGCTATGGCTCCTACATACAAGAGAGTGCACCAGACATATCTACTTACACCCCTGATGTAGCCACAGTAGCTATAGGTTGTGGAGTGGAACTGGAGGTGGCAGGTAGCGAAAGCGCTGGCTAGAAGCAACTGCACAGTAATTGCAAATGGAGGTCAAATGGCACGACTGCGGATGACCTTCGATAATGGCATGCAGAACCTTGGAACAGTCATCTGACCACGCTGTGAAAGTATTGAATCGAAACTATATACACATTTATGCTTCTTCTCCAAGGCAGAGCACATGTGTGCCTTATGTATTATTAATTATTGATTGTTCATTTCCTATTTGCGGGAAACAGAGCACATGCCGTCCATGGGTACTGGTATCATATATATGAGTTTTATTCTGCATGTCCGTTAGATACCATGGTAGCTATATAGCTATACAGTAGTGTGCAACTTGGTGGCTAGCTCGACCTTAGCTAAATTTATAATATTAACTACAGTGACAATTGCAGTACGTACGTATACCATGCAGTTATATAATAGTTATTGGTATTCACTGTGTTGTATGACTGTACAGCCATGCACATAATCAGCTGCAGCAGGTCAGCATGGGCTTTTAATTATGGAGCAGACATTTCATGGACTTAATCTGACAAATCGCTTTCCAATTATCTAGCTAATGCATGTACATATGTGATAGCTTAGACTATGCATGCTGCATGCTTTAATTTGTGATCAATTCATAATATTATTATTGTAATTCCTCATATACAAGACATGTACATTCCTCATATAATAAGTAACACAACACATCTAATACATGCATGCAAGAAAAGCAAATAAACAATTGTGAATATATGCGTACAACAGCATTGGAAAATAAACAAGCAATACGGTCTTCAGTATACAATATATACAATGAGTAAGAAAAGGGAATTAGGGCAAATACACACTGTACAGTAAACTAATAAGCTATGGGACTAAACTACATGCATATGCACATAAAATATACACCGACATATTACATACAATGTATATAAAATTTAGCAATAGTAATGAAAGTATTTAACCTATGGAAACTATGGAAACTATGGAAACTATGGAATCCTGGAGACCCATGACCCCCAGGAACACGTACAGCAGCGTCACCCTGTTGGAGGGCCACAGAGACCTGTTGCAGAGTGAAATTAAAGTGCGCGCATGTAACTCTGCTTCATGGGTATAATTTCATGGGTATATTTTCTTGCTTATTCCTCTACTTTTTTGTTGGAATTCAAAGCTGCCATTATTTATTACTGCAACTCTAGCAGTTCAATATATAAAATTTCACGAGAGCATTAATTAGTAAAATTTGTCCATTAGTTTACTGTTAGCTATTCACGGCCGCCTACCCTGCCCCTGATGATATAGCTGCTGACTCTTGAACTACATTATATGTATACATGTATATGCATTGCATGCTTGGCACATAATATAATTATAGGTACCCACGCACACTGTTCTGACGTGCACTTAAGCTGTGCACAGCTTCATGTGTGTGAATAAGAATTTGACTGGAAGTGAAGTAAACACATGAATATAGCTATAAGCAACTAGAAAACCATCATTTGACCAAGTCAGTGACTAAAGATTACATCACATATACTATAATTGCAAACATTAAAGACTGCTACTTAGCAATGAACTTGCTGCTCCACTGGCTGTGTACTGCCTATGCTTTTTCGCTAATCTTCTCCTTCTCTGTTGGGAGGTTCTTTGTCTGCCTGCGCTGAATGCCCAGCATCCTGAACAGAGCCATCTCAACCTCACCAAGCGGAAACTCGACCGCTATTGCTACCAACGCAGCGGCACCATAGGACAGCACTACCCCTGCAACCATGTACACTCCGATAGTTACGTCACTGAAGTGCAGAGGTGTACGAAACGTGTACATCATTATAAGCAGCACAATAAGATGCATGAGATAGGCCATGAAGGTTAAGCGACTAAGGGGGATCCAAACCTTCCAGGATAGAAACACGTCAATCCACCAACCATAGCCGTTGTGACAGGCAAAGACGATTAGAGCCAACCCAATCCCCCAGGCAAGACGGGCATATGTGAGGTAAGTCACATGCTCCGCAACAGAGTAGTGGTGTCCATGCCACATTGGGTAGATTCCATATACCACTGCCATACAGAGACCGAGTGCAAACAGAATCATAAGGCTGTAGATAAGAGTGTTCACAATTCGCTTGAAAGGCAGTTTGATCTCTTTGTATAACATATATCCAAGGAGAATGCCGACCAAATATGGCATAATACGGCAGTAGGGTTTCCCATAATACACAGAATTGTAGTCAGCGTGGGTCATATTTGCAGCTAGAGGGTCAGCTAGCAACTCAAAGGAGCTCACTCCCAGGTTGTACACACCAGCTAGCGTGCCAGTAACGATGAGACTTCCAATCAAAATGACAGTTGTGACTACAACTCCCAATGGCCAGAGGAAAAATAGAGGAATTAGCATAATTGGGCTGATGACAAAGAACTGCATGTCGTTGGCAAGGTACCAACCCCATCCAACACATTGCTTACTGAAATCCTCAGGCCAAAAATTGTTAATGTAAAGCAGATTGGTGTACCAGTACTTATCACAGAGGGTGGCTTGTGACTGAGCAGCGAGATTCCAAAATGGGCCCGATCCCATGAGGGGAACCACCTGCCACACAAAGAACACCACGAAGGCGTATGCTGGAGTGAGACGTAGGTAGCGGTGGATGTAGTAGCTGAGGGCAGGGAAGGCATACCAGGTCTTCCCTTTTGCATGTCTCCTCTTCATCTCCCGCAATGTTAGGTATGCTACCAGCAGTCCACTGAGGAAGAAGAAGCTGTCGACTGAGTAAAATCCATTGACTATGGCCTGGTAGGAAAACCGCGGGGCAAGAACAGTAACCTCATACATTGTATTATCTGAAGTACCAAGCAACACCATATTCGCATGTGCACCAATCACCCAAAACATGCTCAAAACACGAATGCCATTGATACAGTTGATAGCAGAGGATGACTGCTTGGTGCTCAAGATGGACGGCAAAGTGCGATACAGAGAGAAAGCCAAAAATGATTCCTTCAAGAACAAGCCAACTCTTGCTGAAATGTTTGGTTTGCGCCCCTTCTGCACATTTTCTTCCTTACCGGGTTGAAGCAAATGGGTCTTCTCGTTGACATCATTCTTTCTAGAAACATCTGCATTCAGCATTTTACCTGCCTCAGTTACATTCTCCTCCCTGTAGCTCTCTACCAACTGCACTAGCATGTCTACTGCTGTTGCCACGAGGACAAGAAATGCAAATATGCAGCAAACGAATATCATTATAATGCTTCCAGGATTGAATGTCTTGTCAAAGGTCTCGCAAGTCATTTGCAAGCTCACAGTGGCGTTGATTCCAAGGAGTCCCAGGATGGTATCAAGGATGGTGTCGAGGTCTTGAACAGTGCACTCAGCTGGGAGACACACACCAATGGTATAAGTGGGGACATACGGAGGTAGATGGAGCGTTGCAAGGCAGTACTCAGTTCCTTCCGCTAAACTACACTCGTCATAGCTACCCAGGGCCAGCGTGTTGCCTTCCAGTATACCTGCACCCGGCTTGCCCCAAGCGTCAAGAACGCGAAGCAACTTTTGCGTGTTGCTGGCGAGTTTGAGAAATGCTTCTTCGCACGCACCAACAGATGAGTTGGACAGGAATTGCTGGAGCAAGTTGTTTGCTTCAATGCGTTGGTCTGGGCTGAGGAGGCTACCCAAAGGGGATTCGGCTACACCTTGACCTTTGGCATTTTGGCAGAGGACAACGATCAGGAGACAAACTGCAAACTTCGGCGTCATTTTCAGCAGTTTGGTGCAGAGAAGTGATCAGGAATGCCGTTTGAGGACCTTTAATAGCTGCACAAGGTCAAGTCACAAGGTCATGCGTAGCGCGTCTTCCTTCCGCGAAAGTTTTACCCCGCGAAAGTTGAAGAGTATACGGTATATACTTTGTGCGGTTTGTAGGTGGGTCACGTGATATAATTATAGCGGGTCATTAATTTTCTGCGCACAAATTTTCGCTGTGCACGGGTTTAGGATTCGGTATAATACTATTTGTGGAAATTGTCAGTGTGTAATTAGATCCACTTTATTACTGCATGCATGTGGCATCTGCAAACAGCAGGTTCATTTTATTAAAATAATAGTCAATTATTTTGCAGGCCCATCTAGAATTTTGCTAAACTGATGTAGCAGAATTTAATGTTCTATTTCAGTCATAGCTAGCCTACATGATCATGGTACAGATCCAAACAAACAGCAACCAGCGCACACGCCATGGCTATTACAGTCTCACACGCACTAGACGTTCCTGTAGTATTGTACGATAATAAATTAAAATGATGTGCTCACATGCAGAGAAACTGGGGCTGGTTGAGAGACTACATGTATCTATATACACGTAAACTACATGAGGGCCCATGCAGGGAGCTTAATCGAGCATGCAATTGCAAGGACCAGTGCAATGAATTCAAACCAAAAGAAGTCAAATAATTTCACATGAGATTTCTATACACTTGCATGAAATTTCACAGACCCTCGCCCCCAATTAAGGATTAAGTAATCTATACCTGCTAATACTTAATATTGTGTCTACATGCATATGCATACCTGAATTTTGCAGAGTGATGCTTTTTAATAGATTTGTATATATACAGCTTTAAATGTAACGAAGACAAACATGGTGATAAATGTGAATAATTATGCAAATAAACGTTCAACAGTAGTGAATATAAAATATGGCAAACACTCTACATCCATCAATGAGCCTAAAAGGGTTATCACGTACAATATTATAGACTAGTCTACAGTGACAAAATGGCTGCTACCTGCAGACTTGCTGTTCTCATGCATGCTGCCTATGCCTTTTCACTAATCTTCTCCTTCTCTGTCTGGTGGTTGGAAAGTTTTCAGTGCGTTATCAAACCCATTATATTGCAGTACATGGCATCTGTAAAACGTAGTTCAGGTTACTAAATATTTGTCATTTTATACAGGCTTGAATTTTAGGTGACTGAGGTAGCAACATTAATGTTTTCACAGATATTTTACGTACTACAGACTTACAAGAATCGCAGCTCACAGCTATATCATGCTCATGCTTGCATGATCCTATACTCAGGACCCACGGATGCAAGCAAGGATAAACCACATATACTTCAAATGCACCCCCCCCCCACCCCCCCCCCATGCAGCCCCCTCCCTCCCACAACCCCCCACCTGTGCATATAATATAACTGCTTATACTTCATTAACATACATTATACTATTGTTTATGTGCATTTCCTTGTGCATGCCTAAATTTCACATAAAATTATGGCATATGCAGCATTTATTATAACATATAAAAGCAATGAATACAAGAATACAATGATGGATGTATATACTGATGAATGTGAATAAATGTGCTAAATTAATGATTGCTCAACAAGTCTATGCATTGATCATAATTGCTAAAACTCTACATCCATTAATGAGCCTAAAGAGGTTATCCCATACATTGTTATATACTAGTCTACAGTGATTGCTACTTGTGGACTTGCTGCTCCACTGGCTGTGTACTGCCTATGCCTTTTCGCTAATCTTCTCCTTCTCTGTTGGGAGGTTCTTTGTCTGCCTGCGCTGAATGCCCAGCATCCTGAATAGAGCCATCTCAACCTCACCAAGCGGAAACTCGACCGCTATTGCTACCAACGCAGCGGCACCATAGGACAGCACTACCCCTGCAACCATGTACACTCCAATAGTTACGTCACTGAAGTGCAGAGGCGTACGGAGTGTGTATGTCATTACAAGCAGTACCACAAGATGCATGAGATAGGCCATGAAGGTTAAGCGACTAAGGGGGATCCAAACCTTCCAGGATAGAAACACGTCAATCCACCAACCATAGCCGTTGTGACAGGCAAAGACGATTAGAGCCAACCCAATGCCCCAGGCAAGACGGGCATATGTGAGGTAAGTCACATGCTCAGCAACAGAGTAGTGGTGCCCATGCCACATCGGGTAGATTCCATATACCACTGCCATACAGAGACCGAGTGCAAACAGAATCATAAGGCTGTAGATAAGAGTGTTCACAATTCGCTTGAAAGGCAGTTTGATCTCTTTGTACAACATATATCCAAGGAGAATGCCGACCAAATATGGCATAATACGGCAGTAGGGTTTCCCATAATACACAGAACTGTAGTCAGCGTGGGTCATATTTGCAGCTAGAGGGTCAGCTAGCAACTCAAAGGAGCTCATTCCCAGGTTGTACACACCAGCTAGCGTGCCAGTAACGATGAGACTTCCAATCAAAATGACAGTTGTGACTACAACTCCCAATGGCCAGAGGAAAAACAGAGGAATGAGCATAATTGGGCTGATGACAAAGAACTGCATGTCGTTGGCAAGGTACCAACCCCATGCAACACATTGCTTACTGAAATCCTCAGGCCAAAAATTGTTAATGTAAAGCAGATTGGTGTACCAGTACTTATCACAGAGGGTGGCTTGTGACTGAGCTGCAAAATTCCACAACGGGCCCGATCCCATGAGGGGAACCACCTGCCACACAAAGAACACCACGAAGGCATATGCTGGAGTGAGACGTAAGAAGCGGTGGATGTAGTAGCTGAGGGCAGGGAAGGCATACCAGGTCTTCCCTTTTGCATGTCTCCTCTTCATCTCCCGCAATGTTAGGTATGCTACCAGCAGTCCACTGAGGAAGAAGAAGCTGTCGACTGAGTAAAATCCATTGCTTATGGCCTGGTAGGAGAACCGTGGGGCAAGAACAGTAAAAGTATATACGGTATTGTCTGAAATACCAAGTACCAACAAGTTTGTATGTGCACCAATCACCCAAAACATGCTCAAAACACGAATGCCATTGATGCAGTTGATAGCAGAGGATGACTGCTTGGTGCTCAAGATGGACGGCAAAGTGCGATACAGAGAGAAAGCCAAAAATGACTCCTTCAGGAACAAGACAACTCTTGCTGTAATGCTAAGTTTGCGTCTCCTTTTCACATTTTCTTCATCTGGCCGAAGCAAATGAGTCTTCTCATTTACATCATTCTTTGTAGAAACATCTGCATTCACCACTTTTTTCGCCTCAATCACACCCTCCTCCCTGTAGCTCTGTACCAACTGCACTAGCATGTCTACTGCTGTTGCCACGAGGACAAGGAAAGCGAATACGCAGCAAACGAATATCATTATAACACCTCCTGGATTGAAAGTCTTGTCAAAGGTCTCACAAGTCATTGGCAAGCTTACAGTGGCATTGATTCTAAAGCGTGCCAGGATGGTATCAAGGATGGCGTCAAGGTCTTGAACAGTGCACTCAGCTGGGAGACACACGCCAATGGTATAATTGGGGACATACGGAGGTAGATGGAACGCTGCAAGGCAGTACTCACTTCTTTCCACTGAACTACACTCGTCGTAGCTACCCAGGGCAAACGCGTCGCCTTCCAGTATACCTGCACCCGGCTTGCCCCAAGCGTCAAGAACGCGAAGCAACTTTTGCTTATTGTTGGCGAGTTTGAGAAATGCTTCTTCACAAGCACCGATGGCCGAGTTGGATAGGAATTGATGGAGCATGACGTTTACTTCATGGGGCTGGTCTTGGCTGAAAAGTTCACCTAAAGGGGATTCGGCTACACCTTGACCCTTGACGTCCGAACAGAGAACAAAGATCAGGATACAAACCACCAATTTCCGCATTCTTCCTCACCGACTCTAGACAGTGCATCGAGTAATACCGTGCCCGTCGAAGGGGAGCGCTCTTATAGATGAGGCGCCATATATCACAAGAGAAGCGTGGTAGGGGATCCCCCCAAATGCCTAACTATAGTAGCTGACGTATCCTGTCGTTCCACCATGGGATGTTGTCACACGGCGAACCGTGGCGTATGCGTGTTAGACCTTTTTACAGCTATAGATAATACGTTGTATAAAACAGTACGCATGCAGTCGTGATGCTACTTTGAAGACCTGTGACCATCCCCTTCTCTCCCTGGTCAGGGCTGTGCATACCACAGCCATGTTTGATGTGGACCGCTTGGTACATTTTATTGCTGGCTATTATAATTGAAGCGGCGACTTAAAAATGTTGCACAATGAAAGTGTCCATTCAGGGAATAGCCAACCATTCTCAAGTGCAAAGGGACGTTGGTCTCTGGTTAACTGTAGCGCCGGGCGTCGCGCGAATCGCGCGCAGCATAACATGACGTCATAATAGTATTTCGTAATACCAACTGCCACACGACTAATAATGTCCGCAAGCAGTAGGATCCTCGTCTCCCTACGTCGCTTGTGGGTCTGGTATGATGGAATGTTGGAAACAAGACCACTCGTGACTCAGGCAATCAGCACAGGGGTTATATGCGGCATTGGTGACGTAATTGCGCAGCAACTCATTGAAAGGAAGGGGTGGGAGAAGTATGACGTGCGAAGAACAGCAAAGTTCAGCATGATTGGACTGCTGTTCATAGTGAGTGTACTGCAGGGGCAATACACTGGATGTGCGTGCCTCCTGGGTAGATGTGTGCGTGCGTGTGTGTGTGTGTGTGTGTGTGTGTGTGTGTGTGTGTGTGTGTGTGTGTGTGTTTGTGTGTGTGTGTGTGTGTGTGTGTGTGTGTGTGTGTGTGTGTGTGTGTGTGTGTGTGTGTGTGTGTGCTCATAAACTAACATAATAGTTGGATGACATCACATTGCCTTCAGTGGTCGTTCATTGTCTGTTGCTGGCTATAGCACATTAGGGAGCAGGCAATGCAGAAAGCTGCATCACATAAGTACTGTGTATGCATGTATATATGTGTGTTCACACATGGGGTATCTGTGTGTAAATGTACACGTGCACTTGTTTGTGTGTGTGTGTGTGTGTGTGTGTGTGTGTGTGTGTGTGTGTGTGTGTGTGTGTGTGTGTGTGTGTGTGTGTGCGTGTGTGTGTGTGTGTGTGTACATGCATGTGTGGTGTCACCATGTGTGTGTGCACATCATAGCAAGATGCTAGCTATCTCATTCACAGTAGTCACCTGTGTTTATCGGGAAGTGCACATGTATTCAGACAGAACACTCTCTAGTCCCTCTAGTCCTGTATCACGTATTATGTATGTATGTATTATGTATTGCTATGTACTATTTGCCATTGCTGCTGTGTAGGGCCCAGTGTTGCGGGGATGGTACTACTCACTGGATCGGATCCTCCCTGCAAAGAAGACAATTATGAGTGAGACCAATACTGCGGTAGTGCTTGACAATGCATGGTAAAATGTTTCAACTGTTTTGTTGTTTTCTTCATTCATTTGTGCATTATGCAACTGTGCATGATGCAACTGTTGAAGTATGGCCTCTACATTACATATCATACACATACTATGTATATAAATAGCGTAAAGACTTTGTAAGACAAGAAACAAAATGGCTACTACTCTGGAAAGTAGACAAGATACATCATTATAGCTCTTCTGCTAGTATTTTTCTAATCCAGGCACTAGTAGTGACGTGGGAGGGGTCTGCTCTATGTTGGAGGGCAGTTGGTAGTTTCGCAGCCAAGGATGAGATGAGTGCACAGAGTTCCACCAATTCACACATTCGGTGCAACATGATACTCTTCTAAGGTATTGTATGAATACTTGCCCAGCTATAGTAGAGTAGCATACTCCTCTTTTCACAGTGTGGTAACTGAGAAGTGTAAAGACACACAATTGAATGGCATTCACTGATTCTCTAACAAGACCAGCTGTTCTTGTCCCCCCCCCCCCCCCTCATTTCAAGGAATAGTCCACTTTGTATTAAGCTAGGCTATTGAGGAAATTGTAGCGCATTCCAAGAAGACGACGGAGTTACTGATTCGTGAGCGAACACGTAACAGGTAGATGGGTGTACACAGCAAGACATTTTAACCATGAAGGTCTTAGTCAGTTCCAAAACGTTTTTGTGCTAACTATGCTGACATATAGCCAATTAAAATGGCAGTCAAAACTCAGCTTGCAATCTCAATGCACATCCTATCAATGCATTATACAAGCAATTCTCCGTATACCATTATTGCACTATCCTGACTCTTACCAAATCTCTCACAGTTTATGAGGATGGAGCCCACACAAGTGCAGTTTATGCACACTCAAATGGAAAGTACACAAGCAGTTGAATGGTAGCTACATATTTACTGATTCTCTGACAGGACCAACTCTGTTTAACTGCATGTGTATGCAGTGTAGGACCTGTACACGTGACTGGTATCTTGACCTTTGCCTCAACAGCCACGCAGTCTGCCCACTCACTGCTGTTTGTGCCTAATGTGTTTATCATAACTAACCTTTCCCATTCCTTTGGGAATATACTCATTGATGACATCACCATGCATGTGAAGCCAGTGTAAGTACTTTTAGGTATACCACTTGGTTCTAATGGGTCATGTGCTGCTATTGCACCACTGCTCTGTGAATTGCAGCATCTGTTGTGGTATTTATGCCAAGCCAAACCTGACTGCTGAAGTCAGCCACCAATCTAGTGAGGTGGCACACCTCCTGTCCACAGCAACATTCCCCAAACCCCCAGGTTCAATGATCAACAACATGTTACCTAAGGCTGCCAACTTAACAGGTGCAAATTTAGCAAGTAGTGCAAAAATCGCTAAAAATTTACCTATATACAAAAATTGTAAGGGCAAAAAACATTAAACACTAAATTAGTACCTGCCCAATCCTTGATTTTTCAAGATGCTTAATGTAGTTGCCACTAAATTTGTAACCTTAAGGTAGGTTGGAGGCGAAATTGTCTCTTTCCAGTCCTGCGTGTGTGTTTTACCATTCATGTGGATGATCTTCATTGGGTGGTACGCTAAGGATAGGGAAATGTACGGGGAATGCATAATAGAGAAATGACATGTACCTAGTTTTGACACAGGTGATCCTCAGACTTGCTGCTAGTGTGTGACGTTGTGTTCCTTTGGTGTTGTCCTCCCCTTGTCCTGCAGCTGGGTTTGGGAAGATGGCTATGGACCAGTTGTGCTTTGCTCCTGTTTTCTTCTCTGTCCTCCTGCCTGTGTTTGGTGCCTCACAAGGACTTGGGATTCAGGGCAGCAAGGAGAAACTGAAGAAGGTAGCTTGGCAAGACTGTGTGACATGCGTACTTGGGTTATGGTTCTTCTCTCCCCTAATTTCTCCCATCTCCTCTGTGCATATACACTTTCTCATCACTGTGTTCTCATTCTGTGTGTGTGTGCGCGTGTGCGTGTGTGTGTGTGTGTGCGTGCGTGTGCGTGCATGCGTGCGTGTGTGTGACAAGAGTCATTAACAGCTTTAAATTGTGCCATGTGTCCTGCAGCATGTAGACAATCACTGTTTTCCCAATGAGTCCATTTCCTTATTTTTGTACTGTGGTCTTAATGAGGAAATGTTTTGCCTGTGTGTGTGTGTGTGTGTGTGTGTGTGTGTGTGTGTGTGTGTGTGTGTGTGTGTGTGTGTGTGTGCATGTGCCTACACGGATGTGTGTGTTGGTGTGTTGGTGTGTGTCACTGTGCGCATGTGATTGTATGTATGTACCTTTGCAGGAGTACTGGAACACACTGAAAACCAACTGGAAGGTATTTGTTGACATTCCCAGCTAGGACTACAATGTTTAATACAAGATGGTACCTGTTTAAGACAGCCACCTGTGGGCTAATTGTAACTGACCATTATAGAGAGATGGCTACTCTATAGAGGTAGATTGCAATGTTTTAGTGCTATTTGGGGCCAGGTAGGCTGGCTGCTTTAGAGAGTTGGCTGCCTAACATAGTGACCATCTTAGACAGGTTCCAATGTCTAAGTAAGTACGTAAGGTAGTGTGGATCATAAGAGGACACTGGCAGATTGCTCTATATACCATATTGGTCACTGTCTCCAATGTGTATTGCTGAGCAGCATGCTGTGGCATGGGACGAAACCCAGACAGTTGTAGTAGCTGGCACTGGACAGCTGCTTTGTTCATTCATTGTACACTGATACAGGTCACTTTGTCGTATCTATGTTATCTGAATCAATCATAGAGTTAAAGAGCAATGCAGCAGCTTCAAACAAAGGAAGGTGGGAACAGGACGTTTCTTCCCGGAGGTCTTTGTCAACTGCTTAAAGCTGTTGACAAAGTTCTCTGGGTCGAAATGTGCTGCTCCCCCCACCCCCCAACCCCCTTTTTGAAGCTGCAGTTTTGCTCTCGAATGAACTCGATTGATCTTGATTGATTCAGCCAGTTACGCATCTGATTTTTATGGTATAGTAAACTTTCCCCTTGTGCAGTTATGGCCTGCAGTGCAGATGATCACCTTTACTGTGCTGCCACTAAAGTTCAGGTGAGTAATGCAGAGTCCACAGGTGGCTCCAGTATAAGATAACTGCAAGTCAGTGGTATCTTTTAAGTCGAAAACAGTTGAGGAAATTTCAATTGTCAGAGACCCTCTCTACTGCAGTCACACTAATGGCACCTAGGTTGTCTGTACTGTGTGTTTAACAGGTTGTGTCCTTCATTAGTTTTGTATGCAGTTGTATGTGTAGTGGGTTAGTCTGGCCTGCTAGACCATCCCAAATAAGTGCCCATGGGCCCTTCTAGCAAGCCATGGGTGGCATAGCAGGTACTGTCCTTTGTAGAGACATGTCTAGACTAACCAACCTGTGTGGGTACCTGTGTGTGTGTCCTGCACTCACTAACTTCTGTGTATGCACACTTGCAGGGTGCTGTTTGTGCAGCTGGTGTCAGTTGGCTGGAATGCTTACTTGGCATGGGTGGCCTTTCGATGATCTCGAGCTGTGTCTGATCCTTCTCAGTGCTGTGCTCATTGCAGACCATGGAAAATCACTTTTTATATTATTTTAAACTGCCTGAAGCAGATTACACCGTATTCTTAAAATATATAGGTGTATGCTTGTCCTACTAGACCCTCCTATTATATGCCTCACATTATATGCACTGCATTCACAATAATAATATTTTTGGGTGGTAGTATAATCATTGCGCAATCGAATCGTCTCAGTTCTCTTCGAATACCAGCTGCCCAATCAGATGAGATGTAGCAGCTGCAGGGCGACGGACAGCATGCAGCCTCACAGCCAGCTGCAAGGCGCCCCACCGAACGTCCGTGGCGAAAGGGGAGAGTCGTTTGTTCGTCATGGCCGCGAATACCCTGCAAGATGCTCTGAGGCGTCTGAGAACCACTTTGGAGGAGGAGAGCCCGGTGGAGTGTGGCAACGGGACGCATGCACGATGCTCCGGGAAGGTCCTCGTACGGACTGGAGGGAGTTACTTGTCGAAGAATGCTGACTACTCCCAGGAAAATTACCACCGCAGGTGCCGTCAGCGGACTCGAGGGTTCCAGGCCGTGGACTACCTACCGTACAAGAGCCTCGGAGCGGTTCGCTTGGATCCACTGGACTTGGTAGAAGACGTCTTCGTGTGCGACCTAAAGCCTCAGCTGATAACAGCGAAGGAGCAGAAGGTGTGTAGTTCCGTGTACTTGCATATGTGTACATGCATGATGTGCAGTTCTGTTTTCGTATGCACAATCATGCACCCCGGTCCCGTTTTGTGTTGCAATGAGACTCATACCCCCTTCTCCTATCTATCTATCCAGCCCCACATTGCTCTGCCTGCTTCTAATGGAGATGACACACCACAGCTGCTTGCAACTCATTGTCCTGAAACACAATCGAGGGTTTGTAGTGGGTTTGCATGGAGACGGGGAAATGTGTGTGTGTGTGGGGGGGGGGGGGGGAGGGAAGCAAAGTAGATGTTACGTGCATGGTTGGTAATGGTACATAATCTTTGTATAAATGTGCACATTTGGTTGGTTGGGGGGGGGGGGGGGGGGGGAGGAGGGGGGCATGTCTATTTCAGTCATGAGAGTTGTGTATATACCATGAACCACTGTGTGGGTATGGGATGTATTTGTGTGGAAGTGTGGGCACAGTGTTGTGCCTACATGTGTGCAGAATGGTGAAGAGCCCATTCATCCATTTACCTTTGTAGCTTCCCTTCCCTTTTCCCTCCTTCTACCACAGGATGAGGAGGATGTGTCTGAGCTGTGTGATGGATGTGACCAAGAAGATGATGGACCTGGTGTGTCTCTCCACAGCGGTCTCTCTACAATGAGACTGATCCTTGGGGCCAATGACAGAAGGATTTATGCACAACGCTTTGGCTTGGCCCACTATGACATGGCCTTACAGCGTGAACAGAAGCGCATGGTGGGTACACACTGATGGAAGAGTTAGATAGTACAACTGCACATCGAATGATGCCCTTAATCTCTCTATTGACTGTGACTCTCCTTTGACCACAGCCACGACATTTTAGTGTCTTTGGTATTGCCAATGTGTTTCACAGGAGGAAACCATTGTTAACAGCTGTCATTCACAGAGCTACAAAGGGCCAGGGTTGTTTGCATTCCCTTGATGTCTAGCTCTGACCCAATCTGAGGCAGTAGGAGACATATAAGCAAAATTATGAAGGTCAAAATCAGCCACATCAGAAGCTACATTGTTTACATACATAGAGTGTGTTTCACATGTGCAGTTGTTTGTTGCAATGAAATTGTCCAAGTTAGTGTAGATTATTCGAAATCTGATGAAAGAGTTCTTGGACAACCAAACCACAATGTTACCCTATCTCTTAGATATTGCAATTTTATCCCACTTTTGCATGATCCTGCTACGTATATATGTCACTCTTGTAATGCCACCCGATATATTCCTACCATGTTTGGCAGTTATCCATTGAAACTGAAGGAGTATTTCCCAAAACCTCTTTGTGTGTTATAGTAAGATGTGCTGTGTGTCTGCACTGACTAGTCACTCTGTGTGTACTCCACTCATGTACATGCAGGCATACTTGAAGGAGATGTGGGCACATTCCCCACAAGAGGCGGGGCACCATCCATCCAAATACCTTAGTCCCATGGTACACACCTCCTCCAGTAAGGGGTGCCTTGTGTCTATGTCCCGACCAAATACCAGGGGCCAAAGTGACAATGTGCACGACAGTGAGAGGGAAAATAATGGGGATTCCCCAGAGATGGGGTCCCTTGATGTCCCCCACGATGCTATGGCTCATTTTAAACTGTTTCAGCAGACTACAGGCAGGGGAAGCATCAAGGGGGAGCCCAGCAAGCAGCGAGGGAAGAGAACACGCTTCAATTCCTTCTATGTTGCAATGGCAGCTACAAGTTTCAAAACAAGACCTGACAAGCACCGGGCTAAGATCAAGTGTGTTCTATGCAGTGTCTACCTTGAGTGCTGTAAAATGATCTTCAGAGTTCTGACGGGGGGGGGGGGGGGAGGGGGTAGTCTTGTGTAGCCAGGAGCCTTTCCTCCATTTTGGCTACACAAGACTAGGAGACGGAGGGGAGAGCATATATGTACTTCATACATTTTACAGTACTTTACAGTGCATTATGTTCCAGGGAGTTGTGTATGTGTACGCTGGGATATACTGTAGCCTTGAGCAATGTGTATGGACTGACTAGACAGGATAAATGCTATATAGTGTCATTCATACAGTATGTTCACTGGGGCCTAATCTCTTTGTACATTTTGGACTTGCTGTGCCCTTTGCATGTGCAGAGCAATGGTTGAGGAGCAACTTAAGTTGGACATGCTGATTGCTAAGCTAAGCTCTATCTCTCGCATCTTTTGTGCCCTCACAAACATTAGAAACAGAGACCTGCGCAGTAATGTAAGTGAAAGCGTACTTTACTACTTTGCATATCTATTTCATGGCTCTTTTGTCTGTTTGTTCAGTGTCAGCTACTCTGCTCTCTCCATGTTAGCAACCCATCCCTCCTGAAGCACTGAAACAGATGATGAGCAAGCCCAATGAATCATTTCTTCGGGGAGACTACGACCGCCATCAGCAGCAGCACACTCCTCATATCCAGCTTCCCCCACATCTCCAGCATACCAACTCTCATCTCTCCAAAGTGGCGAGCCGTGATCACACCATCCGTTCAAGCTACTCCCCATTTCCACAACAACCACTTTCCAGAAACACATCTGCAGGAGGGGGCAAGGTTGGGCAGTCTACAAAGAACACCCTCACCCTCCCTCCCATTGGTGTCAGCCCTTCTCCCTTGAACCCAAGAGCAGTCAACTTTGACGCTTGTCCCACTTGGGAGGACCTTCAGCACAGTGAAGTGGTAATTACAGCAGCCCCTGCAGAGGGAAAGGTTTCTAGTTGGAGGAGTCATAGCAACATGATGCACAGCAAACCCAATCCAGCACCGCCACACAACACAGAAGCCACTGCTACTGGCAACCGATCAACGAAGTAAGTTGGGCGCATTTGTATCCACTATGATGTATTTTGCCTCATGTGCAGTATCACTTTAAGGAGGGAATGGACCAATGGCTATTGGCAGTGAACAATGGTTCATGATCAGCTGCCAAAGGGTCGACCAGCTACAGGTCTGGAGGTCATTGGCCTGGTCCTGTTCGCTGCCATGTCCCCCTCCCGGCCCCCTCTCTTTCCTACCATGTGTAGTTCACAACGTTGTCTTTCAGTATCACTTTGCTGATGCATACTATAGGATAAGTGTGTGGCCTTAATTCACAGTGTGTGGCCTTTATTCACAGTGTGTAGCCTTAATTCACAATGGCTACTTTACGCTGACACTAAAGCTGATGCACATAAAGGATGTCCTGTGCCATCTTCCCATCTGGTGGCATGTGTACTGTGATAGATGAAGGGAATGACTTGTGCGTGTTTATCTTCATACCATAGTTCTTCACTTGCACTGTGCTTCATTAAAAGCACTGTTAAATTATCCATTGTATTTTATACACAGGGAAATTCCCATTTGGCAAAAGCCCATGGTGTGCCCAGGTTAGTATTGATGCAGTGTGACTTGAGGAATTTGATTTACTGTGTTGGCCATATTTTAAAGACGTTGCATTGTTGTTCCCACATGACTGATGGAAGAGCAGATGGAGAAATTGCACTAGCTAAAAGGTAACCATGTGATAAAGTCAATTTGTTTGCAAGTAACTAGATTTGCTTCACATCTTATACATGTACAACCTTTCCACTGTTTTCCTGTCTGTATAACATATGTATGCACATTCTCCTAGGGCCCCCAAACCAGAGGAGCGGGTGGCAAGAGCCAAGCAGGCATTTCAAGATGCCAAAAACAGACAATCACAGAAACTGCAGGAAAGGATGAAAGAAATGGCAGAGTATGCTAATGCTATGGATGCATTTCAAGTGTATTACAGTATGTATGCAGTTATTATGTTTCTCTATCGTGCAGCATTGGCCTGTATGTATGTACGTATGTATGTATGTGTGTATGTATGTATATGTTTGAATGTACGTACGGATTGTACATGCACTTGCTCTTATCCAGCAAGACTCTTTAGTCGTTAATTTACCTTGCTATTTCTCCTAACCCTTGCTGTCTGGGGCTACCTGGCCAGCCCACATAGCATGTATGTATTCCCATGTCCGTGTTGTATGTGTTTATTGCAGTGTGAGCCCCCTTTGTATTGCAGAGATGGGCAGGAGTACTTTGTGCAGATCTTAAAGGAGCTCCACCTGGGACCACTGGTGGAGGTCAACCTGGAGCAGATGAGAGCCAGAGCACACGACAACATTCACAAGATGAAGGTCAAAGAAGATGACAAGCCACTGTGGTGGGTGCTGTATATGGTTGCTGTGTGTGCACATGTAACCATTGTGTGTACATATGTGTGAGTTTGTGTGTGTGTGTGTGTGTGTGTGTGTGTGTGTGTGTGTGTGTGTGTGTGTGTGTGTGTGTGTGTGTGTGTGTGTGTGTGTGTGTGTGTGTGTGTGTGTGTGTGTGTGTGTTCATGTCTGTGTTTGTGTGTGTCTTTGTCTATGTGCATGCATTGCCTTTCTTTAAATTGGAAACATTGTTTATGGGCTCTGTGTACATTA
The DNA here is from genome assembly GCA_964019415.1 of Ianthella basta. NCBI lineage: Eukaryota > Metazoa > Porifera > Demospongiae > Verongiida > Ianthellidae > Ianthella > Ianthella basta. The sequence goes on along the minus strand of OZ025885.1, from coordinate 4,261,607 downwards.
ATAGGCTTGACTTCTCTGTACTAGCTGAATGCCCACTCTTCGGGTGGGTTCCCAGCCTGTTTCCCACAATTTGAGCCTTTGACCAATCAAAAGATTATCTTCTTCTATTTGCTGTATCTTCTCTGTGTACGTGTGTGTGTGCATGTATTAGTGGTGGCGCCTACTCTGTATGTATGTATCTGGGTGCACAGGTACTTGAAGTTGGAAAAGGAAACTAACAGTTTAACTGCATTGCACAACAATGAGAGACTATTGCACTTGATGAAGAAATTACACCGTTTTTTGGGACTTAATGAAATTACAGTCAGTCACTTAAAGGCAAGTGCAGTACAAGGAGTGCACACACACACCACATTGCTGCTACAGTAGTGGTGTGCATAGTACACGCATGTGTGTTATGCCAGTTTTGTTTACATAAGGTATTATGACACAAGAAGGTGTGAATTCCTGTGTTGCCATGGTAATGCGAGCGTTGGCACATGACATGCGCGTGATCTGATAGGCGCCTGAGGCCGAAATCGGTTCAAAATAGGGTATCTTGCAGCTAGATACATGCTCAAAGACGGCGACAGCCTTACTTTGCACTTCTGATCAAAATCGTTTTAGTATAACCACCGAATAGCACGACAAATCACAGTATCGTGGGACATTTTCTGGAAATGTCACGGGGATATCACGTGTTATCACGAGTACGGAGGGTTTCGGCCAGTGCAGTCAGGAAATCGTCGTGTGGTAATCGTTGTGACGCTTTCTCGTCGAGTTCAACATTGAAAAGGTTAGCCAAGCAAATTATCTGGCCTTTCCATGTGGCATAATGCTACCCATGGTTCCTAGCTGGAGTTATGCGAGCTGATATTTTTGGCACCAACTATTAGTCGAAGTTTTCTTACGATAACTCCAGAGCAGAATGGTTTAACAACTTATGCCACATGGAAAAGTTAGATAGTGCTAATGGGCATCGGATGAAACCATTTTCTGCTGGCTGCGACTTTCCCCCGATTACCACACGGGCTTTTACTGCTTTTACGATCACTTCGTGTTCGCCCGTATATCTCGATGACGGAAGGGATTGTTAACACAAATCGTCCACAGTTTGATAGAGGGGTTCTTTATCTTTCGTTTGGTACTAGTCTCACTCTAATCCAACTGAGCAAGCATGAGAACCAAGCCAAAATACGAAGGTCAAAATCGGCCGCGCACAGCAGCCACATTGTTTACATAGCCATAACTCACATGCGCATAATATAGTACTTGGTTCTTAGTGGGTGCACCATAATGTCCCACTCCACCGTGAGATGTAGTGGTGTGGAATTGTGTATGCATGGTACGTACATAACACGAAAGGCCTAACGTCTTCTCAAGGCACTTGAGCTTGTCCATTGCTGGCATCTGCAGATAGCTCTGATGAAAATGACAAGTATTCCATCCTAATTCTAATCTACACACATGCAGTTATAGTAGTATGGGTTCTGCACAGAATTGTACAGAAAATGGGGGTAAGCTGCAACCGAATACTGTGCCCAAAGTGTATGAAGATGCTATTGCAACTAAGCAGAAAGCCTGCTAGTGTTTGTGCAAGAGTTCTATCGAACCTACGTACATACAAGGAAAGGATATTTGTGAAGGTTAACTGCAGCTAATGGATAGTCAACAACTAGATGAATGTCAAAGTGGACGACTAGTGGGAGTACCTTGAGCTCAGCAGTCAATGTCTGTATAGTAACAAAAGGACTACAAAAGGTTTCACTCACCAAACGTGAACACAGAGAAATCGTTTGTACCTATACCGCAAATTCACTGTAATGATCAGCCTGAAGACATTCGTGGTTTGTCGCTCAGACCTTCAGAGTTTGCTGCACTGGTACCTGTGAAATTTCTTCATAGACACCTTTGGGAAAGTTAAGTTCCATGATTACGTACCACACAGTTACCTTTATGTATGCTGTACTGCGTGGCAATACTAAGAGAGCCTAATATTAAATCTGGTCCCAAAACAGATGCCGTGTTTGGGGTTGTGATGCAAATTGAAAGGTATGTACCACTTGGTGTGGGTGGGTATTTGATAGACTGAGGTGACTAGTCCATTGCGACTCCTGGTGACAAGGACATCAAGTAGGCCAGTACCGTGATGTGTCTCCTCCTCCTGGTGAACTGGATGCTTGGGTGAAGGGCTAGCTGGTGGAAGTGGTACATGTACATAACTCCTCTTGACCATGTGGCCAGGTGGCACATCTGTTATCTAAGTGGTTTCAGCCAATCTGGTGTGGATTGGATGACTCATTCCCCAAAATGTTTGTGGCAAAGGGTGAGAGAGGGGATCCCATAACCGCACCATATCAGTCTGCTTGTAGAAATCTTGGAATTGGAAGTAGGAGGATCACAGGCACAGTTCCATGAGTTCTTCCAGAAGGGGACTGAAATTAAGGCATCTGTTCTCCAAAGACTGGTTATTGGCTAGCTTCTCCGCAATCACTTTTGAGCTTCTGCAATGACGGGTACTTGCATGAGCGTATCGGTCACGTCAAAGCTTAGCCAGGATGATGTTTGTAGCTCTTTCATAATTCTTCAAGGAAGCAGAATTTAGTGTGTATTGTATATAGTCATTATGGCCAGCCAAGGGAGTGCATGAGGATCCAGAGAAATTGTTGTAGCTCATTCATAACCATGCAGAAGGCGCATCTCTTCAACGGTACACAAAGAAGATTGACATCAGTCACAGAATAGGATATAAACGTGTGTGTGTGTGTGTACAATCATGTGATGTCCAGTCATCACCCACAGTGGCAATATTCATCGATAGACAGTTAATGGATAAGTGTTACCTCTTGATTGTGATAGTTTAACTCTGCTCATGTGCCAAGTGCACCAACACCATAATAGTGTGTGTGTGTACCAATGGAAGGTGACAAATCCAAGAACTGGCAATGGAAGGTGATGAATCCAAAGTTTACACAGCTGAGCCATGGCAGCCACACAAATGCCAAGTGCCCCAACAACATCATCAGGCAGAGGTTCCCTCCCTGCAATGAATGACAAGAGGATGTCATTATCATAACACATCTACAACAAACCATGCATGTATCACACAACATCCTAAACACAATCCACACATCTAGTGAAGGGACACAGAAGAGCTCCCTTGGTACATACAGTGGACTGGATAGCATAACATGTTGCATGAACCTACAACTTGAAAAGATCACATGTATCTGTACATGTACTGGACTAGGAGTCTAAGGACTGACCCACACAGGAACATACAACTCAAAGGGAAGTGTGGGGGGGGGGGGGGGAGGGGGAGGGGGATTCCCAAAGGACGAAGCAATGGGGACAGTCTATTGCCATATCATACACACTAAATGAGTGCATCATGAAAAGGAACATGGTACATACAATGACTCGCCTAAGTATACGGCAAGACCTTTGGCCTCTGGGAGCACTACTAGATTTGAAATATCTAGACTTGACATCCTGACGTGAAGATCACTCTTCACCAACTGCCTCGATGTAGAAGGTGTATTCATTGGACTAAAGCAAATTGTCTACTCCAGTATTTGTTGGGCAGATGATGGCTCTAGAACATAGCCCGGCTGGGTCCTGATAATGCAAGTCAAGGTCTTCAAATACAAACTGGCACAAATCATCCACCTTGCATGACTTATAGCAACCAAGTCATCGGGGATGCGTACTTTGACATGATCAGTGTCTCTATTGACAGGTAGCTTTCCACCACCAATGTCCAGTAGATACTGTGCAAACTCTTGTTCAGTGTTCACGCCACCAGCCAATTTAACACGCATATTCTCCACCAGTTTCATGTTCTGGAGATGCTCCCAGATGTATGAGCTCATTAGGCAGGCATGGACTACCTCTTCTCTGCCATCATCTCACAGAAATTGCCCTCTTTTACTGCATGTGTATATACGTATTACTGCAAGGACAGCACTGGCCCCCTCCTTAATTCACATTCCTCATAGCCATGGTGAAGACCACTCAGGTGTTGTAGTGGTATATAGAGGAGAAACAGAAGTTGCACTATGATTTTGAAACCATTTTCAGTCTTTCATGAATTGTCACAATTGCAAGTGTGACAATTGCAGATCAGTCAAGTGGCAAGAAATGGCGTACTCCAGACTGAGGATAGAAGCAGCATTGTCAAGTGCTTTGCGTTGCTTGGGTTATCAGCATCTGACGGAGAAACATGAGGTCGTCATCCACTTTGTGAGTGGCGTAGACGTGTTCGCTTCCCTTCTTTCAATGCATATGTCATATCGTCTCACGTGATTGGGCATGACATCATTAGGCCCAGGAATGTGGGCTCAGTTTGCCAGACCATCTTTCGTGCCTTTTGTCAAAACGGCGGACGGAAGTGGGCTGGGTACGAGACTATGTGAATCAGTACAAGACCAAGAAAATTATATAGGACGGGGGCATGTGCCAAATTTGCATGTGCTCATGAAATTGTAACATGGCCACCTTAAGGCCATGCTCATACACATTTTGTGTATTTGGTACCTCCACCCTCTTCTTTCCACCTGCTGCAGGAGAAGCTTTGTCTCTTTGTGATGTCACTCCCAGTCTACCTCCTTGCTCAAGAGCACATGATTGCAGCCATCCTGGTGAGTTGTACATATAACTGCACATCTATGCATATTTTATATGTATACCTTGCTGGGTATACAGTGCATTATTATACTGCTATTCCTGTAATGTATTAGGTGTGTGTTTCTCATACCGTGATTTTATGTGTATGAAATTGTAAATGGTGCAATCAATGGTAAGGTCAATTTTCAGAATAGCAACAATAATGAATGACTAACCAGAAATGGAATGCAAATGTCAGAAGAACACGATAGAGTTGTGATTTTGACATTGCCGTCTATTTTTTATCGTCACTGAGAGCTTAGTCTAGCTGTTAACCCCTACTTTCTGCCCCTGCGTGAGATGAAAAAGTAGGGGCTAGCAGCTACACTACTGAGAACCTGGTGTAATGTGCGTATGCCGCACACAAAAGTGAGCTGGTGTGTGTGTGTGTGCACTTACGTATATATATGTTTCTTCTGCAGTTTGTGCTAAAGGATGTTCTGGCTACTTCTCCTGATCTCCTGCAACTGTGGGCTGATGTCAGGCAACTGCCCCTCCTCTCAAGACACAGACAAGACAACAACTCATGATACTAACAGAAACAACCACAGAGTGGAGTAATGACTGACGGACACCGTACACGTACAACTAGTATTGAGTGTAGTGCAAGCACAAGCCAACTAATAGAGCAGAACTGCATGTGCTGATCACCTAGACCTATTGCATATAAGAGCTAATGAAACAGTGAGGAGTGATACTAATGCATTCTGGCCATCGTGTATGGCTGAATCTATAGCTAACTTATTAATTGATCTGTGGACAAGCACACGTTTGCCTGCATATACGTAGGTTATAGTCCTCGGCAAAACTTGCATGCATGCACGTCCTTTCATGAAGTAAGAGATCAATCATGCATGAACATGCGTACATGTACAGCTGCTGCACATTTATCTTATTCTGTAGCTATATAGCTATATTTGTGCAGCTGATTGATGCATGGAGCTGTACATACGTGCACACATTACAGCTTACAACATGCATACACCATGAGCTCTGTGGGATCCAACTGTAGCTAGAGTACTCATAGATATATCATGGTATATAATGGTGGCTGTATGAATAATTATACATTTTCATGCACCTCATGTGTGCCTGCATGCAATGCCACGCTGCATCATCTTCACAAGAATTATTGCATGCAACAGCTTACGTCTAGGAGATATTATACTATTAAGTTTTATAGCATGATTGAATAATGATGGCATTAGTGGAACATGTACACAACAGAAAGATTGTCATAAATTATGCCTACAGAATTTGCAATCAATCTTCCCCTATTGCATGTCAGTTCTACTTTTTCTTGCCCTTGCCTCCAGCAGCCTTCTGGGCAGATTTTGTCATTTTGCCCGCTATCTCTTTCTTGTTGACAGCCTTGATGATGCCCACTGCCACCGTCTGCTTCATGTCACGAACAGCAAACCTCCCCAGAGGTGGATACTCCTGGAAACTCTCCACGCACATTGGCTTCTTTGGCTTCAGCTCAACAATGGCTGAGTCCTTCGATTTGACACTTTTGGGGTTCTCTTCAACAGTCTTGCCAGTACGGCGATCAATCTTCTCCTTCAGCTCTTGGAAGACGCATGCAATGTGAGCAGTGTGGCAATCCAGCACGGGAGCATAGCCGTTCTTGATCTCACCGGGGTGGTTCATGATGATGACCTGCGCCGTGAAGGTCTCAGCTTCCTTGGGAGGATCGTTCTTGGAATCACCGGCGACATTCCCTCGGCGAATGTCCTTGACTGACACGTTCTTCACGTTGAAGCCCACGTTGTCACCGGGGAGGGCCTCAGTTAGAGCCGTGTGGTGCATCTCCACTGACTTGACTTCTGTGGTGATGGCAGCAGGTGCAAAGCTGACGACCATGCCTGGCTTAAGGATTCCAGTCTCAACCCTGCCTACGGGAACAGTCCCGATGCCACCAATCTTGTAGACGTCCTGAAGAGGGAGCCGGAGTGGTTTGCCTGTTGGGCGCTCTGGTGGCATGATGGAGTCGAGAGCATTGAAAAGGGTTTTCCCAGAAACCTTCTTCACATCCTTGCCCACTTTCTGCTCAATTTCCCAACCCTTGAACCAGCCCATGTTATCAGAGGGTTCCAGCATGTTGTCACCAACCCAGCCAGAGATTGGCACAAACGCAACTGCTTTCGGGTTGTAGCCCACCTTCTTGATGTAGGCAGTCACTTCCTTGACAATCTCATCAAAGCGAGCCTAAACAATGAAAGCAGATGTACTAGTCTTACACTTACCAGTGGTGGATCCAGCCTACCCCTGAAGGGGTGCCCCAGTGCCTAGATTAGTTATTGCACAACCAAATTATGATGAACAAAAAATGGCTGCCAGCAGCCAGAAGAGGCTAATTTAGATCCTGTGTGCAGTCGCATCAGACTCTAGTTAACTTATACTAGGTCCTCTAATGTTAGTGATATGATTTAGACCATACAGCACTTTTGGGTGTACAATATAGAGCATTTGCTATTACATTATTCCTTATCTGGACCAAGGAGGGAGCCCCCTCCCCCTCCCCTCCCCTAGATCCATGCCTGTTTACTGCACAATACAATCTGTGTCATTTGTGAAGTAAAATGTTGCAGTCGCTATCATGGAAAGAGTGGTGGATGGAAGATGCTATTGTGTGACACTGTATGGATAATCCCCTTTCAGTGACTTGTTGGTCATCAACTGTGATTATGATCTCTTGTGCCTGTGCAGTGAGGGGGCGTACCCAACTATTACCGAGCAAGGACAGGAGGGTCTACAACTAGTTACCATCTACACACTCCAGAAGAAATAGGGAGGCTACGCTACAAGGGAGATTGATGCTGCAATCTGACTTTGCCCCCCAAGTATCTCCTTCACAACTGCTTGGCCTCGTAGCCATTGTTTACTCACTGCACAAATCGGCACTTCTGGCAAAACCACTCACAGTGGTGTTTACAATCCTAAAGAATTTGCTTTAATGTGAAACTAATTATCAGTTTGCGCACTAATGAATGACCTAAAACGTCACATTTAGGTGACTATCTGCTGAAACAATGACTTGTAGTAACCATCCCCAGCATGACATGCCACTCACAGCACTGTAAGGAGGCTCAGTGGAGTCCATCTTGTTCACTCCCACAATGAGCTGCTTCACTCCGAGCGTGTAGGCCAGCAAAGCGTGCTCCCTTGTTTGACCGTTGGCAGAGATACCAGCTTCAAATTCACCCACTCCGGCAGCAACAATCAGCACGGCACAGTCAGCTTGCGAGGTTCCAGTGATCATGTTCTTGATGAAATCTCTGTGCCCAGGGGCATCAATGACGGTGACGTAGTACTTCTCGGTCTCGAACTTCCACAGAGCAATGTCGATGGTGATGCCTCTCTCGCGCTCCGCCTTTAGCTTGTCCAGCACCCAGGCGTACTTGAAGGAGCCCTTCCCCATCTAGAGGAGGGGAAAGAACAGAGAGCTGTCGTGACTGCTCCCGACTATGACTAGCTGCATGCTAGTGGCCCAGCTACTGTAGCCGATAGCCAGCCACAGTGGTGCAGATGGTGAGACTATACGCGGGCAGTTCCCTTTTCAAATTGTATTTAATCAAATAATCAAATAGGTAACCCACTATTCCGTTCATGCAACTGCTTGGTGTCGCCAAAGACGCCTCCGCTTACCTCCTGGGCCTCTTTCTCAAACTTCTCAATCGTTCTCTTGTCGATTCCACCGCACTTGTAGATCAGGTGGCCGGTGGTTGTAGACTTGCCGGAATCCACATGGCCGATAACCACGATGTTGATGTGAATTTTCTCCTTAGGCATTGTTACGCTTCTGTCTGAGTGAACTTAGAAAAGTCTGCGATAGCACGGGGAGAGAACACGTGGGTGAACATTCGGCCACACATGCAATTAAAAGACAATTACAGAATGACAAAATACACATAGTATGACAACTTATGGTAACGTTTCTTGCTTCACACAATCCTCATCTACCTTAGATCAAGTCGATTCTTCCCTGCACTAACTTACCAGTCGTCGCCACGAGCTGCTCAACTGAAAAGGAAGACAGCACGTGTTCGCATCGTTACGTCACCCAAACCCACAATTGAATTCATAAACCACCCGATACATTTTTCGACTGGCAATGTGTTCCGATGCTATCGACTTATTTAGACCGGAAGCAACGTGTCTCCATGGCGACCAACTAAGGAACGGATACGGTTCGTTGCCATGGTATCAATATTATGGCTGCTGGCCAGTGAACCCCTTTAGATTGTTTCTCAATATTGAGGAGATCTAAGCGAAGGAGAACTGTGACATGTCTTACAACCCAGAGCAAACTGTAGCGAAGCGGGTCTACCTCCACAGGAATGGCCAACCGCAGCAGCCTCCGAAGATGTTTGTCGTGAACCAGAGGCAGGTTAGGGACTTCAACTCTTTTCTCTCTCAAGCAACTGGAGGCCTCAAGGCATCTGTGGCTGTGAGAAGCATCTACACCCCGTTCACCGGTACCAGAGTGCACAGCTTGGAGCAGTTAGAACCTGGGAGGCATTACGTGGCTGGGGGTACCGAAAAGTTCAAGAAAGGAAAGTAAGCAGCAGTGTCTTGTGAGAGGCCTTGAGTTGGAGGGTTCATTGGATGCTTTAGGATCTTGTGTTCTGAGTCCAATGCATTAAATGATTATTTATCAGAATCTGTCTGCTGCATGCTTTGGTTGAGAGAATCTCATGCGCACATTGTGTGTGTGTGTGTGTGTGTGTGTTGTATAGTGAGATCGTGTTGGTACTAGTGGAGCTCCCTTGTCAAGGGGACACGCTTCTCTAATGATGATAGCGTCGACCATTCCAACTGCGTAGAGATGTGTACAAAACTGCAACCCAACTATGCTATAAGGACATGTGGGCCATGGTTGGACCTTTTCTTGATTAACTGTCCCAAAGGTGTTTATGATAAAGAGGTATCTATGAAAGCGTTACAGTGTCATCATGTACGTATGTATGTATGTATATATCCCGTTACCATGGGTAACGTGGGATATCACTGTGGGTTATAAGTTATGTACCACACTTTGAATTAGAGGTTAAAACACCTTGGGACTGATCAGAACAATCACAGTTGTGAGTGGTATAACTAATACATGTCAAACCATGTACACAGTTCACCTGCTCTCAGCCCAGTGTCTATAGAGGAGTGTGTTGGAATATCTGTCATGTAATTTGATGCCTAGCCAGTCCACCATGAAGTACGCTATGACCCACAGTGCACACATATTTATGTATATTACATGTGGTCCACAAATAGTGCATTGAAAGCATCCAAGTAGGTTGGGTAACTATTAGGTACTTATTGTTGGTTGCCATGGCAACACCAGAACCAACAAAGAATGAAACGGGGTATATATTGTATAAACCCAACTAGCTGGGGTATACACATTGCCCACTATCTCTGGGCTCTTATTTTAGCCAATCAAATCGCGTATATAAAGACTCCTGAGTTCTTGCACATTCCTTCTGATCCGATGCGTGTTTCTTCTCAGCTTTTGAAAGCAATAAGCCAATCATAGTACATTATCTTCACATCCTCGTACCTCATAAAATAAAAGGCATATAGGCCAGCTTAATGTACGGTACACACTTGTAACAATGTTACGGACATATAAATTTGTATGTTTGTGTCACTTCCTATTGCGTGTGTCTCAAATATTTACAGGTATGAAGGCCAGACAGAGGTTTTGCTGCCCAAAAGGAAGCCTTACCTACAACAGGTCAGTGTGGTGTGTAGTTGTATGTGTGATGGATGATGTAGGTAGGTAGGACTAGGTGATGTATTGTTGGTTTATTGCATCTTCCAATAGTTGATGTCAACGCCTGTGGCATTTGCATTAAAGTGGTGGTATAGCATTTGGCTGCTTCCTGGGAAGGAAGGGGCCACATGTGTGCTTGGGCTGGGGACATACCTACATACATAGAGGTGTGCATGCTGCATAGCAGGGCAATTTTGAAGTGGTTTGAATCTAGTTGTTATGGTTACTCATACAAAAATAGTTTAGCCCATGCTAATTTAGAGTCAACTCACCTCGTAATGTGAATGGATACTGTTTCACTCCTGTGCAATCGATACCATGACAAGCAAAGAAATCCTTTGAGGACAGTTTGGGATAGCAATAGCAGACTTTTGGCAGCCAAGTTAGGCAAGCCAATTCAGGCAAACTGGTTTGGAACTGATCACAGTGTGGACATCCTGCAAGCCTTGGCAGAAGCATTCGCTGGGGGAGTGTGTCTTTCATGAGATGCAGCAATGTATTCACATAGCCCTACCCCAGTTGTGTATGTAGTATTGCAAGTACACGTAACAGAGATGGGCCTTGTGATTATACAGTGTGGGTTACTTCTCTGTTTGCTATAGTTTCATATTCCCTTGAGGACTCAACAGGCAGTAGTTGCATCAGCAAGGTACAGGAAGCCAACTGAGAAACCCATCACTATACAGTGAGCTTCACATGCACACACACACACACACACACACACACACACACACACACACACACACACACACACACACACACACACACACACACACACACACACACACACACACACACACACACACACACACACACACACACACACACACACACAAATCATAAGGTACAGCCATGCAGGTTATGTGGAATATGCAGTGGTACGTATGTTGTATAGTAAAGAGGACATGACAGTGCACATGTCTATATGACACTGTACATTCTGTGTACGTCACATACGTACATGGTATAATGTGTATCTGCTATACCAATACTATACCATTAGTTTGAAAGTGGGAGGGTACACACACACACACACACACTGTGGCTTATAGTAGGTACACATGTCAGTGTGGTACATATGTTACATACTTGGTGCTCTTCTGTTGACTGACACATGCAGTGTGTTTAGGAATGGAGATGAGAACTTTGGTGGGGTGAAAGTGCTGTTGGGCAAGAGGAGTTTACTGACTATGGACAAGGTGAGTGCAGTGGTGAGGGGTGGTACAAATGGTTAGCTCATTAACCTGCCCCCAGTCTCAGTGAAAGGGAAGCCTCATGCTGTGAGGGAGGGTCTAGCGAGTTAGCCAGATAGTATTCCAGTAATGGTGAAATTTGTGAACAAGTTGACAATGGGAGGCTTGTCCTACCTATTACCTCTACTTGGTTGTCACCTCTTGCACCTGTGAGCTGACCTCTGTATCTGGCCACATCATAGACCTCTCCACTGTCAGGTGCTTGTGTTTGTACACCCTTTGGTGCATGTAAATGTGTAGAAGGTCAATGATGTGATGTACACAGGTAGAGGTGAGCCTGACAAGGTGATAAAGGTCACCCTTGGGATTACTGTTTGGGTTGTGTAGTTTGTAAGGAGAAAGGTGACAGCACCCACAGTTTTGCCTACATTTGTTTGGTCCTGGTTGCTCTGAAACATGTTGACTGTGGTGGCTAACAACTCCACTGCATTCATTTTTCATGGCTACTACTCCTCTCCTTCATCCCCTACTGTCGTCTGTTTGTCTGTCTGTCTGTCTGTTCTGTGCAGGTTTTTGAGATTGTTACTGAGAAGGCAGACTTGTTCACTCCAGCCAAAAGGATATTTACAGTTGATGGGCGAATGGTCCAAAATCTAGAGGAAATCACAGACAAGGAGGAGTATGTGGCAGTGGAGGGATCAAAGTATGTACACAATGCAAAAGTACATCATGCACACACACACACACACACACACACACACACACACACACACACACACACACACACACACACACACACACACACACACACACACACACACACACACACACACACACACACACACACACACACACACACACACACACACACACACACACACACACACACACACACACACACACCTGATGACATGCACTAAAGATTGCTGCATCTCCCTTGCAACAATCCTTTCAATGCATTTGTATGTACATACACACATACTGTACACGCGTTAAGACATTTAGTGTCCATGCTCCCCACCCTCCCCTAGTGAATGTCTAACTCAGCATTCATGTGTACTACATTTCTATGTAGATATGAGGTACTACAGTATGTGTACTTACGTACGTATGTGTGTGTGTGTGATTGAGGTTGCTTTATTCTTTACGTGTCTATGCAGGGTCTTCAAGAAGGTAGCATACACAAGGAATGAAACGTTTAACAAGTCTCCTACAAGAAGGTGTGTACATACGTATGTATGTGTGCATATGTAAGTGCACTACTGTCATACACTCCATTACACACAATCCCTCCTCCCCCTCCCACTCCCACTGCATCTCAGGACTATCAGTCCTGCATGACCCCACCATCTCTCTCCACCCTCGTCACATCTTACTTCCCCCAGCTGCTGTACTGTGCACCCATCCCTGTACTATGTTTCTCCCTTCTCCCCCTCTAGGGTAACAGTGCCACGTATTAAGAGACTGAAACCCTTTGCCATGACTGAGGGGAGGACAGTTGCAGATGCTAGAGCCACTCAAGATGAACAGGATGGTCAGCCATCTTCGATGAAGCAGTTTAGCAGGCACCTTCGGCCCAAGCCACCTGCAGGGGTGAGTGCTTTCCACCTGCTAAACAGGCTACTGTGTATGTACGTATATATGCACAGTATATGACAATTAAACACTAAAGGTTTGTTTGTACAAGTGATTCTATGGAACTAAATGTTACGTTATATCACATACTGTAGGTATGTACATACATATGCCTAAGTGATGTGGTGTGCATGTGTGGAGTCAGAAAGGCTGTGCGTGTGTATGTACGTATGTAGCTGGATGTACGTATAAGCCATGCAATGTGTATGTATGTGTATTGGCACACATAGTGGTAAGTTGCACATTGTGCTTTGGGTGGAAGGTGCTGTTTTGTTATTGCCGCTGACAATAGTCTAATGCCATGCACGTTTATTTGTAATTCATAGTGGTAATCTCCACTATCTGTTTGATGTGATGTACTGATGCATTTGCATATGGACACCATTGCTCTATAGTTGTCTTTGTGTTGCTTATTTCTTCCCTTATCTGTGCAGCAACGTGTAATGAAGCCAGGTGTTAAGAAGTTCTCTCGAAAGGAGCGTCCAATGGGAGGCAGGAAGGATAAGGAGGCAAGAGAGCTGGCGCTGAGAGACCAGCGGGAGGTGTGTGGGTGTGTGTGTGTGTGTGTGTGTGTGTGTGTGTGTGTGTGTGTGTGTGTGTGCGTTTGCAGGCATTCTGTATAACCAATACGGTAATGCTATATTGCTACATACTGTTTGCATACACTACGTATGTGTACCACCATTGTATTGTTGACTTGTTGTTTCTAGGATTCCGTGTTTGGTGGCAGCCCTGTTATGGGACATGCCATCCAGCCGATGCCCTCTCCACCTGGCTCGGGGCTGAAACCAGCAGAGCCTGTGGACATTGCTGAAACTGATCAGACAGAGGAAATGGTCACTGGACTTGGTGAAGTTCCAGAAGATGAGGTGGAGGAGGAGGGCAGGGTTTTACAAGAAGAACAGGATCCTGTCATTGAACTGCATCCTCGTGCAGAAGAAGAAGACAAGATCCCTGAAGAAGGTGGGTACAGGGGTACATGTGTATGGAACGTAGAGGTGGTGTGTGTGAGGAGGGGGGGAGGAGAATGCTTAATACACAAATGTAAGTATTTATTACATACTTTAGTAGATGTGTGTGTACGTATGTTTGTAGTGATGTGCTGGTATAGTAGGAAAGAAACATACATACATATGTGGTGTACAATGTGCTGTTCTCAAAATGCATAAATCAGTCTATTATGTACTTTCTTCCACGTCCATGTTTGAAGACCTTGCTAGTGGTACTTGTACATTGTGACACTTGCAGGTGATGAAGTCCCAATGGAGAAGCCAAGTCAAGAGGAGAGCCTAGCGACTGAGCAAGCCAGTCAAATCATGAATGCAAGCGGTGGAAGCACAGTGCAAGGAGTGGAGGATGAAATAGAGGAGCAGGTTGAGGAAGAGCAACCGGCTGCATATCCCTCAGGACTTGCAGAATTCCAGACGCAAACTGCAAAGCAGACTGTGGACCTGTCAGTCCACCGCAAGCAGTCTGACGGTGGATCAGGACAGCAAAGGGAGGAGACAGCAGTAGCGGAAAGCAAGTCACCCTCTCCACCTCATGAGGAAGACAGACAGAGCCAACGTGGATCAAACCTCTCAAATGCATCGAAGTCTTCCATGAGGTCCATGAGTGAAGGAGATCTAAAGGAGCTTTCCAAATCGTCCCTAAGAACTGATCTAAAGGATCCCTCAAAAACGTCGGTGAAGAGTGGTTTAAAGGATGCCTCTAAATCATCTGTGAAAAGCGGTCTAAAAGATGCCTCAAAAGTATCCGTGAAGAGCAATGTGTCCAGTGGCAGCCATGTGTCAAAATCCTCTAGAAAGACAAAAGGGGCTGCTTTGACTTCCTCCAATTCCTCCGTAAAAGGTGAGGCTGTGCAAGGGACAACAAGTGGAGTAGGCAGTGCCCGTGCCGCAGAAGGAGGAGGAGAGAGCGGTACTCCTCCAGTACCAGAGCCATCCGCCACTCAAGACCCGTCAGAAGGAAGCACACATGGTGATGGTGATGGCGAGAAGATGGAGTTGAGCAAGAAAGCAGAAGATGGTGAAGTGGACAGAGAAGAGGGCAGCACAGAGGAGCAGTTACCGAAGCAAGAAGAAGAGGAGGGTGCTTTCGCTGACAGTTTGTATGAAGGAGAAGCCCCTGAGACTGACAACCAAGAACCTTTGACAGACACAAGCATGCAAGTGAGATTTATACATGTTCCTACTACATAACCCCTATATTGGGATGTACATATTTATGTGCCTGTATGGCCGATGTGTGTGATATAGTTCTCCTCCCCACATTCTATGCTATCCATTTTGTGCAGGGCACTGGGATGGGAGATGGTGGGACTCAACCAGTGGAGCATCAACCACAAGAAGTGGGTTTGGAGGATGTCATCTATTTACCTACTGCATCTCAATGTGTGGTGTGTACCTGTGGAGTGTGTGTGTGTGCTGTGTATCTGGGTATGTGTGTGTGTGTGTGTGTGTGTGTGTGTGTGTGTGTGTGTGTGTGTGTGTGTGTGTGTGTGTGAGTGTGTCTGTGCTCTCTGTCCTAAACTGGAAGCAGATGTACGTACATACGTACCTTGTCTACAATAGCATCAATATTTCTTGTAACAGTTCTTAAAAGTACAACTGTTCCACATTTTACTGTTTGTGGAAATGGCAGCACATTTTTGCGGGCAAGTCAAAAGTTATCTATTCTAATCAACACCAAAGCAGTGTGTGGTGTAGATGGACCATAGGTATGTACAAACATGCGTATGAGTTTAGTGTAGACTTTGGAACAGTCAGGAATAGACAATCAGGATGAAACCATGATTACCGTATACGTACAAATTTTCGCAGGATGTATATTTCGTGAATGGCCCTTTCCTGACAATTTTTGCAAATTCAATTTCGTGAAGCCTTGAAAATTTTGCGAAAGGCTCCTTTTCTATGGAAGATATGACCACCTGGAGTGGCTCAGGCATCGCTGTACTCTTTAGTTCGTTCTATTGGCACTTTAAGGATCATTTCTGACCGTTTACAGATGTCTTCATTCCATCTAAGTAATTGCATTCGCAGGTATAATGTTTCCAAGAATGTCTGATCTGCATCGGCAGGAGCAGTTCTCCAGCGTGAACGGGAAAACGGAACAGCAAAGATCCTTACGCGGTGGCAATCCAGAAAGACGGCCTGACTGTGGACATGTTTCGCGACCATATCCCTGCCTTTGCTCCGTATTTGTTCAACAGTGGCTCGATAGTATGCACAATTACTGGAGTGTCGACTACTCAAACTGGCAAGTCCTTGTTAAAGACGTCTACAGTCTTAAAGTAATCTTTGATCGTCTTCTTGGCCATTCCGCACAAAAAAAGTTTATTTGCTACACACTTACCCAATTAAGGCCTTCCGTACGTGCATATTGCCCTGGGAAATTTCGCAAACCTCCACGGATTCGCGAAATTCGCGAAAATAACGTCTCGCAAAAATTTGTACGTATACGGTACTTGGTAGCAATGTCTCTGTAGTTGTACACTTTGAGAATGGAGCGTTTCATAGATGGCTGTGTATGTGCCCTACACGTGTTTGTTGGTTGTGGTGTGTGTTGGTGTATTCACATTGTCACGTCATTTCCCCTCTGTCCCGATCTTTTCTCAGAGCAGGCGTGACCCAGTGTTTTCTCCAGACACAGGAAATACAGCAAATTCTACCACTCAATCACAGGCAAAGAGAACTTTTGTAAAACCACCCCAAACCAATTTTGTGGCAAAACGTAGAATGTTTGTAAAAAGTCCACTTGTGCACTCCTCACAAAGCTAGAGATAGCTCAATTTATATGACACCTCGTGTATGGCACACTTGTTTCATAGCTACGTAATAATACAGTGCATGGATGTACGTACATACATACCCATTATGTGTCGTGTGTGGCATAGTTAATAAATCTCATGTGCTCATGTATTACAAATCATCACCACCACCTGCCACCAACATGCATGTACACAGACCAGAACCGGCAACCTCCAGATCTTAGCCGACCCTTAGTGCAGGTCACTAGTCACCGCCATCAGCCACTGATCCATTCCCTTCTTATATGAATCAGTGGCTGTTGGCAGTGACCAGTGACCTGGCTGCTAGGGTCGGCTAAAGATCTGGAGTTTGCCAGTGCTGGTCCAATTCACTGCCGTTTTTCGAATCCCCCCCCCCCCTCCCCCCTTCCTTATATATAATATATACATGTGTACGTATAGTTCCAAATGTCAACATCTTTCATTTGCATCATCATGGTACATATAGACCAACTTAATTAGCTAGGGACATACTGCATGCGCATGCTGTAAAGTGGAATCAAGGGCCCGGGCTATAGCTGTATAATAAATTAACTATGATGTGCAAGTCTAGGAACAGGAGCAGCTAGCTATCAAAGCATGCATATGCATGCACAACAAAGTGCAATAGAGAGCTCGATCATCAACTGCATGTGCTTTCACCCATGCATGCAGTATATACCACTAAGTATAATTATAGTACCAGCTGCAGTGATCGAAATAATGCAAAGCACCCCCCTTTTTCAAATCCACTCACATTTAATTTTTGTAATTGCACTTGTACAGCTCATATGCATGCATGTACAGTGTCTATAATTGATCATCAACTGAAATATGGCAAGAAAATCACTGTACATGTGTGACACGAAACTGATGATAATAGTTATTGGCAGTCACAACATAATCTTCCCTCAGCTCTCAGTTAATTTTTCTTGCTCTCCATCATCGATTAGTACGTATGAGCTATACAGGCCAGTACAACACAGGTGTCACTGTCAATCAATGAACTGGTGGCCAGCATCTTCAAGCAATCTGTTCTCTCTTTCAATGTCAGCTGCCAAATCGTTCATCGCTTGTGCAAGTTTTGTGGGCTTCCCTTTACGAGATTGGTGCAGGTCATAGCTTGCCTTGGCAAGTAACCCGATGTCAGCAGCAATCATAAGTGCACTCAATCCAACGGCCACCGATGCTCCAGCCAATTTAGCTGTTGCCTTTATTGCAATAGCTACCACCTCTGCTCCAGTATCAACCCCCTCAATCAGTCCTTGTGCAACGGCGGTACCAGTTCCACACATTGCTGTAATGATGGAAATCACTTCTTCAGGTCCATAAAGTAAAGCTTTCTTCCAATTTCCCACAACTTCATCGACACCTGCTAGTGCTTGTGGTATTTCGGCATTGAACAATTCAGTAAGCTTTTCATCAACGTCAACATCTGGATAACACTCCTCTACCTGAGCCTTCCTTACCATCAATGTACCGTGAGCATCAATCAGAGCTCTGCAGCGGGTTTGATGGTCTTCCAGCCACAGTTGTGCTTTCTGCCTCAAAGATTTCATCATTTTATACTTTGCAGCACAACCAGCGATTGCAGCAAGGCTGCCAGTTGCACCCACTCCCCCACCAATGGCCATGAGAGGTATTCCCGCAAGAGCAGTCACACCACCAAGCAGTAAGCCTGAACCAACTGCAAAAACAACTGTACCACTGATCGCAGTACCATATCCTGCAACCCTAGCTGCAGCAGTCTGTTTCTCCAATTTGTTTACCTCATTTGCCCAGTCGATTAATGCAGTAGCAGATCTTCGATGAGTGATAACCTCCTGGAGCTTTTCCTTCCATGTACGAACATGTAGATATAGTTCATCAAAAACCAATGCCTTATCTTTTGTAGCCACCGTAAGAGCAACTGTAACTTCATTAGGACCATGCTCCATAATTGACAGAAGTTCCTGCTTGATTTGTTCAACTCTATCAGTAATCATTTCGCAGCCATTCAAAGAAACAGGATCTGTGATTAATTCTTCCATACTCAGTAGTAGCTCTTCTTTAATCTGTGTCAAGTCAGAGCAATCACATGCACTCTCTGCTACCACTTCAATATGACTCTGATTGACAGACTCAGAGGTGATTGACTCCTGACTGCCTGATGGGTCGTTGCTCTCCTGTGCATGCATAGTATGGGATGAAAAGAATGGTTTAATGCGCCATAAGGAACAGAATAAGATGATAGCTGAAAGCATTCAATGCCATCATAATACCCACACTACAGTGTATGCATGGAATTAAAACATGCCGGGTACTAGGCTATAGAAACAAGTGATTGCGACATGCAGGAATCAGCTATGATCATGAAATGGGCTTCTATTGAACAAATGAACAAAGCAGATAAATAAAGTTGTCACTAGACATTAGCCCTGAAGTCTTTCATTGACAGCAGAACTGAAAACTTACAGGAGAGAGTGGTTTAAATGGGCATGGATTTGTAGGATGAAATGGAAGCATCATAACGGTGGTGAATGCATTTCATATGGAGATGTTAATGGTACAAAGTTGTTTGATGGTTCCGCATGTGAGCTGAGATGAGTGAACTAGATTGGTAATTAAAACGTGGAATACAACAGCCTGTTTACACTAGTGAAACAGTTCTGTAACGGGTTATGAGAACCGTTCTATGGATCGGTTCTCATGTGTTCAGCCCCCGTTTACACTATTTACAGCAAAACAGGTTCAAGTAAAGCAAATAAAGTGCGGAAAAGGACTATAGTAGTCTCCAACAGACAATTTTCATTGTGTAGGAGCTGAATTTCTGAATGAAATTTGGAAAGGCGCAGTTATCGGTAATTGCCACCTGAGCAGCCCTCTCTCATACACATTTTGATCGAAAGAAGCATCTCTGCGTCACTCCAGACACCAGCCATTGCTTTTACCTGCTTAGAGCACGATACAGGTCGCTACTGAAGAATTGAACTACTGAAGCTTTTCTGTTCTCCAACTACCCAGTTACGTGCGAGACAAGTGGTGTAAACAGCCACTTACAAAGAGTATCGTTTTCACTAGCGAACGGAACGGTTCTGGACCGGTTTGGACCACCTACCCGAGGTGGTACTGCTCTGCCTGGAACGGTTCGTTTTAGAACCGTTCCACATCCGTTTACACTACAGTAAGAACCCTTCTGGAACTGTTCCAGAACCGTTCCACCGCGTAGTGTAAATGGGCTGTAAGAAGCTTGGTCAAATAAAGTCATTCCCAGCAGGGGGTTCCATACTGGGGAGAGTTGAGCCAGTCCACTGGACTATGGAATGATAACTTAATTAAGCAATGACACATAGCCACATCATGTAGCAATTTCATCTTCATAGTTACAACCTACTACATCCATAGATTTCATTTGACATGGCTGGTGAGACGCTCTGAGCCACCGATGTACGCCACTGCAAGCTACATATAGAGACAGCTGACTACCATGTCTGCGAGGACATATTCAACGCTAACGTGGGTTAAGAGCCACTGTATGCCAGAGGATGCAGCAGTTCAACAAATCATTACTCAGTAGTGATACTAAAGTTTGGGAAGGTGGTTGAGAATGTTCCACAGGAGATTTCAAGGCACACACGCTGTACTTGTTAACAGTTTCTATCGACTCTAGCTACACTTCAGCCGACAACCATACATTCGGATCATGCATACACTGAACGAAGGGAGAAGTACTTTCAACAAGACCTTCAGAGTGAAACACCTCAACAACACAGCTGACAAGACATTCAAAGCATATGTAATAGCACAGTGAACAACAGATAGGTAACTACATGTACCTGAGCTCACGCATGGGAAGAAAATTTGCAAAGCAGAGAAAGCTGTACTTGTCTGCACACCTTAGAAGGCTGAAATGGTGTTGTTCTCGTTGTGTTCGCTTGAATGGCTTATACTGCCATAAGTAGAGATCTGCGGTGATATTGCGCTCTTCATTGTATCAACGAAGACAAAGATTATGTACCAGATAGTCCATTCATTTGCTAGCCATGTCGGCTACCTCCCATACAGTTTCTGCTGGTTAAAATTTTCCGTACTAATGTGAAGGAATGAAGCTCGTTACATATGCTGATCGTCTCCTCTTTGCAGTCTTTGTATCTTCTTACCTTACAATGCGTTAATCACAGCAAGTGCATATTAGCGAGCCACCAAGTTCCGGTGTTTAGAACAAAAATAGTATATAGGCTATTTACCAGACCCTACAATGCTGACCGATGACAAAATCTTAAAAAGTGGAGGCAAGCCAAAGTAGCGGTCTGCATGGCTCATGAGACTAGGCTAGCAAATGAAGCTACCAAATGCGGTAGAAATACATTTGGGGAGGCATTGTGAGATCACTATAGTGGAACCAAAAGGTGGTCTAAAATTGTTTCAATTAAAATTTAATTTGACTCACTGCAAAACTGGGTGGAGCTGAATGGGTACGGCGCCTTAAAGTGTTAGCTGCACAAAGAAAAGTAAGATAAACATCAGGAAACGTATACACGCATAAGTCTATAAAATATCTGATAGCTACAATTCTGGGACATATATTTTTCAAAAGCAAGACGTATATATGCAGGCACATGCACAGTGAACTGACAGAAACTGCTCAGAAGCAAAGAATAATGTAGCAGTGACTAAGTGCTGACTCAGCTGTCAATCAGCATTAGCTACACGCATGGCCATAATATTATATGCATGAAATGACTGCTTTTATTATGTTGAAAGTTGCTAACACATTTACAACCATCCCTATATCTATTGACATCCATGTGCTTGATTCTTAAATTCATTCAACAATAGATGTTGATAGATTTAGAGATAGTTGGATGCATGTTTTTGCATGTGTGTCTATGAAATTCCTACCCTAGAGTTCTCCTAGAAAAATTAATCTTAATGTATCTTAGTTTATGAGGCTTGCTGTAGTTCGTCAACCACAGAAAATTAAGTATTGCATACCATCATGCTTACCAATTTCTGACTTCTCACTTTTAGTGGCAACAGGAGAAAGTGTGGATGTCTGTTGCACATGTGCACCAACACTGTGGGGAGATAAATCATCCTGCTGGCAGGGTCCTGCACTTATAACAACTTGGGCTGTGTTCCGCAACTTCTTTGCCCAGTGTGCATAGCCATTATCATGCAGAGCAGTGCAAAATCCATCAAACTGTTCATTTTCTTTCGTAAGTAGGGTATCGATCAACTCATCAACCATAGCAACATTGCCCTGCAGCCGCTTGTCGGCAATGACTTGGTACTCAACAGCAGTCAGCAGTGGGCGAAGGGCAGGTAGAAAGTTTATGACTTTGATACCAGTTCGAAGTTCCTGTTGGTAGTGATTGAGTGCATCTCTCCTGCTGTAATCCATGCTGCTCTGAAGTAAACAACCTGTACGCACCAAGCATTTATATATGGTTGCTCACGTGATCTGGTGGGCTGATACCAGAGAGGAATACTCTTCCTTTGTCCTCAATAGCAATGAATATTTTGAATTATGCACACTACTGTAACAGTATGGCTACTAGTCTAGCAGTGACACTCCATACTGTGTGTGCACGCACACATTTGACTGGTTGACACAGCTGCATTTGCAAAGTATAGGCAACCCCCTCCCCCTACACACACACACAGCCATATATGGTCGCAAACACCTACACATACAATCTAAATCTATGCAAACACATTCCCAAACAGATAAACACATGTATACCCCATGGCCACACACGCAGACACCAGACACGGCCACACAAACACAGTTCATACACCAACCATTTACAGAATTTCAAAGCTACACAGTCACTCAAAAGTAAGACACACATCAGGCACACATGATACAACTTACATCAAATTAACCATGCACAAACCTAATTATGCAAAATGACATGACATGCATGATATAGGGGATGTCAATGGATGACATAGGGACTCATTGCTATGTACAGTAGGTACACTCACAGATCAGTGGTACAGTACGTCTATTGAGTTGGATTCATGTAGCAGAATTGCAATGAATCAGGATGTTTTTGCCAAGAGGGCCTTCATTGGCTGACAGTAATGATGACATACGTGGCCAAAAAGTCCTGATCAATTGCAGTTCTCCTATGTGAATCAAGCTTGAAAGTTGCATCATTGATCTCCGATGTTAAAGCTACATAGGACACAGATATAGGGGAATCACTAAACTACACAAACTGAATTGGCTCAACCACACGCCACCACTAACCCACACCACCACGCTACGCCAACACGCCACCACCACTAACCCTAACCCTGAGCACAACACAAGCCACATACGCACAATGCTATGTGCCTGTGAAACATGTAAACACACCAACACACCAACTATAACACACAAATACACACATGCAAAACACACAATGTCATCCAAACTCACTGCTCCACAAATAAAATAATACATACAATAAGCACTATCAGTCAAAGTATGACTTTGCTCTGTGAGTACAGAATCTCCAAAATAAGTGGTTCACTGTGACATATATTTCAGTTGCTGCCTACAACTGACCTATGCACCCAGCTAGTTGTAGTTTTGCAAAGGCGAAACTGATTAAGCCTGTACTCACACTGGAAGCATACCATGCAAAAAGTTTATTTGTGAAGGATGAGCTTAGAAGGAAACCGCTAGACATACAGTACTGGAAGATTGTTGGACCTGTAGTTACAGACTACAGTCTATACAGTAGATAGTTCCTAAATGTGGTTTCTGCTGGCGCCACATGCATGCAATTGGCTGAATGACACAGCATACACACACACACACACACACACACACACACACACACACACACACACACACACACACACACACACGGCCAGATATGGTTGCATACACCTACACAAACAGTCTACAAGTTATGCAAACATATCCCACACAGGAATACACATAGCCACACACAACAAACAGAGCAGAGATAGACATACAGATACCTAGTCACTTTTCCTCCCTATATAGACAGCACTAGCATGCTGTCTGATACAGAGCACATCTTGCTCCACAAAGTAAGATGCACATCATGCACACACTAAACATGCAATGGCATTCAAATAACCATACACAAAATAAAGTGAAGTAACATGTGCATATAGTATAGCTTGGGATTAGTCTCGCGTAGCCAGACCGCCATTTTGGTCACGCGCAAACTTCGTCTTTTGGAAGGGCAGAGTCTGCACATGACCAAAATGGCGGTCTGGCTACGCGAGACTAGCTTGAGATAGTGTTGCTAAAGATTGATACAGGTAGACATACAGGTAGACATCTTTGAAACTAGCTGACTGCATGGCTCACATACACAAACACAAAGCCATGCATAGCTGCACAGTAAACACACCACACAGACACACATGCACACACACACGCACGCACGCACGCACACACACACGGACAGGAACAACACACACACACACACACACACACACACACACACACACACACACACACACACACACACACACACACACAACACACACACACACACACACACACACACACACACACATGCACACACACACAAGCACACACCAACACAGTATTGCTCATTACAAATTTCCATACATCAAAACTACAATCAAGTATGACTTTGTAACATCCAAGAATGAGAACAGTATCTCCCAGTAAAACTGTAAAGTGACATAGATTTCAGTTGCTGCTAAACTAACCTATGCACCTAGCTACTGCAAAGACTCCACCATATCCTGTACCCATGAGCAAACCATGAAGTGCTGCAGAGAGCTTGGAAGGTTTTGGAGGAACTTGCTAGATATGTTGGAGATACATCTGTAGACTCTGAGATGGCAGTAGTACGGATATACCTTAGCTTGCCAACACAGAGTTGCTAAATTTGGCTTGTGCTAAGGTTGCATGTGCACATTTGACTGATTGACACAGCTATGTATGTGTATGGTTGCAAATTAGGCACCCCCTCCACCTACATATATGCATACAGCTATAACACCATTGCAAACACCTACGCACATGTATATACAATCCCAAGCTGTGCAAACATCCCACGCAGCTATGTAGCACAAACACACCCCATGGCCACACATGCATAGCGTACACAGCACACGCATGCATAGCGTACACAGCACACACATGCTCATCTTGCTTCTCACACAGTTGGACACACATCAGACGCACATGATACAAGTTACATCAAATTAACCATGCACAAACTATTTATGTAAAATGACATGACATGCATTGTATAGTGGATGTTAATGGATGGCATATAGGGACTCATTGCTATGAGGTACAGTTACAGATCAATGGTACATCTTACAAGCTGGATTCACATAGCACAAGTGCAATGTCAGTCAGGATGTTTTGGCTACGAGTTCCTTCACCCACACCCACACACACGCCGCACGCACACACACACACACACACGTACACACCGCATGCACGCACACACACACACGCACGCACGCACACACGTACACACCTTGCAAGATGGAAGACCAGCCTCTCCAATATGCAGTGACTGAGTACAGGCAGTTGAGCAATGAGTTGGTGAATGGTGTGCAACTTCATCTGTATATGATGGCCTACGTGGCCAAAACTTCCTGATCAATTGCAGTTCTCCTACGTGAATCAAGCTTGAAAGTTGTACCATTGATCTGTGATGTTAATGCTACATGGGACACTGATATAGGGAATCATTAAACTACACTTAGTCTAGCTGAATTAGTTCAATCACAGAAATGCATAAACACAGTCACATACACTGCTACGTATGTGCATGGGGAAACATGTACACACACCAACACGCTAACACACATTATACACACAACTCACCAACTAACACACACACACACACACACACACACATACACACAATGTCATCCAAACACACTGCTCCTTACATGTTTCCACAGATACAGTAAAACAATACAATTAGCATAAATATCCATCAAAGTACGACCTTGCGCTGTACCTCCAAAAATGAGTACAGAACCTCCCGAACAAGTGATTCAGTGCAACACGTATGCTGCCTACAACTGACCAGCTAGTTGTAGTTTTGCAAGCCTGTACTCACACAGGAAGCAAACCATGCAAAAAGTTCATTTGTGAAGGAAGTGGTTAGAAGGAAACCACTAGCCATACAGTACTGGAAGATAGTTGAATCTCTAGTTCAAGACTTTACAGTCTATAGAGAGTTGTTGAATCAGGCTTCTGCTGACGTTGCATGCACACAATTGACTGAATGACTCAGCTACTTAGTTTGCATAGTAGCCCCCTCCCCCCCTAAACACACAGCCATATATGGTTGCACACACCTATCTACACAGTCTAAAGCTAT